>CM067322.1:92973345-93292879 GCA_034231615.1 Meghimatium bilineatum | reverse complement strand
ACCATTTGTCCGTCGGTAATACCGTCAGGCTTGACGCATATCTTCATTAAATCTTCATATAGAGCCTAACTAACTCAAGTCACTTTATTCACTAACCCTAACTTTTGTGTCCTGAACAAGTTGAATTAGGCTTCCTTTAGAGAATAGTCCAATTTTTTATTGTAAAAACAATATCTATGTTACATAAGCAGGGGAAGGGGTCTCTGACTTTCAGATAGACTTAGGTGGGGGCATGGTTAAAAAAAAGGCTGGGAAACACAGTTTTATAGACTGGATCTTTTAATAAAGTCATTTTATAGACTGGATCTTTTAATAAAGTCATTTTATAGACTGGATCTTTTAATAAAGTCATTTTATAGACTGGATCTTTTAATAACGTCATTTTATAGACTGGATCTTTTAATAACGTCATTTTATAGACTATATCTTTTAATAAAGTCAGTTTAGTGGCAAAACACTTATTTTGCTGGGTTGCTCGTGTGGGTCATTCTGTGTCAATGTCATTTTGTGAATATCTGTGGGACAGAATGCATGGTTGTTCACTGAGACATAAACATGCCTTGCTACTAACCCTCAGTTCATGTAATATAATGTGCAGCTACATGAACGTTTTCACATTTCTTTCGTCGAGATGTTGGATTCAAGTCTGTGATGATGTATGGTGATGACATAAACATAAAAGCAATCATTAAAGTTCTTTAGAATTGAACTATTTTTCTAAGAATATGAAACAAATCGTGGAGATTTTACTAACAATATGAAACACATTGTGTAGATTTTCTAAGAATATGAAACAAATCGTGGTGATTTTACTAACAATATGAAACACATTGTGTAGATTTTCTAAGAATATGAAACAAATTGTACTGATTTGTTCTATTATTTTCTGCAAAAAACATTTGAAGGGAGTGAGGTAAGCTACACATTGCGTGCATAATTGAGCAGCGGGCACCTGAATTATTGACAGTTGTTCACAAGGAAGATCGCCGATCGATTACAAACATTGACACAAATTATTTAGTGAATTTATGGAAGCCCCACAGACCAAGTTAAGAATCACTACTGCTCTCATCATCAGGTAGAATATCTTGAACAGGATATAACAGTCATCCCAGCCTTTTGAAACTTCTGTCGATTTTGAGCTAGTTTTCCTTCATCGGTTACTGTCATATTCAGGTGGTGTTATCAGTCCATCTACTTCTTGGTCTGTCACTTGTTCGTCATCCTGACATCATCCTCTCGATTATGGTATTCTCCAGGCTGTCACGGCGTTTAATACAGCCAAAATATTGTCACTTTTGATTTAGTCTTGCATTTTACACATGGAATAATTTCATGTAGAGACATATTCTGAAAAAACACATCACTACATCCAAAGAATGTCGGGAAGGATGACTACGTCCTGAAAAGGATATGCTACCAATTTTTAAAACGACATATTTAATTCCTAGTTTCATGCCATGATTTCTACACCAATAAACTATTTACACATTCTCTGTAAACATTCAGCTTATCCTTTATTTGTCATAGAACAAATTAAAAACTAAAAAACATCGGACAACTTACTGTCAAAGACAATAATACGATTTCTTATCGTAGCGTAAAGGTGGTTGACATTGGCACTTCTTGGTGTTATCAACATTGCTAGCACACACAAAGTTGGGCTGACACCTGCTGGTACAGGACTCACCATATTGTGGAACTAAAACATAAATAATGTGTCGGTTAACTTTCCTGACATCTCCATGAAGCATAGTTGATGTTTCTAACGATGTGGTTAAGCTATTCACTTTATCATCAAGAGATCAAGGATTCGAATTCTACTAGCGACTTCTTATCTATACACTTTATTTTTTTTCGGAGATCCCTAGGAATTATAAAAGCAGCTACGGAATTACGTGCTATGAGTGATACTTTCGGCACGCGGTTCGCCTACATGTTGAGAGGGACGGAGTTACCTAAGTATAGTGAAGGCAGTCTTCTATACCTTTCCAACCCCCTTTCCAACCCTCTTTCCAACCCTCTTTCCAACCCTCTTTTCAACCCTCTTTCCAACCCTATCTATGAAATACGGGATTTATGACTACTCTCATCTTCGCCAATTTGAGATTTCTTGTATGGTATTCAACTTCGCCAATTTCAGATTTCTTGCATGTTATTCAACTTCGCTAGTTTGACATTTCGTGTATGGTATTCAACTTCGCCAGTTTGAAGTTTTCAACTCCCGATATGAAATAGTACCTAGTATCAATAGTCTACAGACATATTTACTCAATCACTGCTGATTTATTGATACGCATAACTTCATGAACTGTCAGAAAGATATTTGATATATTTGTGAAAATCTATAAATGTATATTATAATATATTTATTATAATATATTTATTATAACATATATATATATTATTATACATTATAATATTATAATATATTACGATAATTATCGTTAATGTTTCTAAAAAGATCAGGTTTGAGTAATTCAAAAAAATTCTAGTATATGGTATTTTGAGAATTTGTTCTTTAATTTATTTTCTTCTTCTATTTGTTCGTTCATTAGTGATGATCATTTTGTTACATCTATTTAGGAAAATTCAGTTCGAATGTGTTCCTTGTTTTTGAGTGCATGGATGGCTAATATGTTGGCCGCAAAATTTATTGGCAAGATGATGTGTATGTTCACTCTGTCCTTCATAAGCCGTATCTTATTAGTGAATCTCTGATGTTGAGTTGCTGCGTTTTTCGCAAGCTGCTGCTCCTTTTATTCAACTGTATGGAGTGATGTAGCTCTGTCTCGTTCAGAATTTTCCCGAGTATGCTTGTTTATGTCAAAATATTTCAGTGTTGTCTTTAGTGAGTCTGTGTATCCTTACTTATGTGACTAGCTTTCAGTGATGTCATTAGTGAGTCCGTGTATCCTTATTTATGTGACTAACTTTCAGTGATGTCATTAGTGAGTCTGTGTATACTTATTTATGTGACTAACTTTCAGTGATGTCATTAGTGAGTCCGTGTATCCTTATTTATGTGACTAATTTTCAGTGATGTCATTAGTGAGTCCGTGTATCCTTATTTATGTGACTAACTTTCAGTGATGTCATTAGTGAGTCCGTGTATCCTTATTTATGTGACTAACTTTCAGTGATGTCATTAGTGAGTCTGTGTATCCTTATTTATGTGACTAACTTTCAGTGATATCATTAGTGAGTCTGTGTATCCTTATTTATGTGACTAACTTTCAGTGATGTCATTAGTGAGTCAGTGTATCCTTATTTATGTGACTAACTTTCAGTGATGTCATTAGTGAGTCTGTGTATTCTTATTTATGTGACTAACTTTCAGTGATGTCATTAGTGAGTCCGTGTATCCTTATTTATGTGACTAACTTTCAGTGATATCATTAGTGAGTCTGTGTATCCTTATTTATGTGACTAACTTTCAGTGATGTCATTAGTGAGTCAGTGTATCCTTATTTATGTGACTAACTTTCAGTGATGTCATTAGTGAGTCCGTGTATCCTTATTTTTGTGACTAACATTCAGTGATGTCATTAGTGAGTCTGTGTATTTTTATTTATGTGAACTCATTCAGTGATATCTTTAATGAGACCGTGTATCCTTGTTTATGTGACTATCTTTCAGTGATGTTATTAGTGAGTCCGTGTATCCTTGTTTATGTGAGAATCATTCAGTGATGTTTTTACTGAGTCTGTGTATCATTGTTTATGTGAGAATCATTCAGTGATGTTTTTACTGAGTCCGTGTATCATTGTTTATGTGAAAATCCTTCAGTGATATCTTTACTGAGTCCGTGCATTACTTATTTTGTTACATTGAAAACGTATGTTCTGCAGCATCCTGGCATAGAGCAGTATTTTCGGTAGAAGATAATCTAACTTACGTATAAAAAGTACCTTACCAGAGAATCAGTGACTGCATCAGAACATTGTTAGTTTTAGGGATACGAACTCTGTGAAGGACAGAAGCATGCGAAATCGTATTGCCACATGCTGTTCATCATTTTTCTGAAGAAAACTAATGATGTTACGGAGTTTCATTACGCGTGTTCTATATACGGTACATGTTTCAACCGTGACCTACGATAGCACTGTTAGACCTCTGTACATATTTACTGAGAATTTTAAATACGTTTTTTATTATTGTTTTCTTTTCATAGTTTGTCTTGTCTTATCTTGTCAGCGGCTGACACTAAACAACTACAGATCGTAATCTTATTTGAGGCTCTTGTCCTACCTGTCATTGAATATGCAGGCGTCACTATCACCGCCAGTCACACACAGATTGAGAGGCTGGAAAGAATTCAAAATGAAGCGATGCGGATCATCCTTGGTTGCACAAGGGACACACCCTGTGTGGCTATGATATTTCTCCTTGATTTTCCGAGTATATCTCATAGAATTCATATGTGGCTTCCCCGTACATACCTCAGCGTGAGTTCTGACATAGATCACCCACTACACATCGAGCTCCCACGTGTGAAGGAAAGCAGGCTCAAGAGAGGCAAATCGTGAATGGGTCGGGCCGAGGATACCGCTAAACATATTTGTGCCCCAGATGACAACTCCTGGCGGAGAATGAATACCTATTCCTACGGTCTTTCAAGAGGCAGTCACGACCGTCATTACACTCTATAGAGAGTGCAGGGAACTCCCCGTGAGCGGGGATACCGAGGTCAAGGCACTATTCGTATGCAAATATATGTCCTTACTCCAAGCGCTCATACATGAAAATTGAAATATTTAGAGGAAGACCAAGAAGAAGGTGGATTAACAGAGTTACCAACGTTCTGAGACGTCACTATATCACTGTATATTAAACAGCACAGCGAGCTATAGCCCGAAAACCGATAATTACTCAATCCTGGGGCCCTTTACATCAAAGGCAGAGAAAAGGCAATATATATATATATAGTCACCCGACCACTGCGCGTTACGTATCAGCTGGTTAGCTGCAATTTCATTATGGCGGGGAAGCTGCAAAATGACATGAGCATACAAGGATAATCCTAGCGCTAGAAGACAGATTAACCTACCAAAGATATATGGGCTGGTGCAACAAACTGTGATGAGAGGACAAAACAGGAATCTGTCATGCTTGTTGCAGTAATTAACAAAAAGACATTAACTACATGAAAAGAAGCTCACGCAACAAAAGCACTTAGCAGTAATAATCGACGCTTCGACCAGAAAGTCTTCGTCAGGGCCTTCTT
The DNA here is from genome assembly GCA_034231615.1 of Meghimatium bilineatum. Taxonomy (NCBI): domain Eukaryota; kingdom Metazoa; phylum Mollusca; class Gastropoda; order Stylommatophora; family Philomycidae; genus Meghimatium; species Meghimatium bilineatum. The sequence continues at coordinate 93,287,652 of CM067322.1, read as the reverse complement.
TGTTCTAATGGCATGAGACTCAGTGAAAAAGATATTGGAGCATCTGAGATGCGTGAATGTAGACGTTCAATGTTATACAGGGTACACTCTATGTTAAGGTTTAGATTCTGGGATGCACTGGTTTGGGTTTCCAGTGGAGTTCCGCGATAATTAATTCACGTTGACCCGACGGGAATCATTCAAATGATGCGACTTGACATTCCCAATTAAAGATTCTACGTGATTTTAATTGATTGTCGATACAAAGTATACATACAGTGTCCAATGAAAATCGAAATAAATGTCAAAGAACATCATTTCAGAAGGATAAAAGTCGATAAGTCCACATGGCCATATTGGAAAGGGAAACACTCTAGTAGCGTTTACGAAAGGCCTACTTGAAGAATATATCATGAGTATTTGAGGACTGTTTAGATAGTTCAATGGTGAGGGAAAAAAACAGAAAGTGCAGGTGGCGATAAAACTGGTGTGTATGTTGCATGAGAATTTAGCGATAACAGGAGCTAGTGCGCATTCCATCTTCAAGATAACAGGAGCTAGTGTGCATTCCATCTTCAAGATAACAGGAGCTAGTGTGCATGCATCCCATCTTCAAGATAACAGGAGCTAGTGTGTATCCCATCTTCAAGATAACAGGAGCTAGTGTGCAACCCATCTTCAAGATAACAGGAGCTAGTGTGCATGCATCCCATCTTCAAGATAACAGGAGCTAGTGTGTATCCCATCTTCAAGATAACAGGAGCTAGTGTGCAACCCATCTTCAAGATAACAGGAGCTAGTGTGCATGCATCCCATCTTCAAGATAACAGGAGCTAGTGTGCATCCCATCTTCAAGATAACAGGAGCTAGTGTGCATCCCATCTTCAAGATAACAGGAGCTAGTGTGAATCCCTTGCAGCATCCAATTCTACGCATCATAGATCTGTAAAATACTATTTTTAAAAACGTATCGATCTCCAAAAATAAAGTAAACTCGAATGTTACCTATCTCTGATATTCCAGAGATTACTTAACTTTGTGGTCTAAATAAATTCAAACATTTCTAAATAACGTTAATATTTTTTTTACTTACTACTACGGACATGATCTTTCACTGGAGCTGGTATATGACGTCTACCCGCTGCCCTTTCTTTCTCGTACTGTCCTTCGTATTCAGTCATTTTACCATTACCCCAAGCTACCATTCTTTTGTCTGATACTTTACATCCGGAAACTACGACACAAATTAAAATGGCAGCTAGCACGTGTGTCTGTGAATGAAAAATAGAAATGTGCGAAACACGATCTTTTCGTGGTCAGGTAGAATATGGGAATTAAGATTCAACAGTTATTGCAGCATTGAGTCTAAGCTGATGTCGGTTTTTAATTCTCATTACATACTAACGAATCTTCCTAGCAAAGTGGTCAAAATTTTTTTGATTAATCATGAAGAGGTGCACAATTCTGAACAATGTTTAGACATTTTTTAAATAGAATATTTGAGATTATTGCTAGGTGCTACAGAATTATGTACTGTGAGTTGTATTCTTATTACTGGCGTGCCGCTTCCTCGAGACTGGTGGACTGCATATGCGGAAACACTAATACACTCAAGTTTGTTTTTCGTTCGCTCCATTGTAACCATCACGAATATCCGTGCGATTTCCGCCGGGAGCGTGATTACGTTGTGCCACCGATATGTGCCTTGTAGGCCTAGCACATCCAATTTCGGCATGCCTTGACAATTCGGGTGGGCTACCCTTAGCCTGTGACAGCCTCTATATCTGTCTCCAGGCACGCGTAGTGGCGACTCTTCGCCCAGACAATTTTTGCTCTAGTCTGACTCGCACGAGGTGTTCCACTATCTATGAACTTGCCTCGTGTAATTGGACGTGCTGTGCCTGTGCCCATTGGGTACCGAACCGTTTCTCATTCGTGAGCCTGGTTCCTAAGGGGAAGAACTCAACAGAGGAGTTGGACCCTGGCTCTTTCGACCTCTTAGCCGAGGTGTCGTTCACCGACATCGTGTACCCCTTGTCCAAGTTCGAGTCTCACACCACGCGTTTGAGAGCAAGGCGTTCTCGAGCTGAGCGTTCTTATCCCAATAGCGCCTGAGCCCATCAGGTACTGAACCCTTTCTCTCTTCAAATGTATTTCCGGTGTAGGAAAACCTGACAGTAGAGTTGGGCCAGGGCTAAATCGTTGTCCCTTTTGTGCCTGAGCTCATCGGGTACGGAACCCTTTCTCTCCGCAAGTGTACTTCCGTTATAGAAACCTTGACAGTAGAGTTGGGCCAGGACTACCATCGTTTTCCCCTTCTTGCCTAAGCCCATCGGGTACAGAACCCTTTCTCTTCGCGAGCATATTTCCGGTTTAGGAAGGCTCGACATAAGAGTTGGGTTAGGTCTTCTTGCTTTACCAAACGCCAATGGATGGGTCTGGGTCTCTGCCTGTAAGGAACACAGGTAACTAGAAGCTCGTCTCGAGCGGACGGAACTTGTAGTTCCCCTTTCCTAGGGACTTTTCACTTTCTATTTGCAGTTCGCGCTGCCCTCTAGTGCTGTTCTGCCCTTTCATTGTTTCATTGTACTCGGTATGAAATCTATTTGTCTCTTGCCATGCATCTACCTTTACGTGCATTTTACATTGACCGCCCCTCCAATGTTCGGACTGGACTGACTAGCTTCACTGTATGTCGACAGTGTCGCTATATGTGGTGATGCTGGTGGTGTCGGAGATATTGTCTGTCTCTTGTGTAGTCAAATATCTTTCCATCTGCTACCTCCACATTCTCGGACACGATCCCTAAATGATTTAGCCAGTATCAACTCGAGCTGCTGTATTTCTGTTTTCCAGGGTGCACCGCGTGGAGGTACATTTGGGATCTTGGTTATCTGCTAACCCTGGGTCCGCCTAGGGCAATGCGTTCCCTTTGCACCCCATACACTCAAGTACATCCTCTATTCTATTTTTCAATCTTATTTGTATTAGAGAGACAAGCAACGTAACAAATGAGGCATTATTATAAGTAGTGGTAGTAATCTCAGAATCTATAGCCTGAAACGTAAGATAGAAAGGTGCACGGTAACAAAAATATGGATCGCTTTACTGAACATCTCAGTTGTTCAAAGTATCACATGGATATACTGACCGGTCATTTAGTGGTCAAAGGAAATAAAACATGATATTCATTGATGGGTAATGTTGCGCTTGATAGCACAGTACACATATTAGATAGGGTCGACATAATAAGAGCAATATTGTATTGTACCCGACAGAATACGCTACCCCTCCTGAACGATATTGCAGACGATAGGCTTAAACCATATGTTGATGATTTCAAAGAAAGTCTGAAAACATACCAGATGAGTGGTTATACATCTACCGTCTCCCCCTGGTAAAGTCAGACAAAGACACCTTCGACATCAAGAGCTATCGTATCATCACCGTAAAAAATGTCTATGGCAAGGTGCTGGAGAGGACACTCGCTAGAAGAATGGCATTCGATTTGGAAAATAGAGGCCTACTTTCTGACACTAGGTTAACATACAGACTGGAGAGAGCCACGACCACAAATGCAGCAATCCTTGCCTATGACTTCTGCGAGGGCTTTCAGACGAATGAGGAAATAGTGGTCGCCATGGTCGACCTGTATGATGCTTACAAGAGTCAGCTTTCGCCAGCTAATACGTCTGCTAAGCGAACACAGCATCGACTTGTGGATAATTCAATGGATAGCAATGGTGTTAATGTCGAGACCCCAGACATGTTGCTCTGAGATTGGGATCCTGGACATCAGAGATCACAACTACAGCACCGGAATTACCGCATGAATTGCCACGATCTCCTGTACTCTTTAACTTCTACAAAGACAACATAACGCAGCTCCAGGAGGCTGTTCCCGAAAAGATACTAACTTATGCGGACGACTTCTTGCTGTACAACCACGGCAGAAACAGAAGAGACATGATTGATGGCGTCCAGAGTAATCTAGAACATTCGTCGCTCTGGTGCATTAAACTACAAGGCAGTCATCAATTCCACCAAGGCAAAGTTCGTCTTGTTCTCGCTGAAAAACAAGATGGTCACAGACAAATTACCAGCAGCCACCTTCATGGGCATCAATATTAACAGGGACCAGACTATGAAATATGTAGGCATCATTTTTGATAGAAGTCTATCGTTCCTGAAACATGTGGACAATATCATTCAGAAAGCTGGGAAGGGTGTCAGTGCAGTCAAAATTATAATATCTGTAGATATACCGCAGCGAACCCTTTTCAGATGATGCTGGCAGGGGTATTACCTGTGTTGGACTATGGGTTAGGTTTACTTACACTGTCGCAACCACAGGTGGATAGATTGGAGAGAGTTCAAAACGAGGCCATGACAGATGTCTTAGAATGCACAAGAGATACACCTATCATTATGATGAGGTTTCTCCTAGACCATCAGATTCAATTCAAGAGGACCAATTTCAGACATACAATAGTTAAAGAATACTTCAGGGTTGCCAATAATGATCACCACCTCTTACACCAATTTCTATACAACACAAAAGGAAGGCGTATAAAGAGAGGAAGGCCCTGGATGGAAGAAGCAGAAGATACCCTACTCAGAGTTTGTGAGCTGGAGGAAGTAGGAAGAGACTGTGAATGTGTGACATTTGGCAAAGAGAGAAAATAATTAACAACAATTGTGATACAGATGGATCTCCGCCCCTACGGCATTAAGACATGCTATAAATTAACATTTACAATGTATCTTGTCAATATTCTGTGGTTGTGCACTTAATCATTTCCAATGTTGCCCCTTCTTCACAATGTGCTAAATCAATACTGTTTTTATTATGTTCGATCCTATCTATTATTAGTATCCACCACAGCATTACACTCCCCCCCCCCCCCAATAAGTCTTATATTTCATTGCCTCTGACGCTAAAATGATGAGTTCAATCGTATATTCTTGTGATACTTTGGACAACTGAGGTCTCAAGTAACATGACTAATATTGTTCATACCATGCACCTTCTATCTTACGTAGCATGCATATGGAGTTTTAGGTTACCATCTTGTGAGCTGGTATTTTATGTCTCATATTAATTATAACAATCGAAATCGGTTCCTGCTGCTGCTTTCAAAACATCACTTTTGCGGCAGTGCCAGCAGTGAAAAATAATTAGTATTAGTTATAGCAATAACAATATATCCAATATAGATGCAACAACATAGATGCAACAACATAGATGCAACAACATAGATGCAACAACATAGATGCAACAACATAAATGCAACAATATAGCATACCAAATCTTAAGTCACATGTCTCCTACTTTCAAAAGCATGTGAACATGAATACTACAACTGCACGATATAAAACGATTAACATACCATTACTATGTTACCAACGGTATGATGTTCCACCTTCGCAAACGAAGATGAGCATGGCATGAAAAACAATAAACACGATGAACAAGTGTTTAAAATAAGTAAAATAAATAAATAATTGTCTAATTTGGTTTCTGAGTTCGTAGATGCTCGATGAGTCCGATTCGTGCCTGGAAAGTTCTATTACAGTGCGTGCAGGAGTGCTGGAGGTTCGGGAATGGAGAGTTTTCGGATTTGTCCTTCAGCTTCCTGATCTTGTAGATTTCTTGCAGTGTTCTTTCTTTTTCAAATTTAGTGATGCCGGCAGTGATCTGGGTATGCCAGGCTGAGGCGATCAAGTGTTATAGTCTCCCACGTGCTAAGATCGATGCTGAAGTGCTTGAGAGAGTTATTTAGGTGATCCTTGAAGCGCTTTTTCTTCCCTCCGCTTGAACGTACCGTCGCACAGCTCGCCATAGAATAATCTCTTTGGAAGACGCTTGTCTGGAATACGGACTATGTGGCCAGTCTAGCGGAGTTGGGACCTAGTCAGCAGGGCATGGATATTTTGCATTCGGGATTATTCAAGAATTTCCATGTCTGATACTCGATCCTGCCAACGTACTCCCGTGCGGTTTCGTAGGCACCGAAGGTGGAAAGAGTTAAGCAATCGAGCGTGTCTCTCATAGACAGCCCGGGATGAGGCAGCATAAAACAGTGTTGGTACATGTCCATATTAGTTGCCAAACTGAGACAAAGCCAGATCCAGACGTTGGCACGAAGGCTTCCGAATGCCGCATTGGAGCGAGCAATACGCAGGGTAACACCCTCGTCAGTTGTCGCAGTTAGCGATAGGTAAGCTGCCGGGATATACAAACGTAGTGGCAGTGTTAAGTGTGTGTCCCTTTATTGTAATTACTGGTTCTGTTTAGAGGACACCTCGCACAGGTGATACATTACTAATGTCTTCGCGGTGCTGATGATGTGACCAAACGATGTGACCAAACGCATCACAGGACAAAGATAAGAGGTCCGTGTTGTCCTGCATTTCTTTCATATTGGTAGCTTTTACTGCACAATCGTGGGCGAACAAGAGGTCGCGAACAATGTCTGTCTTAGCATTGGTTTTGGCCTCCAATCTACTAAGATTGAATAGCCCTCCTTCAGCTCGATAGCGAATAAAGAGTCATGCACTTTTATTACGGAAGGCATCATTTAACATGGCAGAGAACACCATGCTGAAGAGCGTCGGAGCCAGGACGCAACCCTATTTGATACCGATAGTCACTGGAAAGGGGTTTGAGTGTGCGCCGTCATCGTGCGCGCAGGCTGTTTTACCATCATGGAACACAATGACATACGTGGACACTAACAACAGAAGCCAAAAGAAAACGTGTCACAACAGAACTAACTTGTCTACATATAATTCTCGGAGTAACAATTAGAGATAGAATCACATATGAAAACATCAGAAGACTAACAAACACAATACCACTAATTTATTACGTAAGACAACATATTAAGTGGTATTCATATGTTTCAAGACTACCAAGAAACAGTGCTCCTCAAAAGGCATTACTATACAGTCGAATGCATACAAAGCCAGGGCAGCCCATGCAAAGTATACATTAGAGAAATAAAAGTCTCAACGAAATCAAACATACATCTAGCACACAAAAATGCCATCTCCAGAGAACTATTCTACCCCTAACGCTGCAGGACATAAACGTTATAAAGATAACGGAAATAATAACAAAAAGTAGACATAGTTATAGATATAGACATTGACATATTTCAACTTACAAGCATGAGTGTATCGGTTGTTAGGACTAGCTAAAATCCTTTATTATATTCCCTGATACAATGTGTTTAGCATACGTGCACTCGGTGTAATCTTACTCTGATTACTTTCAGTTCTTCTTAACACTAATTCATGGACATGATTTATTACTGTTGCTGATAGTTTATTTTGATGAAGTGTTTATTTTCATGATATAATGCGCTGATTATAAATATTTATTACTCAGTTTTTGCACTAAATATAATAAATCTTTACAAGTGAATGTAAATCATGCAAGCTTGTTCCGACTTGCGGACTACTTGTTTTCGACACAGACAAAAAAAAGGGGGGGGGATGTCTCGACTACTACAGATAGTGGCTAATTTCGATTACTAAAGATAGTGGCTAATTTCGACTACTACAGATAGTGGCTAATTTCCACTACTACAGATAGTGGCTAATTTCGACTACTACAGATAGTGGCTAATTTCGACTACTACAGGTAGTGGCTAATTTCGACTACTACAGATAGTGGATAATTTCGACTACTACAGATAGTGGCTAATTTCGACTACTACAGATAGTGGCTAATTTCGACTACTACAGATAGTGGCTAATTTCGACTACTACAGATAGTGGCTAATTTCGACTACTACAGATAGTGGCTAATTTAACAGCGTAGAGTGTCTTCGAAAACAGACAAACCAAAGGCAATAGAAGGGAATATACTTCACTTTAAAGGCAATAGAAGGGAATATACTTCACTTTACAAAGGCAATAGAAGGGAATATACTTCACTTTAAAGGCAATAGAAGGGAATATACTTCACTTTACAAAAACTATGTGACGGTGCACGAGGCGGAGGAATCCAAGTGATCAACGGTTCAAACTGCGAAACAGCAAAGTGTGTGATGCACAAGAGGCGCGTTCAGGGTACAACAATGATTGGTGGCTTGCTGCCGTGGAATTGACTGGGGCCTTACCACGTACATCTCAAATCTAAGCAACAGACCATCAACATCTGAAGTTCAGGAAGTAGCATATTGAGATTGGAACATATACTGTTAGAACACTACACAAGTCTGGGAAGCTAAAAAAACTTAATATTAGAAGCAGAAGCATTAAATGCAGATATTCTAGGAGTAGCAGAGACGAGATGGAAAGATGCTGGGTACACAAGAAAGGAAAATTTTAGTTGTATATATTCAGGAGGATATTACCATGTACGACGGATGGGAATACAGATTAAGAAAGAAATTGAAAAATAAATTAGTGGGTACTGGACATATCACGACAGAATGATATCAATGCCATAATTATTTTATGTCATGCTAAAGATCAAAGCAAAACCTTTTGATCTAGCCATTGTAAAAAGCTACGCGCCAACTAGGTACTACACCGAAGAAGAAATCTACAATTATTACTAAGACCTACAACAACTACTCAAGCCAGTAAAGTTAACAAACATTATAATAGTCATGAATTCAGAAATAGTTACAAGAAGAAGTAAGAACATTTTAGGGCAATTTGGATTAGGGATAAACAATAATAGAGGAGAAAGGCTTATACAGTTCTGTGAAGAGAACAACATGACCATATGTAATACATTCTTGGAACATGAAGATAGAAGATTATATATACATGGAAATGTCCTAGAGACAGACAGAGGAACCAAATAGATTGTATTATGATCAACAACAAATTTAGAAATAGTGTCATAACACTAAAACATATCCCCCACTGTCCCAGAAGCTCTTTGTGAATTTTATTTGGTTCGAGTTAGTAAAAATCGGCCGCGCGTTGCATGATGGTCTTATTTTGACAACATTGACGTATTTTTCCCCGCCATTGACAAGCCGATTGTGAATCGAGAAACTCGGTAAGGAAAACATGTTTTTCGCAACATAATCATTTATGTTTACAGTCATGACTTGTTGTTTATATAATCATTAACATATCCTAATGTTGTTTGACTACTACATTAAACGTGTTAGGTAAAACTTATTGGTAACTATATAAATTGAAGCAACCACTACCATCGTAAATGTCATTCATACATTTTCTGTTTGCTGAAAATTATTGTATTTATAAGTGTCGTGACAAAGAGACTTATTTCTATCGTTTTCATAACAATATGATATTATTATACCCATAATAATTAATTTTTCATCTGCTGATGATATGAAAATAAAAAAAATTCAATATATTTAATGACTATGTTCTATTTTGTTTCAGCTGACTTGTTCTACAAGTTGTACATTGTCCTACTGACCTACTAACCTAATGTACTCAAACATTGGGCTTGTCAACCATTGATGCTGCATGTAAGTACTAAATTTAATAAAGAGAATCATTTTGAAATGTGTTTGTCCCGCCGAAGACGGATGTGTCGGGCCATTGGCGCAAATAAAACGGCGACACAACGCATTTCCATTTTCTGGACTACATCCTGCTGGAAATCTAGCAGGACCATGATCCTGCTAGATCCAGTGGGAGTTTGAGAATGAACGCAGAAGAAGAAGAAGAAATGTGTTTGTGATACGCTCATTTAGGTAATATTAACATTTTCTTAGAAATGTAAGAACAATATTTAATAAAACATTGACAAACTATATTGAAATATTCATTGACCAACGAAAGCCCATCAGAGTGAATTACCCAATTACCTTTGTTGTTATTGAAAAAAAATGTTTTGCACTATGATGGTACTATTCTGCGCAGTATTTTAAATTCTGAAATATGAGCCTAACTATGAACTAGAAAATACATGCTGGATAGCTGTAAGGAAATTATTTCTAGGTTAATGATGCTAGGCCTATAGTATGTCATTAATTCATACATTTTGATATGAAATTGAATTTTTGTATCCACATAATTTGTATACATGTCCTACTGTTTTTACTCGTACTATGAATTTATCACATCAAAAATTATGTAAGTGCTAAATTTAGATGACATACATATGTAACTCCTGCCATGACCACTGTCATAACATTACTTCATGACAACCCTATATAAATAGGTAGTACATGTGATTGTGTGAACTTCACCCTTATGTTGGGTGTGACAAATGCATAAGAGGGCCCAGACTCAGGGAGGCATCAAAGATAACCTTCCATAATTGGAGTGTGCCCTTGGATGACGGAAATTGCATACCAGGCAGCCCCATCCACCACCATGAACATGGATGACAGACTAGAAGCTATGAACACTTAATGCATGACAGCATGCTTAACAGGATTGTTGAATCTTGTGACTAATACTTAGGATGTTGCAGAAATACAGAAGCCATAAAACACTGCAAGATTTAATCGTAGGATTCTTCGCAATGAATACTGCTGATCCGATTTAGTCTACATTACCACTTTATTATTTATAGGGATTGAAGAAACAACAACACACTAATCATAAGTAGTTGAACCATTTTCCTGTACTAACACAAGATTCTTTTTGTTTCTTATTGCTGGTATCTCATCTATAATATATATATATATATATACAATTTCCTGCTGTTTATGTGAATTACTTACTGTTTGCGTTGACAGTCAAAAACTGCAACCTTTACGTACACATAATCAAATATATGAGGATGGCACACACGTTGGAGAAACACATTTCAAACATTCAAGATTTATGTAGGACATGTGGAGAGAAATAACTTACAAAAAAACAGAAACATCACTACAAGAAACCAGTCCTTTGTACACACTATGTTAATGATATTTTCTTTATATTTGGTTTGAATGTGAATAATGATGTGTCAAATAAATATTCAGTAAGTATGTGCATGAAATGTTTATATAAAATTCAAAACATTAATCTCACACATTCAGAGCAATCGCTAAAGATAACACAAAAAATTGGAGGCAAATCTAGAAATGTTTGGTGTGATTTTAATCCTGATATTTCTATGAATGATTGTAGTGTGTGCTTGCATTATTCAATGAAATGTCATGGTAGCATAAAATATTAAAGTACTAGGCCCACAAATGAATTTAATACTGGCATTTATGATCTTTCAATGCATCACAATCAATCGAGCATTTTCGTACAAGATGATGTAGATATATCTAATGACCAACATTTAAACACAACAAGTTCAAGTACAAACATGACAAGTACATCAACATTTAAACACAGCAAGTTCAAGTACAAACATGACAAGTACATCAACATTTAAACACAGCAAGTTCAAGTACAAACATGACAAGTACATCAACATTTAAACACAGCAAGTTCAAGTACAAACATGACAAGTACATCAACATCTCCAATACAAAACATTAACAAATCTAATCATTTGAATTGTAAGTCACTTACATTAACTCTTTCTACATTTGAAGAAAATTTACGAACACATTTTATTAAGAGAAAAATGAGCACAGGACACACTAACAATGTAATTGCTTGCCCAACTACTGAACAGCCTATTGTATTACGCAAAATTATAAATCACAGGAAAGAATCACATGAAAAAAAATATCCAATGCATACGATCAAAATTTATTCAATCAGTTAGAGAACGCATATCAGGTACATCCACTGATTCGTTAGAACTTTGTGCAAGGTCTGGTCCAGTATGTTTAGAATCAGCTACAGTACTAAAGCAGCACACCATCAAACCTCAGTCATTTCATAGAAGAGATTTTGTGGGCAATCATTGCCATAAATATTTGACATGTAAAGTTTATAGAGATCTCACAGATGCCATTATCACACACACACACACACACATGTACACACACAATAAAGACATAATAGATATGGAACAAGCCACTGGAGTTATTTTTAATTCATTAAATGAAGCTTATGAGAAAGCTCATAATTTTAAAACTCACAGCAGACCAATTCATAGTGACACAATATCAGAAATTGAATCCACAATACAACATTACATGAAAATATACAGACTTAATTTCCCCAGAAAAGTTATTCCACAACAATATATTCTATATTTTTGAGTACCACTGCATGCACTTGATCAGACTGAATGGTTTCGGCTTGGGTTTGTGTAAAGAACAAGGGAGAGAAGCTGTGCAGTCAATGATAACAAGCATAGAAAAAAGAGTTTGTTTTTTAGAAACAAAATGGAGGAATTAAAATTTATAATAAGCACACACTTACTACAAGTTCATGCACATATTAATGCAAGTACTTCATTTTTAAATAGAAATTGATATTCTGAAATTGTATATTAGAAATATGTGGGTATGTACAGATCATGTTATTAATGTAAAAATATCAATCATGTACCTAGTTTATGAATTATTAATGTCTCATGTGCATTTTATGATGTATACCTATGGATTGTGTGTGATTGTATATGTATGATTGTATATGTATGATTGTATATGTATGAAACGGTTGTTTAATGATACATGTTAAAGTAACAAGTTACTGCAGTAATCTTGACTTTGACAAATGTTAATAATATTCCCAAGTACAAAACCATTGTACAAGTATCCTCTGATAATTTTGTACTCAAATTCCTACAGATTTCAAAGATGTATTATGACGAACAGAGTCTTGTCATACACACATATACAAGACTTTCTTCATGACCAGTTTATACCATGTTTTCTCTATGTTTAGACCAACATTCATTTTGCATGATAAAAATAAAAATAATGATTATTGTATTGATAATGCAATCATGAGAGAGTGTGAGTTCACCTATAAATGTTTCAATTATCTGGTAGTGAATTTGTACTCTCAACAACAGATGTATGTTTTCTGATATTCTTTACAAACTTACTTTCCTTAGAGTTAACATATTTACTATTGCAATGTTATGGATGTGAGCCTTGGGCAATCACCATTATTCAAGATCACTTTCAATTTCCAATTTCTGAATATGATTTATAATAACAATATGTATGCTTCTAAGAAATTGTAAATAAAAAAATGATTTATCATTATTAATTTTTATTTGATAAAGTTACTTGGTGTTAATGTCTAATGTTCTTATGTATTCAGTGTTTCAATAACTATCCTCCATAGTTAGTTACCTAGTGATTAATTTAATCTGTCTTACTCTCTTATGTGCCTAGCTATTCTGTGTTTCTCTAACTCAGTGCTACTGTCTTATTTATCTATTATATGTTTTCATTATTCTTCGATTCTCTTGTGCATTTGTGTTTTATGTAGTGGTGTCACCATTCTCATTGTCTGCACAATTTTCAATCATATTTTATAAAATTCTTCCATCTTATCAATCAACATCTTTGTACCTTCTACAGAATATATTTTTCCCTTTTATATTAGAGAGCATGATAGTCAAGGAATTTGGTAAACAAATAACACAGACCTAATATCACGAAGCTCTACAAATCTACAACACATGACTATTTAAGTCAAAGATCATACCAAGGCATACAATCTTTGCATACAAATGAAAGACAAAAAAATATGCATATCAACAAATAGAGGAACTCTTACCTGCTACAGTCATTGACATTGAAGAAGTACAGAATGACAACTTGAAGTCTTTAGTGCAAATTAATAATCTGAAAGGAAATTTCCCCAAGGAAATATTTGAATTAACCCCACAAAAACAAATCACAGATGAAACATCTGTGAATCTTCGGCTATGAACCAGCAATAGAAAAGACAATATATTCATTTGGAATGAAATAATATAGACATGTCATAAACATCATTCATGCACAAAAAGACAAACACAGTCCTCTATAGAGACATGAACATAGAAGATTAAGTATTAATGAAAAAGTTCCAGGAAAAATAAAACGCGGAATAATGTAATGATAATACTAGATAGCGAAGTCTGACAAAGGTGGAGTATTGGAAACTAAAGAGAAACTATTTACTTAGCAACGATCAACACAAACACGTCACGTACAAATATGGAATGCATCTACAAAATCAACAAACTCTGCCGTGGTTTGGTTTCTATATTTAATCATAGGAACGGCCCACATCCGATGCCAGCTATATATAATCTTATTATTCCCATTAACACACAGTAATAAATACTACTTAAAGTACAGGTGTACCAATATAAGCCTAAATATCAATGTAAATAATAATTAAATGACAATAAATAAAAGAACAAGGATTTCTATTTTTTAATATTTGTTTTTAATTCATGAATAGTTCCCCGCTTTAAAAGTAACTTATGTATTTTATGTAATATTTATTACTTATTCCTTTGTTTATTGTCGCACTTTCCATTTCGTTGGACATCCTCTGAAATTTTGTTTATTAATATAAACACACATGCCAGTAGATAAATAAGTCATTTTTGGTGCTCATAGCCCTGTTTATTGCAACTACAAACATGGCTTCTAATACTAGGAATTTAGCCAAATTGTTAGTAAAAGCTCTTCCATTAGCGATGTAACACAAGAAGGTCCTAAAATTGCCCGTCAAATGGTTTAATTTACTGCAGAAAAAGTACTATTACAAAACAATTACGCTGAAACCCCCCCCCCCCCTCCTTTCTTACAGTAATCACATCTATTAGCACAGTTAACACAATATTGTGATGTCTGCGTGACTTTATGTCATGCTTCTATATGAATCCATCCTCTGACAACTTTTCTCATTATTTCATTGATGTTTCATATATAGAATATTTATACCCATAATGATACAATTCCGACGTGTATTTTCATTACTGCACTCAAGTTTAGAAACAGGCTATACATCGAATCCTAGAGTTACACAAGTCGTTGTTTCTAAACAAACTTTATAGTGCAATATCTTAAAAACTATAACTAGTGCTGCAGTGAAACTGTACACGACTACAGATCTACTTATGATATATAATAATATTACAGTTTTTTAGTGTATATTTTGTTTGTATGTTAACGACAGCATGTTTTCCGTGATATGTACAACCATAGAAACCAACATGATTTTTCCCCACACAATATGGCGTCGTTAGCAACGTCATCCATCAAAATCAGCGGCAGATAACTAAAATGTCATATAGATTACAGTTCTCAACATAATTCATCGCTGTGCAAAATACATATTAACTTAAAAAGATAGAACATATAAGAAATCAAGATCCACAGATATAAACATACGCACTAGAACAACCAGAAATACAACAAAAATACATTGTAGATTTAAGGAAAAGATATTAACTTCTAATGATGGAATGCATGGAACAATACAGAAGGGAGAATCCGTAAGAGAAAATATATAAGAAATGGAACAGCCTAAGTAAAAGTATTTAAACATCAAATGAAAATTTGCCAATAAGAAAAGTCAAGGACAAACAAACTTTGATGACAGATGACATATTAGAGAAAATGTCCGAAAGAAAGAAAGCTAACAATGCCCCAAAATATTAACTTCTACACAATGAGATCCGCAACATGTCTAGAAAATGTCTACAAAAAATATGGCTAGAAACAAAATGCAGAGAAATAGAGGAACTATCAGTATAACAAAAGACAAAATAAATACATAAGGAGATTAAAATATTCCAAATAAGTACAATCCAATAAATGATGATGGCTACATTAAAGATAAAAGTGGAAATATTATATTTGATACACCAAAAGTACTTACAAGATGATCAGATAATGTGACAGAACTGTTTAATGACAAACGAAAATGAAAACCTACAATACATAAAACAACGATGGATCAGCAATACTGACAGCAGAAGTAAAAAACGCAATAAAATCAATAAAGTGTGGAAATGTCACAGGCTCCAATAGCATAACATCAGACATAATACAACCTCTAGACGAATTTGCTGGAACTCCAATAGCATAACATCAGACATAATACAAACTCTAGACGAATTTGCTGGAACTCAAATAGCATAACATCAGACATAATACAAACTCTAGACGAATTTGCTGGAACTCCAATAGCATAACATCAGACATAATACAAACTCTAGACGAATTTGCTGGAACTCCAATAGCATAACATCAGACATAATACAAACTCTAGACGAATTTGCTGGAACTCCAATAGCATAACATCAGACATAATACAAACTCTAGACGAATTTGCTGGAACTCCAATAGCATAACATCAGACATAATACAAACTCTAGACGAATTTGCTGGAACTCCAATAGCATAACATCAGACATAATACAAACTCTAGACGAATTTGCTGGAACTCCAATAGCATAACATCAGACATAATACAAACTCTAGACGAATTTGCTGGAAAGACTATCATAGAACTGAGTAATGACATTTATGAAAAAGGACATACACCTAAAGACATGATATCACTAATATTCATACAACTACCTAAAAAGCCCAGGGCTGTGGACTGTACAGAATATAGAAGTTTAATTTACGCCCGTGTGTTGCCGGGGTCCGAAAGGGGAGCAAAGAATAGCAAAATTGTTTTCCTTCCATGCATGTCGTAAAAGGCGACTAAGGAGGTTCTGGGATGGAGTTGGCTGCCCCATCCCATATAGGGTCAGTGACCCAAAGCCATGCTGAAGTCGGATGTGTCCGGCCGAAATGCGCAGATATTGCAGCAATGCTGTAAACCAGGACACAACGCATTCCGTTCTCCGGACTACATCCTGCTAATCTGCAGGAGTTTGAGAACGAACGCAGAAGAAGAAGAAGAAGTTTGGTATAACCGAAATACTATTCAAGATAATACATGCAATGATTTAAATACAAGATAGACAGACACCGAAGCCGGTGAAGAGCAATTCGATTTCGGAAAAAAAGGAACTAGAGAAGCTATACTTAGTATCCGACTATTGATCGATAAATATATAGAACTCAAAATAAATCTATATTTGCTTCAAAGACTGTATCAAGGCCTCTTACAGAGTCAAAAATGAAAAATTAATCAAATATCTTCAAGAAATAAACATTGATTGAAAAGACATCAGACTAATTAGAAATATATATTGAGAAAAGACTGCGTCAATAATGAGTGAAGAAGAGGGGTAAGACAAAGATGTATTTAATCAACCATCTAATATCTACACAGAGAATATCTTTAAAAATATAGAAGAAATTCCAGGACTCAAGATCAATGGGAAAATAATAAACAACCTTAGATATGCAGATGACACTGTTCTTTTGGCAGAAAGTGAACATGAACTACAACGACTACTAGATCAAGTCGATAAATCAAGTAATGAATATGGACTAGATATAAACATCAAAAAAAACAAAAACGATGGTAATCAGTAAAGCCACAGAAGAACAAGAGCTAAACATAAACATACATGGAGAGAAACTATAACTAGTAAAACATTATCAATATCTTGGACACATAATCACAAATGACAGGAGTTGCAGATGTGAAACAGAAGTTAAAAAGAGAATAGGAATAGCTAATAATACAATCAATGACATGACGAAAATATTAACGTCAGTACAAATTACAAAGGTGAAAATGAGAATTATAAAATGCTACATCCATTCTATATTAATTTATGGCTCAGAAACATGGACAATAAACAAAGAAGTAGAAGACATGATTGATGCCATTGAGATGTGGATATATAGAAGAATAGGGAGAACTTCATGGAAAGAAGACGAAAACATACACACAGGTTCTAACAACACATAGTATGAAGAAAGAACATTTATAGGAAATAAATTTCAAGAAAATAAAATATTTAGGACTCATTAAAAAAAAACACACCATGTTGAAGACTTACTTGATGGTAAAGTCGAAGGAAGACGAGCAAGAGACAGGCAGAGAAACACGTGGGAGAGTAAAATCATAGTCTAACAGAGTGCACCCCCCAAAACAAGAGACAAGAGAAGTTGCATGTCCCTTTCAGCCAACCTTCATTATTAAGACTGCACTTGATGATGATAAACATCTTGGAGCGTAATCGAGTCCCTCGATATCACAGTCCTGTGGATTTATCGGGTAGCAACCTTCTAAAGTGACGCTATGTGACAATCTCTTGATTTTCAATGATCACAATTATAAAATGTTTATAGTTGCATTACTACGATCTGGATGCCCCCAGTGTTACATTACTACGATCACGATGTCTCCAGTGTTGAATTACTACGATATGGATGCCTCCAGTGTTGAATTACTACGATCTGGATGTCTCCAGTGCTACATTACTACAATCCTGATGCCTCCAGTGTTGAATTCTTACGATCTGGATGCCTCCAGTGTTACATTACTACAATCTGGATGCCCCCAGTGTTACATTACTACCATCCCGATGTCTCCAGTGTTACATTACTACGATCCCGATGTCTCCAGTGTTCAATTACTACGATCCTGATGTCTCCAGTGTTGCATTACTACGATCCTGTCGGGGTGTGAGTAAATATTATTATTATAACCGCCTCTCCATATCTGCAGTTAGTGATCAACTGATACAAACACAAAACTCAATAGAACATACAACACAATTTGAACATACAACACAATAGAACATACAACACAATAGAACATACAACACAATAGAACATACACCACACAATAGAATATATAGTATCCTTGCGTTATAAAGTGTGGTTTCTCTCTTAACCGATAGTGATTTATTCAAATTTTACTGCAGAGGAGATGGCCGCCACTAGTTAAACGTTTCTTCCACTGAACTATTGTAATTGATAAACATTTATGACAGTATATTTTTTGACAGACAAACATTTATTTATTATGTTTTAAAACGCGTGTAATTTTTTTAATAAAATACAACATTGCTGACGTTGAGATTTTCTGAATTCTCCATACCGCTTTGTCAGCAACTGTCAAACTTTTTCAGAACACCTCCCAATTTGTTTATGCACTTTCTAGACATCTCCATAAGATGAAGATATTATGAATACACAAAGACAGAGATATGAGAACAACAAATCAGAAATTGGAAATAAAAATAATCAGCCACAGAAGTGGGAGGAGAAGAAGTATCTCTGTCCTAAACATCCTTCATGACTACCACTAATAAGAAAAACAATATTTATTATGATCGTATTATACCAGTAATTACACTGGATATATATCATGGACAGACGTATCTTGTACAACATTAATCTACTTGATTATAAAAGAATAATTAAAACTGATGGGTATGACAATAAAACAGAATATGTAGAATATCAAAAGACATTAATTTGGTCACATCTGTTCTTTACAAATTCATTATCTGAGTTTCAATAAGTTTGATTTAACGCTAAAACAGTTCCCAGTTACCCGTTTTAGACTAATATTAACGGCAATAACACGGCAATTATTAATGAAAATAACACGGCGACACAATCCAACTTCATTTTCTGGACTACATCATGCTGGAAAGCATGGTCAAAGATGTCGCAGAGACTAAACCCGTTGACGATGTCTTGGTTACAAAGTGGATCTTTTCGATGTTCCCTTATGATTATCACTTGAAGCAGCTAAGTAGTTACGTGCTATGAGCTGTTCACCGATCTAGCAGCGTGTTACTTTCTTGAGAGGGTTGGAGAACATATATGCCAAGTATAAAGAGATCAAATTTCTTACCGTTTCAAACCGTTTCTTTTGACCTGAATTGATTTACAATACTGGATATAATGTCATGTAATGTGATGTATTCCTTCCAGAACGTTGTCATCTCAATGAACTCTCTGAACCTCTCTCTGTCTTGGGCTTGCATTTTCTAGTGCTGTATTAATGTTATCTTTAATGTCGTCAGTCCGACGTCTTCTTGGTCTGCCAATTCTCCTCTACCGGGGTACTCTTCCATCCATTATTTGTCTTATATATGGATATAATACTGGTTAAAATACAGTAATAACTCTAACGGAAAATATGAAATCTCATAACTGATCTCCGTTTCCTGGACGATCTCATGAAGTAAATCGCGCATGATCAGTGTCCTGCTATAAGGATAATCCAGTTGTACTATGAGAGTAAACAACATCAAATAAATATTTTCACAGTAGATATCCACTCGGTGCTAGAGAAGTTTGTGCACCGGTCTTTTAAAGTGAGGTTGTTCGAACTGTCTTACGTTTCAAAAATCGACCGTTCACGCTGTACTAGCAACACGATTTAATGTATTGTCTATAGTCTATCTCCAGTTGGATGATGGTCAAATATCCACACTTGCTGGTCAGCAAACGGTAGTGACTGTGAGATTTAGCTGTCTATCCAAGACCAGATGTGTCGCCGCCGCTGCGTTTAATCCATATTATTTTTGGGTTTTTTTCATATCATCTATCCATCTTCTTCTAGGTCTTCCTCAGCCCTTGTATTTGGATCTTCTCGTGTTGTATACTGTTGTCGGTGGTCGGTTATGGTTCATTCTCATAAGGAGTCCAAACCATATTGATGTGTTAATGGCGCATTCAAATTAAACAATTTTGAAAAAGCAGTGTACTGTACTGGTTATACATCCACTATTACTTATTATTTGTGTATTGTCAGATATTGAACTTTACAATAATCTTATTCTATTATTGAAGCGATGTGCATATTTCACAAACTTGCATGTTTTGGACGTGTATGAGAACACGATACCTTATTAAAAGAGACCTTGGACAGCATGCTTTTTAATCCTTGACGACACTTTTAAAAAGAATTGCTCCTCAGTTCCTAGTTACTAATTGTCAACTTCACCTGTCTCCTGTTCCAGGTAAGTGTCTTAGATGCTATTTTACCACAACCTAATCTATCAGTCCGTCCAATAAATCTAGCAATGGGGCGACTGAAAAGAAGCAGTTTTATCCATCAAGCTAAACGACTCCGTAGACAACTTACAGACCTACCTGAAGTTGACAGCCCTTTAATGTCTGTACCATAACAAACCCCGTGGAGTGAAAGGCATGGAATGCCAATATACATTCGGACCCATGTGAGGGGAATGCTAGGCGAGGACGGCAGAGCAGTGTGCAGCGAAGGACAGTCACACTCAGTTTCCTGGATGAGGAATATCCACAAGATATATGGGTCAGAGTATACACAGATGGGTCAGCACAGCGTGCTGTGAGGAATGGAGGTGCAGGTGTATATATAGAATATCCACACAAGCCTAGAGATACAATCAGAACACCGACAGAGAAATTCTGCAATAATTATGATGCAGAAATCCAGGCAATTAGAGTGGCAGCTAAAAAATGCTGAACTCCAACTCTGGCCGGCATCCTGTGGTATTCCTGACAGATGCAAGGTCAGTGCTTCAAGCTCTCCAGTCTGGAAAACTAACAGACTTGAAAAAAACTACTTAGCGAATTGTCGTACCAGTATAGGGTAACCATGCAGTGGATACCCTCTCACTGTGAAATACCAGGAAATGAAAAAGCAGACCAACTGGCTAAGGAAGGTGCTGCCGAAGACCAACCAGATATACCGATCACCTGCCATCAGAAAAAAAACAGATGATCAAGTCAATAAGAAAACCACAAACACCAACACAAGATGACTATCATATTATGAACAGATCAGAACAAGTTATAATTCTACGTCTCAGAACAGGACACAACCGACTCGCAGTCACATGTATACAAAGTTCAAGATTGTCAACACGACCATGTGTACATGTGGACAGGCAGCACAGAGTGCCAAACATATACTTCAAGAGTGTTCTGAGCATGAAACGCTGAGGCAGATATATTGGCCAGAGGAAACAACACTGGAATCAAAACTCTATGGGACACTGTATGAACTACAAAAGACAGTGAGTTTTATTAAGGAGACAGAATTACAGATATAGACATGTTTCAAGAGAATGAAAGAAGAAGAAGAAGAAGTCCGTCCAATGTCCTATCTACAACTCATGTACAAGTCATTTCTGTAATGTGCATTGCTACAACTTACGTACGTCCTGTCTATAATGTATTCATAAATGTCAATCCAGACTAATGTCTTATTTCAATATAACTAAGTTTCTACATCCAACATCAGTGTGGAGGTTGTGCTAAACTGTTCTACCTTTGGAAAAAGATTCCTTCTCTCTCTCTCTCTCTCTCTCTCTCTCTCTCTCTCACTATGCTTTTCGTAACTGTCGGTAAAGTTTAATGACTACTAAGTGCAACTATGTTTTACACTTGTCAATCAATCAATCAACAATCAATCAATCAATCAATTATCATATGAAACTGTCTATAATTCTGTCTCTATCACAACGTTTTGTAATGACCTGTCAATTCTAACACCAGAACACAATTTTTCCACCTATCTTTAATTATTCACATAGGCCAATCATAGATAATGTCAAATCTCAAGTTCTTTGACTCCTAGCTACATGACTCAGATCAGATCCTTCAAGCATAAGTTCAATATTCTATCCACATTTCATAGCACATCTAAAATACACGCGCTTGGTCTCTTGAGGTCCACACATACATGCATCAGTTTAGGTCATACACAAACTAGGTCGATTGAGGTCCACACATACATGCATCAGTTCAGGTCATACACAAACTAGGTCGATTGAGGTCCACACATACATGCAACAGTTTAGGTCATACACAAACTAGGTCGATTGAGGTCCACACATACATGCATCAGTTTAGGTCATACACAAACTAGGTCGATTGAGGTCCACACATACATGAATCAGTTTAGGTCATACACAAACTAGGTCGATTGAGGTCCAAACATACATGCATCAGTTTAGGTCATACACAAACTAGGTCGATTGAGGTTCACACCTACATGCATCAGTTTAGGTCATACACAAACTAGGTCGATTGAGGTCCACACATACATGCATCAGTTTAGGTCATACACAAACTAGGTCGATTGAGGTCCACACATACATGCATCAGTTTAGGTCATACACAAACTAGGTCGATTGAGGTCCACACATACATGCATCAGTTTAGGTCATACACAAACTAGGTCGATTGAGGTCCACACATACATGAATCAGTTTAGGTCATACACAAACTAGGTTGATTGAGGTCCACACATACATGCATCAGTTTAGGTCATACACAAACTAGGTTGATTGAGGTCCACACATACATGCAACAGTTTAGGTCATACACAAACTAGGTCGATTGAGGTCCACACATACATGCATCAGTTCAGGTCATACACAAACTAGGTCGATTGAGGTCCACACATATAGGCATTCGCATAAGTTATATACAAGCGTGATCTCCTGAGGCCACAGATATAGGCACGTTTGGTCTCTTGAAGTCCACACATATAGGCATCCGCCTAGGTTATACACAATCTTGGTCTCTTGAGCCCACACATATAGGCATCCGCCTAGGTTATACACAATCTTGGTCTCTTGAGCACACACATATAGGCATCCGCCTAGGTTATGCACAATCTTGGTCTCTTGAGCACACACATATAGGCATCCGCCTAGGTTATACACAATCTTGGTCTCTTGAGCCCACACATATAGGCATCCGCCTAGGTTATACACAATCTTGGTCTCTTGAGCCCACACATATAGGAATCCGCTTATGTTATACACAAACTTGGTCTCTGGAGGCCCAGGCGTATAAGTATCAGCTTTGGTTGAAACCGTGTATCTCTTCACCTTCTCATACGGCGTTTGTGATCAAACCAGGTTTTCTCACTCACTGCTCTAGCTGTTCCTTCTGCAACAAAGTTGTCTCTCCTACTGACTGTTCGTCAGTACTGTCTGGTTTTGTACAGTCTCTTGGCCTTCAACTAGCTTCATGAAGTTCTCATTTGTCCAGTTTTAATCATTAGTCCCTGACTTCTTGTGAGTAAACCATTGCGTCTGAATTCGGTTTTCTGTACTTAAGATAGAAAAAAACAATGTTTCCCAGCCTACTTTACAACTAGTAAATCCAGGAATATATGGTAATGAAGTTGTGCTAATCACGCTAATCACTGAAGACGTACATAATAACACACAAATCGACGTTTCGATCAAAAGGCCATAATAAAACCAAAAATTACAACAGATTAAAACGAAAAGAAAACGGACAGTAAGGATATCGACGTTCACATTGGCATGTGTAATATAAATTGACCGGAAGAGGAGAAATGACACTGGACAAGAAATATTTAAAAAATGACTACATACATGTGACACGACACAAACAGAACCTATAGAAAACTAGAGGCATACATGAGACAGACACTCATTGATGCCGTTAGATTTGAGAGCGCAATATTGGTAAAAGTAGGGGTTCTCAGGCGCAAGACATTTCCGGTCGTCGGAGAAGCACGACTTAATGACCGTAACATCAATGTCACGGGCGCCCCGATGGCCGTGCCATTGAAGTGGACGTTTACAGGATAACCCAAATGGTGTTTTAATGCTATAGACATGTTCACAGAATCAGTCAACGAGCACCTTCCATTTTCACCTATATATTCATTCATTCATTCATTCATTCATTCATTCATTCATTCATTCATTCATTCATTTTACTTTAGCGCTGAAGTTTAGCACATAGGGCAGAGGTCAGATCTCCCCAATTATGTCTATTCAAATCTATATCTGTGCAGATAAATCTATTCTATCACCTATATATGCCGTGGTACAACGCTTCCATATGGTGGCATAGATGACGCTACTCTACAACTGTAGATTATCAGTGTTTTGTTTTGGGATTCTCAAACCCCTTCACTTTATAGAGTAATGAAGTGTTGCTAGTCATTGAAAACACACAACATTGCACGTTTCGAACACACAGTCTTTATCAGAAACACACCATAAAACTCGGCATGTGAAGTCCATGTCTTAGTCACGACACGGTTAGTCCATGTCATATGGGTCCACGTTCACATAATAAAACTAAACGGGAAAATGTCAAAAGTCAGTAATACTTCCTCTTTCCTCTTTACTGCGTGTTTTCATGTGAAGGAGTGCAGAGAGGCTTTCTATGGGTTGTGGAAATAAAGGCTGCTATGCCATAACAAACTCCCCGACATCTACAGGAAGGATCTTAATTGTACTTTGATTGTACCTAAAAAATCATGTCCCAGTCGTGGATTGAACCCGGGACCTCTAGGGTCTGAGAACAGGGTTACAACCACACTGTCATGCGCTTCATTAGAATATACTAAAAGATTCCAAGAATCTGTGATACTAAAAAATTCCAAGAATCTGTGATACTAAAAACTATAAAATGAAATGATCATTGACACCACGTTTCTGCTGTTGTTAATCTCTCGTAGACTAATGGCACCTGGCTTTCCAGAAATAACAAGATAGTCACAAACACAATGTCAGCTCTAGGTTACATTGGATTCGTAATAAATGTAGAAAACAAGTGAAAATAGCATGTCGACTCTCTTATTTAGCAAACATATTGACAACGTGAATTAGAAAGACAAGAGATATGTCAGTGATAAAAAGGAATGGCACGTGCAGTCCAGAAGTCTACAAATGTTTGATAAGAATGTTATGAAGAGATTGAATGGGTTTCTCGCAGAAGATGGATGTTTCGGATCATTAGCGCAAAAAATACTGCGACACAATGCATTTCCATTCTTAGGACTACATCCTGCTGGGCATCTAGTAGGACCATGGTCTGCTATAAGAGAGATCCAGCCGGAGTTTGAGAATGTGTCTTGCTACAAGCGAGATCCAGCCGGAGTTTGAGAATGTGTCCTGCTACAAGCGAGATCCAGCAGGAGTTTGAGAATGTGTCCTGCTATAAGAGAGATCCAGCCGGAGTTCGAGAATGTGTCCTGCTACAAGCGAAATCCAGCAGGAGTTTGAGAATGTGTCCTGCTATAAGAGAGATCCAGCCGGAGTTTGAGAATGTGTCCTGCTATAAGAGAGATCCAGCCGGAGTTTGAGAATGTGTCCTGCTACAAGCGAGATCCAGCAGGAGTTTGAGAATGTGTCCTGCTATAAGAGAGATCCAGCCGGAGTTTGAGAATGTGTCCTGCTACAAGCGAGATCCAGCAGGAGTTTGAGAATGTGTCCTGCTATAAGAGAGATCCAGCCGGAGTTTGAGAATGTGTCCTGCTATAAGAGAGATCCAGCCGGAGTTTGAGAATGTGTCCTGCTACAAGTGAGATCCAGCAGGAGTTTGAGAATGTGTCCTGCTATAAGAGAGATCCAGCCGGAGTTTGAGAATGTGTCTTGCTATAAGAGAGATCCAGCCGGAGTTTGAGAATGTGTCCTGCTATAAGAGAGATCCAGCCGGAGTTTGAGAATGTGTCATGCTATAAGAGAGATCCAGCCGAAGTTTGAGAATGTGTCCTGCTATAAGAGAGATCCAGCCGGAGTTTGAGAATGTGTCCTGCTACAAGAGAGATCCAGCCGGAGTTTGAGAATGTGTCCTGCTACAAGCGAGATGGGGTGCATAGGGAACGCATTGCTCTAGGCGGACCCAGGGTTAGCAGATAACCAAGATCCCAAATGTACCTCCTCGCGGTGCACCCTGGTAACAGAAAACAGCAGCTCGAGCTGATTCTGGCCAAATCATTTGGGGATCGTGTCCGAGAATGTGGAGGTAGCAGATGGGAAGAGATTTGACTGCAAAAGAGACAGATAATATCTCCGACACCATTTGCATTACCACATACAGCGACACTGTCGACATACAGTGACGCCAGTTAGTCCAGTCAGAACATTGGAGGGGCGGCCAATGTAAAAGGCACGTAAAGGTGGATGCATGGCGAGAAACAAATAGATGTTATAATGAGTACAATGACACAATGAAAGGGATGAACAGTCCAGAGGGCAGCGCCAACTGCAAATAGATAGTGGAAACGATTACGGAAATGGGAACTACAAGCTCTGTTAGCTCGTGACGAGCTTCTAGTTACTTGATTTCATTATAGGCAGAGACCAATACCCAATAATGGGCGTCTAGCAAAGCAAAAAGACCTGGACTTACTCTAATGTCGAGTCTTCCTATACCGGAAACATGCTCGCAAAGAGAAAGGGTGTCGTAACCGATAGGCTCAGGCAAGAAAGGGACAAAGATGGCAGTCCAGGCCCAACTCTACTGTCAAGCTTTCCCATACCGGAAATACATTTGCAGAGAGAAAGGGTTCCGTACCCGATGGGCTCAGGCACAAAAGAGACGACGAGTTTAGCTCTGGCCCAACTCTACTGTCAGATTTTCCTATAACGGAAATACACTTGCAGAGAGAAAAGGTTTAGTCCCTGATGGACTCAGGCGCTATTGGGATAAGGTCGCTCAGAGAGCGGCTTGCTCTCAAACGCGTGGTGTGAGACTCGAACTTGGGCAAGGGGTTCAGATGTCGGTGAATGACACCTCGGCTAAGAGATCGAAAGAGCCAGGGTCCAACTCTTCTGTTGAGTTCTTCCTCTTAAAGAACCAGGCTTACAGACGAGAAACGGTTAAGTACCAGATGGGAACAGGCACAATACGTCCAATTACACGAGGCAAGTTCATAGACAGTCCCTACGCTTAACGACAAGAATGGATAACAAACCACCCGGGGAAAAACAATAGGTAACAGACAATCAATACTAATTTTCATGCCAGATTTCTGACTAACATCTTAAACCCAATATCAGAAGACAATTTCCACGCCATTCTTGTGGAACATATTTATTCACTAAGCATGCGCATATGAGAACAATTTTTTTACATCAGCCGTGAGAGTACTTATATCACAGTTTCATCTCCATCGTAAGACTTCTCCTGGTCATCACAGTTTTATCTCCATCGTAAGACCTCTCGTGGTCATGACAGTTTTATCTTCATCGTAAGACCTCTCTTGGTCATCACAGTTTTATCTTCATTGTAAGACCTCTCGTGGTCATGACAGTTTTATCTCCATCGTAAGACCTCTCGTGGTCATGACAAGTTTATCTCCATCGTAAGACCTCTCGTGGTCATGACAGTTTTATCTCCATCGTAAGACCTCTCATGGTCATGACAGTTTTATCTCCATCGTAAGACCTCTCTTGGTCATGACAGTTTTATCTCCATCGTAAGACCTCTCTTGGTCATCACAGTTTTATCTCCGGTCAAAATGGTGGATAGCAACACAAGTGTTTTGTGTGTCGTCTACAGTTTCACTTGAACAATGGATATATTCGTTGTTTTCATTTAGGAGATTGTGTGGTGATGTGTTGTTATACTCTGACCAGGAGGTCCACTCATTAAGATCTTCGCTGGTGCTAACGGAGTGCGTGCATCTGAGCTGAAGTCTTCGTGAGTGTATTCGCTGTCACACTGTTTGAAAAATGGCGGCCAATATCAAGCGGCCTAAACGAGGTGGCTCAAAAAGGAAAAGTCACCGGGCGGGTGCTTGAAGAACGAGATCGAAAACAGCTATGCTAGGAATTAAAAACGTGCGTGTGCTGTTTGGAATGTGGCCAGTGTACACAAGCGTAGAACAGAGCTAGAAAAGATGTGTTATGAGGCTGACGTCATTGCACTGCAAGAAACACAGCTAGGTGAAAGTGGTAATATCAGGATAGCCGGATTTCAGTGTTTCTACAACAGGCGACATCTTGGACAGGCAATCTTAGTACGCGAGGGTTTTAGTGTATGCGAGGTTGATATGTCCAAGTGGGATAGTGACAATATCCAGTTACAGGCAGTGAGGGTCCAGAGGGTCCAGCACCCAATCATGATTGTAAATGTGTATGCCTGCAACACGAGCATTGATCTATAGGGTTGGAAGATCCTAGGGGAGATAATGGAACAGGAAAAGCAGATCCTCTTTTGTGGTGACTTCAATGCGAAAGGTACATCATGGGGCAATAGTGCTTCGAACAAACAGGGAAGAGAACTTGAGGAGGCCCTGACAGATACGGACCTGGTGTGCCTTAACGATAGCCGTATAACAAGGATGGCAAGCAGGGATGGTGATGATGATAGCGCTATCGACCTGGCATTTGTGTCATCAGCTTCTGTGGCTATCTGCAAATGGGACGTGCTGGGGCATCATGGCAGTGACCACCTCCCATGTGTTGTTCTCTTAAAAAATGACAAAAGTAAGCAGATAAGGCCAAAGGTAAGATCCTTTAAATATGATCGCAGAGGAGTGGATGTTGTGAGCAGAATTCGACAAGACAAACGTAAGGTTCAAGTAGTGGGAAATCTGGTGTGGGATAGGCCCCCCTGGTGGAACGAAGAGGTTCAAAGGGCATGGAGCGAGAAACGGAAAGCAGTATCACTATGGCAAAGGGCAAGGAAACGTGTTGCGGCTCTGCCCATGGAGGTCGCACAATGGAAACGGAAGAAAGATATCTTAGTCCAAACATTCAAAGATATTGCAAAGTCAGCAAAGGCGTCAAAATGGGACGGATTTTGCAAAGAGATCACACGCGAAAAGTCACTAAAATTGTTCTGGCGGTTACACAAATCCATGAATGGTCTCACAAGACAAGTGACTATTGCCGATTTCCAGAGCGACGATACCGTCTGGCAGAAGACGGACGAGACAAAAGGTGCGGCGTTTCTGGCACACTACACCACACAAATTGGTCAGAGAAATGTGGAGGCATATCAAGAAATCAGGAAAACACTCACAGACACGTGTTAGAACTTGAGCATGGAAAACCATATGCTAATCACAGTTGAAGAAATCAGGAAGGCACTGAAAAGTACAAAAAATACAGCACCAGGGCCAGATGGCATTAGATACGATGACATTAGTCGAAGAACGGATGAGGAGTTGGGAGAGTTGGCGGACATGTTCAATAATAGCCTTCTAAAGGGCACAGTGAAAGAAGACTGGTTGCACAGCTATTTAGTTCCACTACCCAAACCTGGGAAGGACCACACCAGGATACATGGCTACAGAATAATAACTGTGCAGAATACGATTGGCAAGCTTTTGCAAAAAATTGTGGCCCGGAAGGTATCGTGTTATCTTCAAAGAAATAAGTGTTTACCAACATTGTTAGGAGGATATCGTCCAGGAAAGAAGACATGGCAGAATGCAGCCATATTTGCGCAGGATGTTTTTGAGGGGTTCGATTCGCGCATGGAGACATGTGCGGTCGCAATAAACCTTGAGGATGCGTACAATATGGTGTCCTTGGATATCTTGATGCACCAGCTGTTAAATCTTGCAGTTAATCCTTTTGTCGTGCGATGGGTTGGCGCCGCCCTGATGCACAGGGTTGTAGTTCTTAAGTGTGGTAACTGGATATCTACACCAACGGTTATTAGCCCTGGCCTGCCACAGGGATCGCCTCTATCTCCTGTACTTTTCAATGTATACACAGTACATATCACTGGCAATCAAATCACAGGTGTTGGCAGAACGATGTCATATGCCGATGATATCCTGGTGTATAGATAGGACAGAAATCGAGAAGAGTGCGTCGTGGAACTACAGAAGGAGCTGGACAGACTGACAAATTGGTGTCGAGATACGGGAGCAGTGGTTAATCCGTCTAAGGCATTCGTGACGTGGTTTTCCTTGAACAATCACATGGTAAAGACACCCATGCCACAAGTTTCGTTGTCCGGGAAAAGTTTAGAAAGAACTAGCACAATGAGATATCTGGGTGTGTTTTTTGACAGAAGCCTGAGTTTCAGGGAACATGTTGACCACATTATCATAAGGGCAGGCAAAGGCTTAGCAGCAATGAAGGTTATGGCTGCTGCGCAGTGTGAGCAAAGATTGTTATTTCTTTTGTACCAGGGTTTGGTTGTGGCTGTGGTGGAATATGCACTGGCAATTCTGACTCTTAGCCAAACTCAGATCGAAAGACTAGGTAGAGTCCAGAATGCAGCAATGCTTATCATTCTGGGATGCACAAGAGACACATCGACAAGAGCTATGCGATACCTACTTGACTGCCCAACAGCTGAGCATAGATTACAGTATTGCCGTGCACGGGCGTACCTTCAAATACATGCAGATAAGGAACACCCGTTGCATTCCGAAATACAGAAAGTTAAAGGCAGCAGACTCAAGAGAGGAAGGTCGTGGATGGGACGTGCTGAGGATGTAATACAAAGCGTGTGCAGATTACAGGATGTGGCAGAAGGTGCGGAATGGATAGGTCTACCCACAGATTTCAAAACTTGTTTGAGAGTAGTAATATCACTTAGCAGGGAATGCAGAGAATGGTGTCCCACAGCTGTGGAGAAAGAAGTGCAGGCTTTAATCAGTGAGAATACCAAAGAGGGGGATGTGATTATATACACTGATGGATCTGTAATTAGGCATGTTCGCAGTGCTTGGGCCTTTACAGCTCAGTGCGCAGGTAAAACGATCAAGGAGGAAAGTGGTGCCTCTGCGGTCACTACGAGTAGTATGACCATGGAGACTATGGTGGTGACCAAGGCATTTGAGTGGCTACGCACACAGAAAGTAACGCAGGTCTGCATCTTGAGTGACTATGAGTATGATTAAGAAGGTACAAGTGGGACTCGTTCGCGAACAGTGGATTGAGGCCTTGAGAAATGCGAGCTTGAAAGCGGTTACATTTATTTTCGTGCCGGGACATGTGGGCGTTCAAGGCAATGAAAGAGCGGATCAACTGGCATCGTGTGCGATTATGGCAAAGGGCGATGGGGCAATGGATCGCGCTGACGTTTTGAACTCCTTAAGAGATATACCACGCGAGAGTGAGACTAATGTGGATTATGATTCCTTTTC
Source organism: Meghimatium bilineatum (assembly GCA_034231615.1). Lineage (NCBI taxonomy): Eukaryota > Metazoa > Mollusca > Gastropoda > Stylommatophora > Philomycidae > Meghimatium > Meghimatium bilineatum. The sequence goes on along the minus strand of CM067322.1, from coordinate 93,256,110 downwards.
AATGGCTAGGATTAAAGATCAGGGATTGAAATGCGGTGTTGCTAGAGGTGAAATGCGGTGTTGTTTGGAGTGCGCAGAAGAATGATGGTCAACCAGCATGGGACCGGTACTGTCAGCAGAAGTGTGATGGCGGATACACTCAATGAGAGATCGGAGCAACTATGGATGTGTCCAGTTTTCAGTGATGATGATCCGACGACTAACTAACTAGTTTTATCTCCATCGTAAGACCTCTCGTGGTCATCACTTATTTTATTCATGCATTCATTTTCCTTTTGCGCTGATTATAGCGCATAGGGCAGAGGTCAGATCTCTCTAATTATGTCTGTTCAAAGCTATTTTTTTGAGTTGTTTGAACGGAAAAGAATTGGAATGAACTGACTTCTGTTACACAGATCGGTCTGGACTTTACGATGTTAGTCGATTAATCCAACGATCGATGAAATGACCCAGACTTGATTAGGGAAACACCCTCCATCAACGGACTTCACTACTGGAAGTCAATATTATCACTTATTACAATAGCTAAATAGGGGAAAGTTGATGTGGTTCAGACATATCACATGACATGTCACCCAATCTAAACCACTATTGCAGGACAATGGTGGTTGGAAGAAGCAGAGGATGAAGAAAATCATGGATTAATAGTATCGAGGATTGTATATGATTGTAAGTAGACACAATGTTCAGCATCACAGAGAACAGAAGAAATTGGAGATTTATATGTATTCTCTACAGCGTCCGTACTACTCTAACGGAATCCGAGATATCACTACCTATACGCCTACTACTACTGCTACTACTAATATTACTATTACTACACTATATCTATCTATTCGCGAAATCCTTTGTGGCCTTTCCGCGTCCAGGGTAGAAGAGTTTTCTGGAGACGGCCCTCTTATGTGCTGAGTATATTGTGGAATTTGTCTCTTTTATTTCAGTGGTCCATCGTTTTCGTAGTAGGCCTCTAGGTCGGCCTTCGCAGCATCTGTGTAGTATAACTTACTGTGGTATGCTGTCTGATGGTAGTCTGCTGATGTATGCAAACCATTAGATCTATCGTCTCTTGATGTATTCTAAGATTTGGGTGGTGCCAGTATTTTGTCGGATGTCCTCATTCCTCACCCTGTCTCTTAACAATAGTCCTAGGATTCTGTGTAAGCACGCCATTTCAGCTGTCACAAGTTTACGTTTGTCTTGTGCTGTCGTTGTCCATGTTTGGCTTGGTAGCACAGCGTTGGCATAATAATTGTTTTGAATAGTGTTATTTTGGTGTTTAAATCAACGTATTTGTTTCTGAAGATTGGCGTCATTTGCCCTAGGGCTTGGTTTGCTTTACTACATTTATTGTGTATTTCTTTGCTACTCTTGTCGTCTGTTTGTATATTACTTCCTAAGGTATGTGAATTATGTAACTTGGTTAAGCCTGTTGTTTTCAATATATATATATATATTGGTGTTTCTTTCTGTTCTTTCTATATTCTTACTTTGATCTTTTATATATTTATCTTCTTGTTAAAGGTATGGCATGTTTAATGTAATCTATCTATTTGTCTGTGTAGTTCTTCTGATGATGATGCCACTAGTGCTTGGTCATCTGCAAATAATAATTCGCTTAAGTTATCCTTCAGATTGTTTTTATTTCCGTTGCCTTTGACACTTTACAGATGTGGTCTACGTATGTTATGAACAGTAGGGGGAATAGTACACATTGTTGTGGAACTCCATATGTCTGTAGTGTTATCCATAGTTGTCCTCTATCCACTCTATCAAAATCTTTCTCTTGGTCTACGAAAGTCAATGTAAGTCTTGGTTATGTTCTATCGCTCTATCTGAAAGTTGTTTGATGGCAAAGATTGCATTTGTACAGCTTTTAGTTTTTTCCGAAAGCCCATTTGTGTGTTGTTTAGCCGTAGTTCTATATATGCGCGCATTCTTCTCTCCAGTATCTTGCTGAAGATTTTTCCTACGTGGTTTAATAGTGAAATGTCTCTATACTTAGTGCAGTCCCTCTTATTGCATTTTTTCTTCCATATGGGAACAATTACTGCTGTATTCCACTCCTGTGGTGTCTTTTGTGTCTTCCATATCATATTGAACAGTCTATGTAGCCACTTTATACCTGTCGCTCTTAGCATTATTATTTTAGTTCTATGGGTAATCCGTCTATTCCTGGTGCTTTGTTATTTGGTGCATGTTTAACTGCGTCTTCAATTTCAGATTTCAGGATGTGTCGTTCTAGGTCTTCTTCTATTGTATTTATTGTTGTAATCACTTCTCCTTCCTTTAAGTGTAAAAGTTGATTGAAGTAATTTTTCCATCTTTCCATGATTTCTTGGGGTCTATTTAGTATGTTGCCGTGTTCATCGCTGATTATTTCTGTTGGTTCGTAGATGTCTTTTTTACTTCTCATGTTTTGTATTTTCTTGTAGAACATCTTTGGTGCATTTTGTATATCATTGATTAATATTTCTCCATATTCTTGCCATGACTTTAGTTTTAAAGTTTTCATTATTTTCTTGGTGTTAATCTATGCTGTATTGTATGCTAAGTAATCTTCACGTATTTTGCTATTTCCCATTTCTGGTATTTTTGTTTTTATCTTTCGTTGTTTTCATTACCTCATCTGTCCACCAAGCTGTTATATTTGGTTTCGTACCTTTGTGGTATATTTCCTGCTGTTTGAATGATGGCATTTTAAAAATATTTCCATTCTTCTTCTTTGTGATGGATGTTTTATGGTAGCTTTTCGAATACTTCGTTAGCTTCTTACGTATATTTTTCGCGCATGGTTAGTTCTTCCAGTTTCTATATATCTAGTTGCCCTTGGTGCTTTGTGTTTTTCTTGAACTTGTTATTTTTCATTTTATGTTTTTACTGTTATTATTACTGCCTTATGATAAGTATCTGCATACATGTTAGATAAAACTCAGTTTTTTTTATCGTCTACTGTTTCTTTTTGGTAGTATGAAGTCATTCTGACTCTTGCATTCTAAACTGTTCCATTTATACAATGTTTAAAGAAAGTGTTCGCTGGATGCATGTATCTAGTAGTTTGTAGCCGTTAACCTTGTTCCTTGTGTCTCCGAAAGGTACTATTACTACTACTACTACTACTACTATTACTACTACTACTACTACTACTACTACTACTACTACTATTACTACTACTACTACTACTACTATTACTACTACTATTACTACTACTACTACTACTACTACTACTACTATTACTACTACTACTACTACTACTACTATTACTACTACTACTATTACTATTACTACTACTACTACTACTACTGCTACTACTACTACTATTACTACTATTACTACTACTACTACTACTACTACTATTACTACTACTACTACTATTACTACTACTACTACTACTACTACTACTACTATTACTACTACTACTACTACTACTACTACTATTACTACTACTACTACTACTACTACTATTTCTACTACTACTATTACTACTACTACTACTACTACTACTACTATTACTACTATTAGTACTACTACTACTAATATATTACTACTACTACTAGTCGAGACGTTAGCACGTTGGTTTCACACCCGTGAGGTCCAGAGTTCGATCCCCGGTAATGACTGGATTTTTATGTCGGAGGGTAAATTAAAAAAACTCACCCTCTACATAACGTGGCGACAGCAAGTGCATGCGGCCTTTATCACACAGCAACAAAATCCCTCCCTGCAACTCCGTAACGGAAAAATGCAGTATTGACAGTTGACCACTACTAATATTATTACTACTATTACTATTATTACTATTATTACTATTATTACTATTACTACTATTACTACTATTACTATTATTACTATTATTACTATTATTACTATTATTACTATTATTACTATTACTACTATTACTACTATTACTATTATTACTATTATTACTATTATTACTATTATAACTATTATTACTATTACTACTAATACTAATACTGCTGTTCATCCATCATAAGTAACGATAACCATTTGTTACATCCACGTTTGAAAATTCAGTTAGAGTTATGTCCTTTGTTATAGGTTCGTTGGTGGTTGGTTGGTTGCTGATCCAGCGGTCCATGGGCTCATGCCCTTTGACCCAATGCCATTGTGTGATATATGCATGTGTTTGTGAGTTGTTATTTTGTTCCATATAATGTGTTCCATTTATCTGGCCCTGGAGGGAGAAGCATTTTCCTGATGTCATCCAGCGCTGGACATTCAAAAAGGTGGTGGTCAACAGTTTCATATGGATGAGTGCACAGCCGGCACCCTGGAGTGTGTTGTGGTTGTATTCTGTTCAGGTGATTGTTAAGCTGTACATGTTGTGTGCGCAGGCGGAATATGATACTCTGGTCTTTTTTTTCCAGGAGGTTGATATTGTCTTTAGGATTTGGGCTGGTCATATATTTATAGATTTCCCTCCCAGTGTTTCCCATGGCCCATCTGTTCATCCAATTTTCTTTGTTCACAGATTTCAGAATCATTTTAACTGTGTGCATTGCTGTTTCTGTATAAGGCTGTTCTTGTTGTGCTCCCCTCTTTGCTAGTCTGTCTGCCTTATCATTACCAGGTGTGTTTGAGTGGCCAGGAATCCACTGCATAACAATGTTGACATCATAAGATGTGAGCAGCTGGTTTGCATGGTGGTATATTTCAGCTAGCTCGGGTTTAGAATGTCCATCACATTCCAATGCTTGTAGCGCAGACATAGAGTCTGTAAAAATAACAATGTTTTGGACTTTTGATGGGAAGGCATCAAATATGGTCTTCATGTGGTACAAGGCAATTTCTAGTGCTGTTATTTCAGCTTCATAGTTAGAACATATCTCCCCACAGGCATCAAACAACTCATCAGATGTTTTGTCTGGATATTCTATATAGACACCATAACCTGCTTTGATGATGGCTTTGAAGGCAGACCCATCAGTATAGACATGAATCCATTGTTCTGGGTAGGTGTCTATTGTTTTCTGTGTTGCTTTCATAAGACTTACTGGGTCGGAACGTTTCGTTGCATTATCTCTTAACTGTGTTTTGATTTCTGGCAATTTAAAGCCTGTGTGTGGTGGTAAACATTTCTCTACTCTTTGCAGTCTTTGTCTCTTGTCTGGAAGGTGGTAACAACTTATAGGTTCGTAAATGACTAAGAAGCGCTATTCGGCTGGTTATCAATCAATAAACCCATAACCCTTCAGGGTCGAAGGGGTACCACATTGGATGCTTCAGCACACAGAGTCCTCCAGCGAATTCTATCCTCAGCGATGCGGATGAGTGTGGAAATATCTTGTCCTGTCCATTCCTTGATGTTGTCTGTCCATATCTTTATTTTCCCTCCTCTGCTTCTTCCACCCTCGACAGTTCCCTGCAGTATTTTTTTTTTGACATGGAATCGTGCCTGCATACATGTCCGAACCATGCTAGTTTTCGTCGTTTCACTATTGAAAGCAATGGCTCCTGAACACCTGCACACATCTCTACCTTTTTTCTTACGTACACATTGGTCTTATGGTCCCTATAGGAAATTAGTAGAATTCTTCTGTAGCATTTGTACTCGAAAGCCTGTAATTTTCTCTCCATGTCCGCAGTGAGTGTCCAACTCTCACAACCATACAACACAACAGAAATCACCAGCGACTTATACAATTTGATTTTCACTCCAACACTGATGTTGCTTTTCCAAATCACAGTTAGCCTTGACAAGGACGCTAAAACCATCTCCAGCCTTATTTTTAGTTCTGCTTTGCATTTACCATCGCTGCATATACTGGATCCGAGGTATTTGAAGGTAATCACCTCCTCAAGCGTATGTCCATTCATCATGATCTTAGTCTGGTTTTCTGTGTCTCTGCTGTTTACCAAGGTTTTGCTCTTATCTGTATTGATTTCCATTCCGTACTTGCTGGTAACTTTTTCCAACTTTGATGTTAATTCTTGCAATTATTGTTCTGACCCAGCTATATCGTCTGGTTATACATGTCCTTGGACAGTTCGGGCATAGAATAACCACTTTAGACTGATTTTGTGTGTGTGTCTACCCGTTACTTTCTAGCTACTCTCCGCTCTTGAGCTGCTGCACTTCTTTTTCACATAACGATACTTTTTTTGTTGACTATAGAGCGCCATGTTGCTCTAGTTTTTCCCATGTATCGTGGTATATTTCAAAAGCTTTCAGTGAGCTCTTCAATACGTGACAAAAATGTCATTGTAGAGCTTCTTTTGGCCACCTTAAGATCGCATACAATTCTGAAACTCACAATAGATAAGTATATTTGGCGGGAGATCACCTGGCAAACGTATCAGAATATTACTGATTAGAAAAGGACGAGGCACAGAAAACAACAAAGAATTATACAAAGCATTCGTCGACCAAGAAAAAGTCTTCGACAGAGTAGACAGACAGCAACAATGGAATACACTATCAATTTACGGAGTTCCGGAACATTTAATCAATATATGCAAGGACATTTATGTTAATAGCCAATGTGAAGTAAGAACAAATGGAGGAGTGCCCAATAAGTGTCAAATGCAATCAGGTGTTCGCCAAGGATGTGTCCTATCCCCTCTACTTTTTATAATATATACCGACCACATCTGTAAACTAACAAGTACCAACGAGGAAGATAGCTTGAAGGACAATTTGAACGAACTACTCTTTCCAGACGACCAAGTACTAATAGCGACATCAGAAGAACAATTGCAAGAACATATGTACGGGCTCCAAACAACATGTCAAATTTCACATTAAAATTAATATTGAAAAGATCGAAATAATGGCAATAGAAAAGTAAGAAAGAAATATCACTATCTCCATCGATGATAAATACCTTAAGCAGTTAAATGAGTTCACTTACTTAGGAAGCATTATATCGAGTGAAGAGAAAACCAGTAAAGAGATACAAAATAGATGCAACAAAACATACCAGATCCTAGGACAGATGGCACGTATTTTTAATAGCAAAAATGTAAACATAGACACTAAAGTTGCATTATACAAGACTATTATTATTCCATCACTATGCTACCAGTGCCAAACCTGGACAATTACAGCACAAGACGCAAGCTATATCTTGACAGCAGAAATGACATGTCTACAAAAAATACTCGGAGTGTCATTATGAGATAGAATTAGAAAAGATTACATCTGACAAATAACCAAAACAATCAATCAATATCAATCAATAAAACCCATAACCCTTCAGGGTCGTACGGGTACCACATTGGAAGCTTCAGCACACAGAGTCCTCCAGCGAATTCTATCCTCAGCGATGCGGATGAGTGTGAAAATATCTAGCCCTGTCCATTTCTTGATGTTGTATGTCCATTTCCTTATTTCACCCCCTCTGCTTCTTCCACCCTCGACAGTTCCCTGCAGTATTGTTTTTGATAAGGAATCGTGACAATGGACCAAAACAATACCAGTATTGGAACATATCAGACAACAACAGATCATGTGGTTTTCACACGCCTGCAGACTACCAACAGACAGTATGCCACAGAGGCCATGACACATGGAAATAATGCATATGATATTCCTCCTTTGCAAGAGAAGCTGAGCGTGGCATAAAAAACATTAAATGTGATGGAAACAAAATAATTAAAATAGATAATTAACTAATTTGTTTTGTGAGGTCGTAGATGCCCGATGAGTCCGATTCGTGCACGGAAAGTTCTATTGCAGTGCATGCAGAAGTGCTGAAGGTTCGGGGTAGGATAATTTACGGATTTGTCCTTTCTCTTCTTGCGCTTGTGGATTGCCTGCAATGTTCTTCCTTTTTCAAATTTCGTGATGCCAGCAGTGATCTGAGTGTGCAAGGCTGAGCGATCAAGTGATGTAGTCTCCCAGGAGCTAGGATCGATGTTGCAGTTCTTGAGAGAGCTTTTTAGGTGATCCTTGAAGGGCTTTTTCTACCCTCCACTTGAACGTTTACCTTCGCACAGCTCCCCATAGAATAATCTCTTTGGAAGACGCTTGTCTAGCATACGGACGATGCGGCTAGTCAAACGGAGTTGGGACGTAATCAACAGGGCATGAATATTTTGCATACGGGACTTGTGAAGGATTTCCGCGTCTGGTAATTGATCCTGTCAACGTATTACCATGGGGTTTCGTAGGCAGCGAAGATGAAAAGAGTTAAGCTGTCGAGCGTGTCTCGCAAAGACAGTCCAGGAGGACGTAGCATAAAGAAGTGAGACCACGCCTGATCCAGACGTTGGCACGAAGGCTCCCGAATGCTGCACTGGCACGAGAAATACGCATGGCAACATCCTCATCAATTGACGCAGTTTGTGATAGTGTGCTGCCGAGATATACAAACTTATTGGCAGTATTACGTTTTTGTCCCTTTATTGTGATCACTGGTTCTATGTAGGTGACACCTGGCGCTGGTTGCTACATTACTAAAGTCTTCGCAGTGCTGATGGTGAGACCAAACGCATCACAGACCAAAGAAAAGAGGTCCATGGTGTATTGCATGTCTTTCAGACTGGAAGCATTTAATGCACAATCGTCGGTGAACAAGAGGTCGCGAAAAATGTCCGTCTAAGTTTTGGTCTTGGACTTCAATCTACTAAGATTGAATAGTCCTCCATCAGCTCGATAGCGAAAACAAATTCCCGCACTGTTATTCCCTAAGGTATCATTTAACATGGCAGAGAACACCATGCTGAAGAGCGTCGGAGCCAGGACGCAACCCTGTTTGACGCCATTGCTCACTGGAAAGAGGTTTGAGTGTGCACCGCCATCTTGCACACAAGCTGTCATATCATCATGAAACTGGCGAACCATGTTGGTAAATTTTTCGGGACATCCAAATTTGGCCATGATCTTCCATAGTCCTTCGCGATTTACAGTGTCGAATGCCTTAGTTAGGTAGACAAATGTGGTGTAGAGACCAATGTTCTGTTCACGACACTTTTCCTGTAGTTGTCTGGCAGTGAAAATCATATCAACAGTACCTCTGCCTTGTCGGAAGCCAAATTGGCTCTTTGAGAGGAGACCTATCTCAAGATGGACTAGCAGTCTGTTTAACAGGACCCTAGCCAGAATCTTGCCTGCTATAGAGAGCAAGGATATACCTCGATGGTTATCGCAAGCTATGCGATTTCCTTTTCTCTTGTATAGATGAATGATGGAAGCATGCTTAAAGTCTTGTGGTATCGCTTCCAGGTTCCACATTGCCTGGAATAGCTCTTTAAGTTTGGCAGACATGACAGGGCCACTAACAGAATAACACTAAAATTTGGCTGGAATGGAGTCTGAGCCTGATACCTTTTCTACGGACAAATTTGAGATTGCTTTCTCCACCTACTCAATGCAAGGGCGCTCCGATAATGAGTTATTGATTGGCGTAATGCGCGCAATCGCTTCCTCGTTGATGATGAAGGCGCAGTTTAGTATATTTTCAAAATTTTCAGCCCAGCTTTTGAGAATTTCCTCTCTCTCATTAATGGTATGCTTTCCATCTGCCCTTAGAAGAGGAGACGTTCCTGAAGATTGAGGGCCATAAATTGCATTTAACGATGAATAAAATTTCTGCATATTATTGCTTTCAGCATAATGTTGTATCTCTTTGGCCTTGGTGCTAAACCAAGAGTCTTGCATCATCCTTAGTTCATTTTGCGCGTTTTTCTTTGAGCTTTCGAACAGCGTCTTTGTGCTGGTTGATGTGGGGTCGATTAAATAATCTTTCTACTGTTTGTGCTTGTTGTCCAGGAGAGCTTTGATCTGTACATCGTTTTGGTCAAACCAGTCTTGATGTTTGCGAACAGAAACGCCCACTACTTCTTCTGTAGTTCTGTACATAGTGTCACGGAGATTTTCCCAGCGTTTTTGAAAGTATATGAGATCTACTGTCAATGGTGTAATTGTGGTTTCCATTGAGCTGCGCAGAAGCTGTATATAAAGTGAATTACAGGATAATGTGCCCTCGCTATTAACGAAACAATCCGTACATTACTTAACGAAACGAATTTTTACTAAAGGCGCATATATTTCAGCATCCATCGATCTCCGCGCAACGCACTAAGAAACACTCTTTCCCCCTACCACAGAAGACTCTTAGGGACCGGGGGGGGGTGCTCTCAGTGGCGTGCGCGCATATCGATTGATTGGTAGCGGACACTACGTGTTTCCGCGTCATGGTCTCTCCGAGTCACGGTAGCTGTATGAAATCAAGCCTAATATTAAACAAATGAAATGTGTGTTGACACATTATCCCGTAATTAACCATAACATCTATCTGAGATTTATGCAGTGTGATTGTGTTTTGTGGTTTGGAGTCCATCACATTCCCTATCAACCTCCCGTACATGGCATCACATTCCCTATCAACCTCCCGTACATGGCATCACATTCCCTATCAACCTCCCGTACATGGCATCACATTCCCTATCAACCTCCCGTACATGGCATCACATTCCCTATCAACCTCCCGTACATGGCATCACATTCCCTATCAACCTCCCGTACATGGCATCACATTCCCTATCAACCTCCCGTACATGGCATCACATTCCCTATCAACCTCCCGTACATGGCATCACATTCCCTATCAACCTCCCGTACATGGCTCTTCCACAAATCAGAGAATTGCTACTTCAGTATGTTTCATCGTCATCATCACAGCTCTTTGCCAGTAATTATAACATTTTCGTCGTAATACCATCTAGTCGGATGTGTCGGTTCATTGGTGCTAAAGAGACACACACTTCTTTTGAATTCTCTAAACTATATCTGTAAGAATATAAGGAGTGCCGGTTTCGGTTATAAAATACATACTACCGGAGTTTGAGAATGAACACTGATTCATGATAGTAGTCGTCAGAGCAATGTTTTATTTTAATGAAATATTTACAAATTATTAATAATAAGTAAACTAAGATAGCAAAAATAAGCCCAACTCTTCATTGTAACATCGGTAGTCGGCGAATCTGCTCTTTCGACATTTCTCATATTCCAAAATTTAATCGTCAAATTTTCTGGGGCAGTAACCGGTTTTCCTTTGACACCCAAGTAGGGTTGGGCAGTAAACCATAGGTGCAGTGAATAAATCAGGTTCGGAACCGTAATAGGAAATAGGACAGTTGCTGCAATAGAAGAGCATTAGTTAGTTTAACAAATAGTACGTCTTGTAATGATGTAAGCACGTTATTGTAATGATGTAAGCACGTTATTGTAATGATGTAAGCACGTTATTGTAATGATGTAAGCACGTTATTGTAATGATGTAAGCACGTTATTGTAATGAGGAAAGCAGCGTTACAGACTTTAACAGCAAATACGAAAATAAGTTATTGGAGGCTGGTTTATTGATGTTGAGATTTTCTACAAAACGGTTTCTGATCGTGTTCCTGAAGCAGATGGTATAAGGTAAACCATGTTTAAAGGCATCGTAAACGAGGCACTAGAACCAATGTGTGATGATTACATCAAGAGTCAAAATATAGGACTGGTATCGGAAAATGGCTGCATAGCTAACGACTCCGCCTGATGGCACCAGACAAAGAATGGCTACTAAGGTCATTAATCCTCCTGAAAACACCAATCAAAGGATGTATACATCGCTAACCAATACCCCAGACAATACCCTGAAAGCACAAGGCACAGATGACACGACATAAATAGATGTCGCTTTATAACACTGCATGAAAAAGTTCTCAAGAAAATTGTCGTAAGAGTAAAAACCATGATCTGAAAACCAGCGGTGAGTTCCCAGACACTCGAGAAATATAAAAACGTGCAAGAGAGAAACATAAATGCTGCAATTCTTGCGTTGGAAACTTATGATGGCTTTCAGACATAAGAGGAAACTAAATTTATAGCGGTATCTCTAGATGATGCTTATAGCACTGACAGCTTCATCACCCTTTTGACCTATAATGGGAGGACATAAATAATAGTGTCATTGCCAGTTGGATCGCAAACGGTCTCATATATAGAACAGTTTCTATGAGATGCTCTTCTGCACCTCAGAGATCAGAACAATAGCACCCGGTTTCCACTTAGATAATAATCTTATCATGTGTGTTGCAATGTGTGCACCTAAACGATTGCACTGTTGATAGTATAAGTGACAATGACTCTTGTTCCATGATTAGAATAAGGGAGTCTATTGTCTTTCCCCAGGTGAATGATTGGTCATCGCATTCACACTTGCCGTTAAGCGTAGGAGTGGTAGCTTAAGCTGTCGTTTCGAGGCCCGATGTGTCGCCGAGGTTGCATTTGTCAATATCTGTTCAAGGTTATCTTGATCTTTTCTATCCACCGTTTTCTTGGTCTATCTTTGGCTTTCGCCCAGTTATTCTTTTGTTATATGCTTTTATTGGTATTTGGTTTGGCTTTATTCTCAGAAGATGAACGAACCATTTTACTTGCTGTCTCTCAATATGTTCGATACATGATATCTTCGTTCTTCTTCTGGGTTCGCTCTTTTATAACCACAACATACATTTCGTGTGATTTCCGCCGGGGAGCGTGAAGTACGTTGTGCTGCAAGTTCCACAGTAGAATGTGATTATTTGCACCCCGGTTGGCCACTTGTTGGCAGGACGTCCGAGGTCCAGCACATCCGTTTTCGTCATTCCTTTATTTCGGGTGTGGTCCCTAGTCCGTGACAGCCTGTCTATCTGTCGCCGGGCACGCTGGTGTGTAGTGCCTCTTCGCCACGACTCTTGTCGAGCGCATCTATCTGGCACACGGTGCTCAACCGTCCATAAATCCATCTCGTGTAATTGGACAAACTCTGCCTGTGTCCATCGGGTACTGAACCGTTTCTCATCCGCGAGCCTTGTTCCATATGAGGAAGAACTCGCCTGAAGAGTTGGACCCTGGCTCGTTCGCCCTCCTACCCGAGGCTTCATTCATAGACATCGTGAACCCCTCGCACAAGTTTGAGTCTCACACCACGCGTTTGAGAGCAAGGCGTTCTCGAGCTGAGCGACCTTGTCCCAATAGCGCCTGAGCCCATCAGGTACTGAACCCTTTCTCTCTGCAAGTGTATTTCGGTATAGGAAAGCTTGACAGTAGAGTTGGGCCATGGCTAAAATCGTTGTCCCTTTTCTGCCTGAGACCATCAGGTACTAAACCCTTTATCTCTGCAAGTGTATTTCCGGTATAGGAAACTTTGACAGTAGAGTTGGGCCAGAACTGCCATTTTTGTCCCTTTCTTGCCTAAGCTCATCGGGTTCGGAACCCTTTCTCTTCGCGAGCATATTTCCGGTATAGGAAGGCTGGACATTTTAGTTGGTTTAGGTCTTCTTGCTTTTCCGAAAGCCCACGATTGGGTCTGCATCTCTGCCTATAAGGATCACAGGTAACTAGAAGCTCGTCTCGAGCTAACAGATCTTATAGTTACCGTTTCCTAGGAACTTTTCACTTTTCATTTGCAGTTCGCGCTGCCCTCTGGCGCGGTTCTGCCCTTTCATTATGTCATTGTACTCATTATGACATATATTAGTTTCTTTCAATACATCCACCTTTACGTGCCTTTTACATTGGCCGCCCCTCCAATGTTCTGACTGGACAAACAGGCGTCACTGTATGTCGACAGTGTCGCTGTATGTGGTGATACAAATGGTGTCGGAGATATTGTCTGTCTCTTTTGCAGTCAAATTTCTTTCCATCTGCTTCCTCCACATTCTCGAACACGATCCCCAAATGATTTAGCCAGAATCAGCTCGAGCTGCTGTTTTCTGTTACCAGGGTTCACCGCGAGGAGGTACATTTGGGATCTTGGTTGTCCGCTAACCCTGGGTCCGCCTAGAGCAATGCGTTCCCTATGCACCACGATACATGATATTATACCAACTATTTTCCTAATTTATTTATTTCTTTTTTTATCTAGTTTGGTAACCATTGCAGCTTTTCTCAGACACTTCATTTCACATGTGACGATTTTTCTTTTCTGCGAAGCTGTTAAAGACCATGTTTGACATTGGTAGCACAGTGTTGGTATAAAAATTGTAAATATTATTTGTGTTTTAATTTCCATCTTGATCTTTGGATGAAGAAGTAATGGTGAAGGTTGGTAAGTCATTGTGTTTGCTTTCTGGCACCGTGTTTCTATTTCTCTGTCTAGTCTTCCATCTTCTGAAAAAATGCTGCCTAGATATTTAAATTCTTTGGCTTGTTTCACTGTGGTGTTACTATTGTTATATTCATTGGTGAATAAAACTTGCTAATTTTCATAACTTCTGTTTTTTACATCAATTTTCATGTTGTACTTCTGACATGCTAACAGCAATACATTGATGTGCTTTTGCAAAGCTTCCTCATCTTTGTATATTAAACTTTGATCACCAGGAAATAATAGTTCATTTATTTCATTATTAAGTTCCTCATCAGGTTTATTTGCAATGTTTTCCTCTTTGTTGATATGAGCTTCTTTTATTATTCTGTCCATGTATATGTTGAAAAGTAGGGGTGAAAGTACGCATCGTTGTCTTACTCCAGATCTTGTTTCAAAAGGTTCAGTCATTCCATCTGTTATTCTTACTGAGTTTTGGCATTTTTGATATATCGCTTTTATATTTAACTAACAGTTGTCCTATGATGCTATACATTTCTAAGGTTTCCCATAGAATGTTTCTATCTACTCTGTCAATGCCTTTTCCTGGTCTACAAATACTGTGTTTAAATCTTGATTGTATTCGATTGCTTTTTCACTCATTTGTCTCAGTGTGAAAAGTGCGTCTGTACAGCTTGCTCCCCTTCTGAAGCCAAACTGAGAGGGACTCAACTGTGGTTCTGCAATGCATCGCATTTTCTCTGTTCTATTATTTTTGCGTAGATTTTACCTGTGTGACTTAATAATGAGATGCCTCTATATGATTCACACTCTCTTTTATTAACTTTGTTTTTCAATAATGGTACAATTACTGATTTTTACCAGTCTTCTGGTACTTTTCTTTCTGACCAGGCAATTGTGAATAGTCTGGCTAACCACTGGACCCCTACATGCTTTTATTGCTTCGCTTGGTATACCATCCTCTCCTGGTGATTTATTACCTGGGCTATGTTTTAAGGCTTCTTCTATTTCTCGATTTAGTATAATTGGTTCTGTGGCTTCTATATCTTTTTGAGCGTTGGTGGGTCTATATTCTGTTGTTATTGTTGGGTTGTATAATTCCTGGAAGTGTTCTTTCCATCTTGCTTTCCTATTCGTGCTTTTCACTAATGGTTTGCCATTTTTATCATTGATGATTGTTGTGGGATTATAGCTCTCTTCTCTTACTCGCATAGATTTAATACCTTTGAAAAATTATCTTGGGTTTGTTTTACATATATCAGTTAAATGTTCTCCATACTTGTTCCATGAATTAACTTTTGTCTCTTTGATTACAATCATGGCATTCTTTCTAGCAAGTCGATATTGTTGATAGTCGTCACGATGTTTGGATTTCAGGCATTTCTTGAAACATTGTTTTTTTCTGTTGTATAACTTTGTGTATCTCTACACTCCACCGATGTTTTCTTGTCTTTTCTTGTGATGTCTTGTGCCGCATATATTTTGCGGTTGTTTTAACATTGCATTTTTGAAAATGTCCATTCTTTTTGGATGTTATCAGTTTCTTTTGGCAGGCTATGTAAAATTTGAGTTATTTCCTTACACAGTTCATCACTTTTTTCGGTGTCCTTCAGTGCTTTCAAGTTTATAACTTTTTCCTGCCATTGTCTTAATTCGTTTCTTTGTGTTGTTCTTGTTTGTTCTCTTTTCTCGGTGAGTATAACATGTCGTGATCTGTATTAATGTCTATATTTGGGAAAGCTCTTGCATCAGTGATGTGTCTCTTTTGTCTTTGTCTAAGGAGAATGAAATCAATTTGTGATGCTTTTACTAAGTTGTCCCATTTATACCATGTTTGCATGTGGCTTCGTCTGTGTTGGTAAAAAGAATTTGTTATTATAAGTCCATGTTCTAGGCATATATTGACTAGTTCTTCCCCATTATTATTTCGTTCTGTTGTTATGTCCCCGAAATTGTCTAAACAGTGTTCACGCCAAGATATTTTCTTGCCTATTCTCCCATTGAAATCACCCATGATGTAAAACTCATCTTTATTGTTAATCTTGTTTAGGACATCCGATAGGCTTTCGAAATATTCAGTATTTTCTTCTATTTTGTCGTCATTGCAAGGTGCGTATACTTGGATCAGTGTAGTTGTTCTTTCCTCTTCTATTAGTTGTATCCGTATTATCCTTTCTGAAATATACTCTATTTCTGTGATGTATTTCGCTTTGTTTGTGTTGACTAGGAAACCTACACCAAATTTTGCCTTCAGTGTATTGTCTACCCCGCTCCACATTAATATGTAGTTTTGTATATTACCTCCTTTCTTTCTAGTATCTGCAATGCCTAAGATGTCTATCTGTTTCTTAGTCATAACGTCTATAAGCTCTGATGTTTTGTCGCCGAGACCACATACATTAAATGTAGCTATTTCGGTGGTTTTCATTTCTTATCTCCTATATTAGGTTAAGTACGGTAACAGGGAGTTTGAATAAGGGAGTTTGGTTTGAAATGTGATGCCGCTAGAAAGGAGCGGTTATGTTGGCAAGAAAGAATGATGGTCAATAACGGCGTACTGGGACCGACAGTCAACGTGTAATGGCAGCTACACTCAAGGGGAGATCTGAACACGTATGGACTTGTCCGGAGTGCAGTGACGATGTTGCAACTACTAACTAACTAACAGTTGATAACTTAAGGGCCATGTAGGGTTTTCACATACGTTGACGACATCTTGCTATACAACCTAAACAGAGTAAGAACTAATATGGCTGGTGATGTACAGAGCACATCAGATTATCATGATGTTGCACTACCAGCACATCAGATTGTCATGATGTTGCACTACCAGCACATCAGATTGTCATGAAGTTGCACTACCAGCACATCAGATTGTCATGATGTTGCACTACCAGCACATCAGATTGTCATGATGTTGCACTACCAGCACATCAGATTGTCATGATGTTGCAATACCCAAAATGATGTTGTAATCCCTTGACATCAAAAGTCGTCTGATTCTCCTGAATAACAAGTTAGTCACAGACACACTGCTAACTTTCATTGTATGGGTACTAGTCACTGGCACACTCCTAAATTGCACTTGTATGGGTTCTAGTCACTGACACACTGCTAACTTTCAGTTGTATAGGTACTAGTCACTGACACACTGCTAATTTTCACCTGTATGGGTACTAGTCACAGACACACTGCTAACTTTCACTTGTATGTGTCTTGTCTAAGCTGTCATGAAGTTTGACATGGTCAATATATTGTAGTTTTCTTGAAGTAACCATGCTGTTCAGCAAGTTTTCTTTTACATTCATTTTCCTCAGGATGGCTATATTGGTGATCTTTTTGTTCAATGAAATTCTGAGGATTTGTATGTAACATTTTGTTTCGAATGTTGCTATTTTATTTTTCAAATTGTTGGTAATTATCTAAGGTTCGTTCACACCCTTATATTGCCACTGAAAATATGCAAGGTCTGTGGAAAGTTAATTTTGTTGTTTTACAGTAGCTAAGCCAAATATGTGCATTTGTATCAGCGTCTTCGGCGTGATAACCAACTTCCTTGCTACTTTTTTCATAACAATCCCCGTTAAAATATTGGTAAAAGAACAAAGGTATTCAAAACTGTTGACTCTTTCTAATTCTCTGTTGTTGATACTGACTGATAATGTGCTAGTGGTTTTGTCGCTTTTCATAATCTTGGGTTGTTTTTGTTCCATTCAGAAATAGGTTTTTGTTATTCACTATGTTCTTTAGTGGAGTTTATGAGGTGTTCGAGACATGCTTGACTGTTTGCTAATAATTATGTATCATCAGTTTATCTTAGTTCTTTTATCTCGCAACCTCCAGTGTTGAGTGGGTCGAAGTTATTTCCTTATTGTTCATTTTTTCCCCTTCCTCATCACGTTCTCTTCATAAATATTGAAGAAATATGGTGATAGGACACATCCTTGTCTGACTCCTATTTCCACGCCGAACAAATCTGATGTTTCACTATCTACTCTCACAGCTTCTTGCTGGTTTTGATGAGGCGGATTAGGTGAAAGATGAAACCCACTTCTTACATGATATTCCACTGTTATTGATGTTTTACACAAACCAATGCTTTGGTGTAGTCAATAAAGCATGTGTAGGTGTCGACATTATACTATCTGCATTTTTCTATGACTTTCCACATATTTACATATTGTCTCTTGTGCATATACCGTATCTGAAATCTGTCCGTGATTCTTTTAACACTTCTTTCAGCTTATGTTGTAAATATGTACGCTGACATGAGTTTGTGGCAGTTATACTCAATAGTTTTATATTGCTTTCTGAATGCTTCTGACCGCTTATAAACATTTCCCTGGTGCGCTCTTGGCCTGATACCGTGTCATTGGGGTCACGTCCTTTGAAGCCGTTATCGAACATTTCGATGCTCCTGCTTCTTCATCTGCGTCCTTGTTTACTGATGGAGGGGAACGTATTTCCCTATTAAAAGAATCTCTGCACAGTTTAGCCAGTCAAGGCTGTTGCCCCAGGGGGGAGTGGGTGTGCTGTCGCCGTAAACATGCAAACAAGAGGAGTCATATGTGAGCTGGAAATAATTGGAGGAACCAAATAGGATCCAGTTCCTTGTCAGAGGAGAAAGAGTGAGCCTGTATTAATGGTTTCTTGCGAAAGACCGGTAGAGTGAGCCTGTGTATTTGGTATTTAATGATAGACTGGTCTACTGGGACAGTGTATAGGCCCTGTGGTATGTAGCGACAGATCGGTCTAATAAGCATGTGTATTTAACGACAGATCGATATAGTGAACCTGTGTATATGGTATTTAACGACAGATCGATATAGTGAACCTGTGTATATGATATTTAACGACAGATCGATATAGTGAACCTGTGTATATGGTATTTAACGACAGATCGATATAGTGAACCTGTGTATATGGTATTTAACGACAGATCGATATAGTGAACCTGTGTATATGGTATTTAACGACAGATCGATATAGTGAACCTGTGTATATGATATTTAACGACAGATCGATATAGTGAACCTGTGTATATGGTATTTAACTACAGATCGATATAGTGAACCTGTGTATATGGTATTTAACGACAGATCGATATAGTACGACAGATCGGTCTTGTTAACCTGTATAAATGGTTGCTTATGACAGATCGGTCTAGAGTATATATCTGTGAGACAATAATGGTGGGACTTATTGGACAATTCAATTGTCAAGAGCATTACATGGCCCTGGTCATGCTGGGGTAAGAGGAAACGAGAGAGCCGAATTATCTGCAGGCAATACGGCGATAGACAGCACATTGCTGAGAAGAGGTAAACGCAGGCTTAATGAAGGCAGAAATAAATTGATTTCAAGATGAAGATGATGTCAATGAGGCTGAGAACGTACACATACAGAGAATGTTAGAAATGGGAGTATCTAGAGGTGACAGAAGGAAAAGTAAATTTTTTGGAAAGTCCTGAAGATCACACTATCAACATCTGACCGGGACTCTGAATCTACATACACTGGGATGGCTGCTGGAACGGAGTATGAAGCACTTATGGAAATGTTCCGCATGCTGTGAAGCCAGTTTCTAATCAAGAATGACGATCGGTCTAGTCGACCGATATATATATATATATATATATATATGGATGATTACGACATATCGGTCTAGTCAACCAGTATGAATGATTGATTGCAGCAAATAGGTAAAGTGAGATTGTATAACTGGTTGCTTACGACAGCGGGCGTAATCGATTATAAATGTGTTTGTTTTGTACATGTAACGGAAGCCTGATTCACCGTCCAACATTATTTTGCAAATAATAGTCGAGGCGGGCAGAAGAAGAGGCGGTTTAAGAAAATAAGGTTTGATAATATCAGTGAATGGTCTATACATGATTTGTCTTAGTTACTTTGAATGGAAGAAGAGTATTTATTGTGCTGATGTCTCATGTGTCGTACCCAAACGAATATATCGGGCTATAAGTCTTATATTAATATTTATTATTAGTATTAGTAGTAATACCTACCGCTGGTAAGTATTTATGCCAGTGCAGATGAAATATACACCAGTCTCACATTCAGGTTTACAGGCGGGGTAGGTTCCACTGGCTAGATTTCTACATCCGCGAACTGGGTCCGATATACAGTCTGTAGGCAATGTTAAATGGCAGTTATCTCATATAGTGTGCCAACGAAGAGGATAGGGACTTAGAATACAAGCAATTATTATGTGTAATTACAATGTGTAAACATAGAACTAGAGTCACCGTTAGGTACAAGATATTGGCATAGAACACAAGCTGTGATTAGGTATTGATTGTTTGTTTGAGAGCCCTAGAAATTGCGAGCGATTAGCTCTTACTTCCTATGTGCAGTGGTGTAATTTTCTGAACTTTCTTTCATACTCAGGAGACTTCAGCTTTCAGCTTACTGCAATGCCTATTGACAGAGACTTCTTCTCTCTTCTCAGAGGGGGTCTGTAATTGTTTAAATGCCATCCTGAAAAGCTTCCATAAGAATGGTTCGATATAGCGGCATGTAATCTATTACGGTTTTCTGCTGCATGGGTGGTTTGTCTAGTGGGCCATTCATCCACAGACGCAAGCGTATGCTTAGGTATAAGATATGGGCATAGAACACAATACATGATTAGATATAGTGTGTAGACATAGAACACAATACATGATTAGACATAGTGTGTAGACATAAAACACAATACATGATTAGATATAGTGTGTAGACATAAAACACAATACATGATTAGATATAGTGTGTAGACATAAAACACAATACATGATTAGATATAGTGTGTAGACATAAAACACAATACATGATTAGATATAGTGTGTAGACATAGAACACAATACATGATTAGATATAGTGTGTAGACATAGAACACACAGTGTAATTAGATGCAGTGTGTGAACATTGAAGAGCCATAAAGTATTCTATGAAAACTCAAATTTTTCGACGTTGTAACACTGGTCTCATTATCTGCTGCGACAATTCTGTTCTTCGCAATGAAATAATACCTCATATATTCAGCACGAATAATGAACAATGCGAACATGAAGAATTGGCCCGATGATTCTCGCGTTGCACTGGTCAATTCCTTCGCTTATCGTTACAATGGTGCAAGTATTAAATCGGCCTGAATTTTCAGGTGTATACGGGTGTACATATGCATTTTTCCAGGTTTCTTGAATAATATCATATGAGCTACCTGATTTGAAAGATGCTTTCGACAAACGTGAGCTGTTTTGATGAGATGGGCACAAGTCTATCGGTAAGGGTAGAGGAGTGTTGGGGTGCTCATACCCCCCCCCCCACCCCATGTTCCAAATCGGAAAATAACTTTTAACCTTAGGAGCGTTACCAAAGAGCGGGTAACATGTCAAAACAAAATCCTCCATAAGCGATTTTTCACAAAAGCTTATCAAATTTTAATTCAAAGTAACGATTCGACACTGAAAACACGGGGATAATCTTTTTTTAAGGTAAATACATACTACTTAAAAAGATTATATCTACGGACATGGAAGAGTGGGTATATGAGTGGAAACTCTATAGAGATCTTGTCTACGGATATGGAAGAGTGGGTATATGAGTGGAAACTCTATAGAGATCTTGTCTACGGACATGGAATAGTGGGTATATGAGTGGAAACTCTATAGAGATCTTGTCTACGGACATGGAAGAGTGGGTATATGAGTGGAAACTCTATAGAGATCTTGTCTACGGACATGGAAGAGTGGGTATATGAGTGGAAACTCTATAGAGATCTTGTCTGCGGACATGGAAGAGTGGGTATATGAGTGGAAACTCTATAGAGATCCTGTCTATGGACATAGAATAGTGGGTATATGAATGGAATCTCTATTGTAATGAAAAACGATCATCTAGATACACACGAAATTTGAACGGGGTGAAGAAAACTATCACTGTCAACAAATATTACGACATACATGTAATACCTACACTACGCCTCTGTGACAAAAGGAACATTGACATTAATTTGAGAGTGTAAAGAGTATAGTCGTTGTCTTCTTTCCATGCATGTTTTGAAATTATAATGTTTAATTTTATCAAAATTATTTTCAACCAAATGCAACATTGACAGATTTACTTAGTATACAAGAAAGTAAAGATTTACACCAAGGAAATCATCAAAATTACAAAAAAATAAGTCATGGCAAGAATATGGAAAAATGCATAACAAAGATAGACAAAATGCACCAAAGATGTTCTACAAGAAAGTACAAAATATGAAAAGTAAAAAAGACATCTATGAAACAGCAGAAATAATCAACGATGAACACGGCAACATATTAAATAAGCCCCAAGAAATCAAGGACAGATGGAAAAAATACTTCAAGCAACTGTTAAACTTAAAGGAAGGAGAAGAGATCGCAACAATAAAAACAATAGAAGAAGACCTAGAACCATACATCCTGAAATCCGAAATTGAAGACGCAGTTAAACATGCACCAAACAGCAAAGCACCAGGAATAGACGGAATATCTACAGAACTTATAAAAATGCTAACAGTGACAGGTATAAAGTGGTAACACAGATTGTTCAATGTGATATGGAAGACGCAAGAATGGAATACAGGGGTGATTGTTCCCATGTGCAAGAAAAAAGGCAGTAAGATGGACTGCACTAAGTATAGAGACATATCATTCTTAAGCCACATAGGAAAAATCTTTAGCAAGATACTAGAGAAGAGGATGCGCACGTATATATAGAACCACAGCTCAACAACACACAAATTGAGTTTTCGAAAAAATAAAAGCTGCACAGATGCCATCTTCGCCCTCAAACAACTTGCAGAAAGAACGATGGAACATAACCAAGATGTATACAACATAGCGCTTGATATGCTTTACTTTATCTGTTGTATATTTATTTGCTGCTCTTGCCCTATGTTATTATATTGCTTCCTATCACTTGTTTACGTCTGTTGTTTCCAATATATTTATTTGCTGTTCTTGCCCTATGTTATTATATTACTTCCTATCACTTGTTTACGTCTGTTGTTTCCAATATATATATATATATATTGGTGTTTCTGTTTCTTCTTTCTTCATTACTTCGTATTTTTCTATATTTATCTTCATGTTAAAGGTATGTCATCTTTAATGCAATCTGTCTATTTGTCTTTGTACTTCTGCTTGGTCTACAAATAGCAATTTGTTTAAGTTATCCTCCAGATTATTTTCTTCTATTGTCTTTGCCACTTTGCAGATGCGATCTATGTATGTAATGCACTATAGGGGGGATAATACACATCCCTGTCTGACTTTCGAACAAATGTGGAAATTATCTTATGTAACTGTGCTCATTCTTACTGCGCATTGAATATTCGCGTAAATGTTCTTACTGCACATTGACTATTAGCGTATATGTTCTTACTGCGCATTGAATATTCGCGTAAATGTTCTTACTGCGCATTGAATATTCGCGTAAATGTTCTTACTGCGCATTGACTATTAGCGTATATGATCTGACAAAGATTTTTCAGATGTTGAGAAACAGCATATGTCTTTAGTGTTTGCCATAGTTGTGCTCTATCCACTCTAACAACGTCTGTTGTCGAATATATTGAAGTTCAGATCGAATTTACATCTAGAATCGATACTCGCAATTTAAGAAAGCGATATCCTAGGCGTGACAATCTGACATATTTATTTCCCACGTAGCTGCTTAATTAACTGTCTGACAGGGATTGATTGAAATAATACCTCACTATATAAACATAATATGAATTATTGTGAATTTTTCAATTTTAATTCCTAGAACAATTGTTTCACCATTTTACTGAATTATTCAGTGCTAACCTCTCATATCAACCTTAATTACGTAAACGACCAACTTTTAGAACACGATTTACTTCCAGAGAGCGAGTGTGGCCCCAGTGCATGCCGAGCAATTATCAAAATGATATTTGCATGAGAAATATTAGGAGCAACTGTAGAATCTCGACATGTTTGTCAGATTTAATGAAAACCTTTGACGCTGTCAACAGAAATCGACAGTGGAAGAAGATAGCAAAATTTGGCAGCTATGATAAAATTTATCACATTCATCTAAAATATTCACGAGAGTATTGTGGCCCGTGCGCTAAGCAACAGAATGCTAACAGTTGCCTTTCAGCCTACAAATAATGTCAAACAGGGATTCATGTTCGCCATTACACTGCTCATAGTGATGTTT
Organism: Meghimatium bilineatum; assembly: GCA_034231615.1. Lineage (NCBI taxonomy): Eukaryota > Metazoa > Mollusca > Gastropoda > Stylommatophora > Philomycidae > Meghimatium > Meghimatium bilineatum. Next base: position 93,231,853 of record CM067322.1, on the reverse strand, counting down.
ACTGCCCTGCTCACGTGGTTTTCAGAAAATAATGACAGGAGAGAAATGTAATCACATACGATCACAAATCTTCAGCAATGTTAAAGAAATAAACAAATCTGCGAAAGTATGGGCACTAACTATTAATATCATTACTATTAATATCTATTAATTAATTACTATTAATTACTATTAATATCAAGCAAATGGAGTCTGTGTCAGCTATGGGTCAGAAACCTACAACCCGCGAAATGGAGTTAGTGTAAACCATGGGTCGCAATCTATCCCTACCCGATATGGAGTTAGTGTAAACCATGGGTCGCAATCTATCCCTACCCGATATGGAGTTAGTGTAAACCATGGGTCGCAATCTATCCCTACCCGATATGGAGTTAGTGTAAACCATGGGTCGTCAACCTACACGTCGCGATCCGGATCCAAATCGCTGGTCCAAATTACCCGATCCACCAGTCCGCCAAATATCGTGACCCACGTGCTCCTGAAAAATCTAAATAGCTTATTTCGAGCCAGATCTAGAACCACATGAAATTAATCAATTGTTCAAATTTGTTTCCAACTAAATCTACATATAGAAATGTCTACAACTAAATCTACATATAGAAATGTCTACAACTAAATCTACATATAGAAATGTCTACAAGTAAATGTACATATAGAAATGTCTACAAGTAAATGTACATATAGAAATGTCTACAAGTAAATGCACATATAGAAATGTCTACAAGTAAATGCACATATAGAAATGTCTACAAGTAAATGCACATATAGAAATGTCTACAAGTAAATGTACATATAGAAATGTCTACAAGTAAATGCACATATAGAAATGTCTACAAGTAAATGAACATATGGTAATGTCTATCAAATAAACCATGTTTCAATCTCTATTTAGTAACATTAACCTGGGTAATTAAACTTTCATTATAGCTTTTTTTTCCTACATCCGACTCATGATCTGTGTATTTCTGAATCCGACTCACGACCAGCTGTATATTTCTACGTCCGGTCCTCAGAACACAAAAGATTCCCAACCCCTGGTTTATCCAAAATGAACACAAATAGATAATAATGTTACCAAACAACGCGATAAAAAACAACCTAACAACGAAAGCTATTAGGCTGTTTTATAGACTTGATTTGATAATAATAATACCTTTTATTTGTTCATTTTGATATTTGCCCTGTGTTACCCCATCCACGCATCTCCTATTTATCTTTGTTACCCGACACTGGAACGTTTATGTCCTGGTTTAAGCCGTCTCAAAGTGAAATGTGCCACAACTCAGTCATCAAGATCAATAATAATTGGTGCCTACCAGTCGATAGATTCTCTTATAATCTTTCCAACCCATTGATATTGAAGTTATTAACAAAATGTCCAGATCGTATGTTCGACTTGGTAGACTGCGTGATAATGTATTGGAACGAGAGGTTATTAGCTTTACCTCAGAATTAAGTCTATCGCGCTACTGTGCACATTATCTTACTATACGCTTGTTAGACCTAGACAGTGCATATCAAACATACACGAGTGTTAACTCACTGCCACACATGTTGTATGCGTTGACTACTTAGGATAAAGTGGAAATATATCGTACCTGATACTGAAGTACTCACTAGAGACAATAACCCAAATTCTCATACAGAACATATTTTCCACGAAAAAATGCTAATTTGCCAAGAATCTTTTCTCATGGTCTTCCCCTATCCCTCGTGCCCTTCAACTTGCCTCTTGCAACGACATGTTCTATCTTTGCCTTATTTAAAAAAACTTAGAATAATTTATTGTTTCAGGATTAGCGATGTGTTTGAACGCCATATTATCATCCAACGCTCTATGGTTGAGTAACTGGATTCTACAGACTCCAATATCTCAACGCTCTGTGGTTGAGTGACTTGAGTCTACAGACTACAATATTTCAACACTCTATGGTTGAGTATATGGACTGTACAGACTTAATATATCACCACTCTATGGTTTGAGTAATTTGATTCTACAGAATTCAATATATCAGCGCTAAATAGTTGAGTGACTTAATTCTACAGACTTCAATATATGCGCACACAAATGTACCACATTACAGATTTCAATATATCACCACTCTATGGTTGAGTAATTTGATTCAACGGACTCCAAAATATCAATACTCTATGGTTGAGTAACTTGATTCTACAGACTTCAATATATCAACACTCTATGGTTTAATACCTGGACTATACAGACTTCAATATATGTGCAAACAAATATCCATCACTACAGACTTCAATATATGTGCACACAAATGTACCTCACTACAGACTTCATTATATGTGCACACAAATGTACCTCACTACAGGCTTCATTATATGTGCATACAAATGTACCTCACTACAGGCTTCATTATATGTGCACACAAATGTACCTCACTACAGGCTTCATTATATGTGCACACAAATGTACCTCACTACAGGCTTCATTATATGTGCACACAAATGTACCTCACTACAGGCTTCATTATATGTGCATACAAATGTACCTCACTACAGGCTTCATTATATGTGCACACAAATGTACCTCACTACAGGCTTCATTATATGTGCACACAAATGTACCTCACTACAGGCTTCATTATATGTGCACACAAAAGTACTTCACCACACAAATGTACCTCACTACAGGCTTCATTATATGTGCACACAAATGTACCTCACTACAGACTTCATTATATGTGCACACAAATGTACCTCACTACAGGCTTCATTATATGTGCACACAAATGTACCTCACTACAGACTTCATTATATGTGCACACAAATGTACCTCACTACAGACTTCATTATATGTGCACACAAATGTACCTCACTACAGGCTTCATTATATGTGCACACAAATGTACTTCACCACACAAATGTACCTCACTACAGGCTTAATTATATGTGCACACAAATGTACCTCACTACAGACTTCATTATATGTGCACACAAATGTACCTCACTACAGGCTTCATTATATGTGCACACAAATGTACTTCATCACACAAATGTACCTCACTACAGGCTTAATTATATGTGCACACAAATGTACCTCACTACAGACTTCATTATATGTGCACACAAATGCACTTCACCACAATGATTTACTTTACCACACAAATTTACTTCACCACACAAATGTACTTTACCACACAAATGTACTTTATCACACAAATGTACTTCACCACACAAATGTACTTCACCACACAAATGTACTTCACCACACAAATGTACTTCACCACACAAATGTACTTCACCACACAAAAATACTTTATCACACAAAACTTACCGTTGACACATTTATCTTGTGAATAAGAGTAGTAATAATCTGAAGCACATTGACACTTTTTAACTGGCTTGTTATAGGGATCCTTTCTACATTTAAGTCCTGGCTGGCAAGTTTTCTTACAGCGCTCATTGACACCTGGAACTGTAGAATAAATATCGTGTTTGCTCAGTATTTATGTGACACCTGGAACTGTAGAATAAATATCGTGTTTTCTCAGTATTTATGTGACACCTGGAACTATAGATAAATATCATGCGCTATGGAGACGGGGCTTGATGAAATATAGTCATTTATTTTGTTTTTATTTTGTCAGTTTTCTGTTGTTTGTCTCTTGAAAAAGGTTCAATTTGAGCCGATACGTGGAGAATTGTCCTGTTTAGTTTTATTGTATGTTTTTTATATATATATTTTTTTTCTTTTTAAATTTATTTTTATTAATAGGCAAGGTAAGTGTTTTAGTAACCTGTTTAACTCATTTTGCTTTACTATTAATTCATGTGACACCTGGAACTATAGATAAATATCATGTTTGCTCATTATTCATGTGACACCTGGAACTATAGATAAATATCATGTTTGCTCAGTATTCATGTGACACCTGGAACTATAGATAAATATCATGTTTGCTCAGTATTCATGTGACACCTGGAACTGTAGAATAAATATCATGTTTGCTCAGTATTTGTGACACCTGGAACTATAGATAAATATCATGTTTGCTCAGTATTTGTGACACCTGGAACTATAGATAAATATCATGTTTGCGCAGTATTCATGTGACACCTGGAACTGTAGAATAAATATCATGTTTGCTCAGTATTTGTGACACCTGGAACTATAGATAAATATCATGTTTGCTCAGTATTTATGTAGGATATTCTTTCCAGAACGTAATTGTCTTTATTTTCCCTCTGAACACCTCACAAATGTGGATGAGCGGGAAGCAAACAATAGTAGCACAGTACACTATAGTAAGCATACACTTATCTTTGTCTTCTAACAAATAACCCAGCAGCAAAGAAGAAGAGAAACAGGTAAGTAAACATATCACCTTTCTTCTTTTGTAGCAGACTTCTAGATGATGTGTATAATGTCAAGATATACAAAAATAGGTAGGTGTGTTACCAAAATAAAATATAAAACAACTTAACAACGAGATACAGAGACAGACGTCGTTTCGACTATAAAACCTTTATCAGGACAAAAAAATGACCACAATAAAACAAATCTTACATGGAGACAAATAGGGTTATAATGAGGAGGACAATAGCAGATAGGTAATGAGGGAATAAAAGATGTGGAAGCATGACAGGTGAGAAAAACGTATGGGGAGAAGTTAGTAGTAAGTAGGGAGGAAGAAAGTGAGATGAACAAAGGAAAAGATATAGCAGCCCCCATACGTTTTTCTCACCTGTCATGCTTCCACATCTTTTCTTCCCTCATTACCTATCTGCTATTGTCCTCCTCATTATAATCCTATTTGTCTCCACGTAAGATTTGTTTTATTATGGTCATTTGTTTGTCCCGATGAAGACTTTATAGTCGAAACGTCGTCTGTCTCTGTATCTCGTTGTTAAGTTGTTTTATGTTTTATTTTGGTAACAAACCTACCTATTTTCGTATATCTTGACATTTTGCCCAGTGTTACCCCAGCCACCTACTTCCTGTTTAGGGTTGTTACCCTACACTGGAAGATTTATCCCTTGATGATGTGTATGTTTGATGTGTTGTTAATGCGGATGTGTCAACAAATAAGACAGAACAATGATGAGATAGTCGACCAATATTCGTGTGCTGATCTTCTGGCTGGACATGGTACTCCGGGGATACTGACGCATTGGAATGTCTATCTTCACAGACTAAACATGAATACATAAATTCCATCTTACACATCCGTGCCTTTGAAACATTATATGAGTCTGAGTATCATCTCATTTAACACCAATAAGGAGAGCCGGTGTTTTTTCAATGTGGCTTTATTTAACACAAATAAGGAGAGCCGGTGTTTTTTCAATGTGGCTTCATTTAACACACATAAGGAGAGCCGGTGTTTTTCGTTGTGGCCTCATTTAACACACATAAGGAGAGCCGGTGTTTTTTCTGTGTGACCTCATTTAACACAAATAAGGAGAGGTGGTGACAACAACAACAACAACAACAACAACAACAACACCAGCAACAACAACAACAACAACAACACCAACAACAACAACAACAACAACACCGGGACATGGTTTGTCAAGAGCTACATGCTAATATCTAAATGGATTATTTAATCTTCATCATGACGTAATATGTTTGTTTGTTTGTTTTTCGTTCGCTCCATTGTAACCATCACGGATATCCGTGCGATTTCCGCCGGGAGCGTGATTACGTTGTGCCACCGTTATGCGCCTTGTAGGCCTAGCACATCCGATTTCGGCATGCCTTGACAATTCGGGTGGGCTACCCTTAGCCTGTGACAGCCTCTATATCTGTCTCCAGGCACGCGTAGTGGTGACTCTTCGCCCAGACGATTTTTGCTCTCGTCTGACTTGCACGAGGTGTTCCACTGTCCATGAACTTGCCTCGTGTAATTGGACGTGCTGTGCCTGTGCCCATTGGGTACTGAACCGTTTCTCATCCGTGAGCCTGGTTCCTTAAGGGGAAGAACTCAACAGAGGAGTTGGACCCTGGCTCTTTCGCCCTCTTAGCCGAGGTGTCATTCACCGACATCGTGCACCCCTTGTCCAAGTTCGAGTCTCACACCACGCGTTTGAGAGCAAGGCGTTCTCGAGCTGAGCGTCCTTGTCCCAATAGCGCCTGAGCCCATCAGGTACTGAACCCTTTCTCTCTTCAAGTGTATTTCCGGTGTAGGAAAACCTGACAGTAGAGTTGGGCCAGGGCTAAATCGTTCTCCCTTTTGTGCCTGAGCCCATCGGGTACGGAACCCTTTCTCTCTGCAAGTGTATTTCCGGTATAGGAAACCTTGACAGTAGAGTTGGGCCAGGACTACCATCGTTGTCCCTTTCTTGCCTAAGCCCATCGGGTACAGAACCCTTTCTCTTCGCTAGCAATTTTCCGGTTTAGGAAGGCTCGACATTAGAGTTGGATTAGGTCTTCCTGCTTTACCAGACGCCAATGAATGGGTCTGGGTATCTGCCTGTAAGGAACACAGGTAACTAGAAGCTCGTCTCGAGCTGGCGGAACTTGTAGTTCCCCTTTCCTAGGGACCTTTCACTTTCTATTTCAGTTCGCGCTGCCCTCTAGCGCTGTTCTGCCTTGTCATTGTTTCATTGTACTCGGTATGAAATCTATTTATCTCTCGTCATGCATCTACCTTTACGTGCATTTTACATTGGCCGCCCCTCCAATGTTCGGACTGGACTGACTAGCTTCACTGTATGTCGACAGTGTCGCTATATGTGGTGAAGCTGGGGGTGTCGGAGATATTGTCTGTCTCTTGTGCAGTCAAATCTCTTTTCATCTGCTACCTCCACATTCTCGGACACGATCCCCAAATGGTTTGGCCAGAATCAGCTCGAGCTACTGTATTTCTGTTTCCAGGGTGCACCGCGTGGAGGTAGATTTGGGATCTTGGTTATCTGCTAACCCTGAGTCCGCCTAAAGCAATGCGTTCCTTTTGCACCCCATGACGTAATATGAGTTTATTGATGTTTTGGGTGAGTTTGTCTGTCTGACCATACAGGAAAAAGTATCAGAAGATCTGCTGAAGTCTGATGTTTCAAATTAAAAGCGGGAATAAGCCACCTAAGTTCTAAAATGTGACAAAATTTCACAATTCGTATTCTGGATAATATCCTCCTAACAAACAGGGTTGTGAGAACGGATACAGAAATATATATTAGAAAATGCCAACACACATGTGAGAACGGTTATAGAAATAGATTTTTAAAAATACCAACGGAATGAGAACGGATAGAGAAATATATTTTTGAAAATACTAACAGACGTGTGAGAACAAACAGAAATAGATGTTAGAAAATAATAACAAAGTTGCATGATCTACTTACTTTTCTTTTCTTTCCTTTGCGTACTGCTGCCTCTATCATTATCCTCATCATCATCATCATCATCATCATCATCTTGATCATCTTGCCCCTCACTTCTACAGACATAAACTGCGATTAAAACAGCAATGATCGCGAACACATATCTCTGTTGAATAAAATCAAAAAAAATAAAATTATGATTAAACATCATAAACTCTCATGTTACTGGGACATGATTTCAAGTGAACATCTTGATGGTACAGTACATCTTGATGGTACAATACATCTTGATGGTACAGTACATCTTGATGGTACAGTACATCTTGATGGTACAATACTAAGGGTGTGTAGTACAGATCATTTCTCAAACTGATAACTTACCAGGTTGCAAGCAAGAATGCATGCTGATCTTTCAGAAAGCAATGACAATTTACTGAATATATTTATATTGCTTAGTTAGTCACTATGGCTAAAAATGCTGCGTTATGTCGCCAATGGAATATTCTAATAGGATATACCATCTTATGAAACTTCTGAACTGTCATTAGCTGAACCTTTTTTAATTGAACCTCCTTTAGATGAACATCCTTTTGTTTATCCTGTCTTCGTTTACCCTCCCTTAGAGGAATCTCCCGTAGCTGGTCCTACCTTAGCTCACAATCCTTTAGAGGAACCACCTTCAGCTGAACATTCGTAGCTCATTCTGTCTCAATTTAACCTCCCTTAGATGAACCTCCTTCAGCTGAACCTCTTATAGCTAATACTGCCTTATCTGAACCTTATTTTAGCTGAACCTTCCTTAGCGGAACCTCCCTGTGCTAGAGGACGAGAAATGCACTTTTATAATGGGCCATTATCAGGCTGTATAGCGCGCTGCTGCTAGACATGGTTACAAGGGCTCATGGAAGGACTAAGCTACAAATACGTAAATTCGTTATTAAGTGCGGCAAGAATGGGCCTGGAAATCTGCGGGATGAAGCGAGGGCAATCCGCAAACACTGAGAACTATCCCACGCTATTTTTCGACTTATGCTATGAAAGACTAAGCACCTAGAGGTCTGTCCCAAGTACATCCATTCCTAATGTGAACTAATAACAATCCTCTTTAATCAAAATGAGAATGCGTACCCCTTTAGAAGAATCACACGATCATTCATATAACTGATATCATGACAAACCACCAATAGATGTGATTCAGCTAGCAATATCTAATATATGTATAACTGATATCATGACAAACCACCAATAGCTGTGATTCAACTAGCAATATCTAATATATGTATAACTGATATCATGACAAACCACCAATAGCTGTGATTCAGCTATCAATATCTAATATATGTATAAATGATATCATTACAAACCACCAATAGCTGTGATTCAGCTATCAATATCTAATATATGTATAAATGATATCATTACAAACCACCAATAGCTGTGATTCAACTAGCAATATCTAATATATGTATAACTGATATCATGACAAACCACCAATAGCTGTGATTCAACTAGAAATATCTTTCAATTACAAAGTTTCCATTCTGAATGGTCTGCTAACATTTCAATGCCGACTTGTTAAGTGATGTTGCAGTTGAAATACAATTGCTTCACAACCTCATTATCAGTAATAATCACTTATAAACCGTTAAGGCTGATGCGCTTCTATTTTAGACTCTTCATCACAAAAATCTCATTAAGCATCTCCATCCCATTCCGGTCGTAGAATTGTGGTGTTTTGATTCGTTCCAAAAGAATTACGAGCAATGAGGCTCTTGTTTCCTATGTGTTTTCTCTAGAATATTCTTTCATATCCGTAAGGTTTTATCGGTCAGAGGTATGAAATGCTTTGAGAAAGCCTCCTACTCAGAGATGTAGTCAAATGTTTGTGTTAGAAAACATACTCCAGTATGTGTATGTAGAAAGTCATCGTGAACGCCAGAAACCGTTTTGTGATCCATTCAATCTTAACGTATGAAAGTGAAGCGATACATTCAACCATAATATATGGAAATAAAGTGATACATTCAACCATAATATATGGAAATAAAGTGATACATTCAACCGTAATGTATGGAAATAAAGTGATACATTCAACCATAATGTATGGAAATAAAGTGATACATTCAACCATAATGTATGGAAGTGAATCTTGGACGCTCAGCAGAACATTTGAAAATTATATTGAAGCAGCAGTGATGTGGTTTTACAGAGGAATGTTAAGAAATACACATTGGACAGATAAAAAGCGTTATAAAGATATCTTGAAAAAAGTTAATTCAAAAAGAGAGGTGCTTATCGTCATTAGAAACAGACAGTCCGTTTTTTTGGACACATCATGCGAAGAGAAAATGTGAAACAACAGACAAGTTGAAGAGGAAGGAATGTAGGGAGGTATCAAGAGAGAAGAAGCTTGACAACCTAGCATTGTGACATGGGTGAAAATCTGAAATGATTGATAACATACGAAATATACGGCTGTGGAGAAATATGATAACCAACGCCACACGGCATGGACCAGAAGTTGAGGAATGGTTGCAATATAGAATTAGTATATAAGTGTGTAAATATATATTCTGAATTAATTCCTAACATCCAAGAATTGTTTCCATCAGTAGAAACGTTATATTTGAGTGATATTCTTACGTAAATCGGTAGTTTTTTATGAGAACAGGAATGAATAAATGTACTTTCAGTGACATATGACATAAAAGTACTTTCAATTAAATACGGCATAAAAGTGCTTTAATTAAATATGACATAAAAGTACATTCAACGGCATATGGCATAAAAGTACATTTAATGATATATGACATAAAAGTACTTTCAATTAAAATGCTATAAAAGTACGTTAAATGACATATGGCATACAAGTACTTTCATTCATATATTGGGCGCAAAACAAATAACAAATTAAAATGAGAATGATAAATGATACCTCTATTCTACATGAACATTTATATCATTTCTTATACCCTATATCCTATTCCCTATACCCTATCATATCATGTCGACATCGATTTTTTGGCAGTTTTTTAGTTTAGTAGTTTGTCATTGTTTTCTGAACTGCCCCGTGCACAATTGAATGCGATGTAATTTCAACCCGTTACCTTTGTAGTCACAGACCCATGGTACCGGACATTAAGGTATGGCTAAAAACTTGGACAACAAACTAACAACTAGAAGTTAAATATATTTAATCATTAATACATACGCGCATGGCGTGATCTGTTGTTGACACCAGCTAAACACTTGATTCCTTAAAGAAGTTTGGTTTTTGTTAAATAATGAAACCTAGTTGTTATACTCGGCCCCCCTGGTATGAAATTGTTGAGGTATAGATTTAAATGATGTATTTATGTATCTTCAATGCTTATTGACATGGATAAACGAATGTCTTTATTATAACTTGTTTATGGTTTCCTTTAATATGAGTTATAACTTCAATATTTATTAACGTGGAAAAACAGATGTCTTCACTATAAATTTAATTTAATGCGAGTTACAACTGCAAGATATCACGTGATCCTCATCATTATAAGACCTACTGACTAATGAGAGAAAAAGCCTTCTTAATGATTATTGATTATATACGTAATTTTTAGTGAACTCTATCATTTCCTTTTCTTTGACATCGCCATCATCAAGTGCTGCGTCCAAAACGAAGGTTGGCAACTGCAGACGTCCATCTTCTCTATATTTGATTTGCTGGTGCACTCTTTTGGCTGTATAACCTGTCCATCTCGTATTGTTTCCCACTTCTATCTCTTTTACCTTTTATACTTTTTTAAATAGTATATATTCATTTCAGTTCTTGGTTTCTTATCCACTGCAAATCAAGGTTAAAAATCACTAAGTCATTTGTGAAGGATTATTTTTCATTAGCATATAGGTGATATATAACAGATGGCATGGCTATCATCAGCTTACACCGTGCAAGACAGTAGGTGTTGTCTTTCTCAATAAATACACCAGCTTACACTAGGCAAGACAGTAGGTGTCTTTCTCAACAAATACATCAGCTTACACTGGGCAAGACAGTAGGTGTTGTCTTTCTCAATAAATACATCAGCTTACACAGGGCAAGACAGTAGGTGTTGTCTTTCTCAATAAATACATCAGCTTACACTGGGCAAGACAGTAGGTGTTGTCTTTCTCAATAAATACATCAGCTTACACAGGGCAAGACAGTAGGTGTTGTCTTTCTCAACAAATACATCAGTTTACACAGGGCAAGACAGTAGGTGTTGTCTTTCTCAATAAATACATCAGCTTACACAGGGCAAGACAGTAGGTGTTGTCTTTCTCAATAAATACATCAGCTTACACTGGGCAAGACAGTAGGTGTTGTCTTTCTCAATAAATACATCAGCTTACACAGGGCAAGACAGTAGGTGTTGTCTTTCTCAATAAATAAATCAGCTTACACAGGGCAAGATGGTAGGTGTTGTCTTTCTCAATAAATACATAAGAGTGTAGAAGATTACTGTTCTAATTCGATATCGATGTTTGAACGCCGTCTTATATTTATTGCGCTTTAAAGTAATTTATAATCTGTATACAGTGCATGTCTATCTCGGCCAAGGTACCGGGTTCGAATCCAGCGACAGGTAATTATGAGACTGGGTTGTTCAAAAAGCACTGGCAAACTACTTAAGTATTTATATTGCTGAGAAAATCCTTACAGTAAAAAAATATTGGGTTGATGTCAACATTCTGAATAGGATATGCTACCAATTATTTATAATCTTTACATACGAGTCTTGGAAACAGAGTTATACATTGAGCTAATCACTGGAGCAACACATGAAGAATACAATAACTGTATTGAAAATTTTCCTGTTAAGGAATGCAGTAAGGTTTGTTTGAGGCAATGCAAATAAAGGCGACTGTGTCATAGTAGTTGCTACGACGTGCACGTGATGAATTATTATTGTACCTCCAAAAGATAAAATCATATCACAAACAGTAGTTTGAATCAAGGATATCAGAGACCTCACAGTTCCGAAGCTGGAGCTCTAGTCATTCTGCCATGCTCTCCTAAACACGAATGATAACACACAAACATCAATGTTTCGACTAATAGTTATTTAACACAACGTAACGCACGACGAGTAAAGAACGGCGCTGTCCACGATCACATACACGAGATGAAAGTAATAAAAGCCTGATGTCTGGAATAGTAAGATTAATTATTTCTAGAAATGTGAAAACTAGAAGAATAGAGATTTTATTTTGCGTGCATTATCATACTCTCGATTGAAATCTCTTGTAACAGGACCATGGGTTCTACGTATCCAGGAAGGTGTATTCCAGAGATTGATAATGCGTTGTGTCCCCGATTTATAGCGATAAAACAAAACATAGAATTGATAGAATGTACAGTTATGTGACATATTCTTTCCAGAACGTAGTCTTCCTTTGAATCTCCTGAAATCCCCGCGCTTTCTGGCACTTTGTCACGTTTCCACTAGCGACATGTGCTTGTATTCCTGAATATCTCTTGTCCAGCGATGTATTGGTCTGCCCCTGTCTCTACTGCCTTCTACTCACTTCACATCGTCAGTTTACATTGACAGAATATTTACACATACAAAAATAAATTAAAAATTAAAGTGACAGAAAATATCAGTGAATCTTCACTTAGGTAAGATGAATGATATTCCCAAATTTACAAAAGACAGTAGTATACCACATCTGTGTATACGCCGGTTCTCGACAGCAACACTAGCTCAATTATCTGAGAAGCATTATTGTATTTAATGGTAGTCACCTTGGCATATCAGTCACTTCCTAATGGTTTGTGTTTTCTAAGCGGTCAGTAATACGAATTTCAGACTCTGTTTAATACTGGACAGAGGTAAAAATAATTGGACCCTAGGCCTCTTACCCGACTTCCCTAGTGTTTCGTGGTTCTACGCTTGCGAGTGCTAACATAGATGACTTTGTGGGACACACTGGCAACAACGGAACTAGTGCATTATACTGTCGATATAGTCATATTCTCCACAACACTGACGACTCAGACAGAGAAGTTGATAGATTGCCAGAGACTCGCGGCTTGCAAGGAAGTTGATAGATTGCCAGAGACTCGCAGCTTGCAGGGACGAGATAAGTTGTTCGATTGCCAGAGACTCGAGTGTTGCAGGGAAGAGAGAAGTTGATAGAACAGGTTAGCAGAGTGCACCACCAAAACACAACATATTGAATTTCTTAGATTCGATGTCAACCTTTGATGCGGAGATGGCTCTTAATTATAATGATTAATGTTGTAAATAAGGATGTGCAAGGCCTGTTTCGCTTTCGTCAAACTTACACCCAGTTGCTGACTGTATATAACAGATGTGACAAAATTAATATCGCTTGATCAATTCTGTTTTATTGTCAGACCCCGCAGTTTTAATTGTTCTTTTAAAATCAACTATTTTACTCTTGTACTAAAGACGTATGTCCATAATATACATCCAGTGTTATTATTTGTATAATACGATGATAATAAATCTTGTTAGTCGTAGAAATGACAACCATCATGGATTTTTAAGGCAGACATAATACTCCTCTACCCATCTTTATTCCCGCACTTTGATTTAGAGCTTACGCTTCTTTGTTCTAGTATCTCTTTCTCTATGTCTTCTATTCATCTTCTTCTTAAAATGACGTTCATAAATTACGTTAACAAATTTAGGTCAGATGTCTGAAAAAATTTGACAATTGTTGACAACGGGAATGGGTGGATTTCTTTATTGTTGAGTTGGAAATGAAGATTGAGAAATCGATAGCCAATAGTTGTCATTCTAACATTTCAAGGTGGAGAGACAAGATATCAAGGAAGGAATATATCTACTACTGGGAACATCCCACTTTAAAGAAACCAAGATAGTGATTCTAACCGATACCAAAATATCTTTTCAAGGACTTCAAGATGTAATAAGGCCTCTCAGGTCATTGGTCAATTAACACCTTTACTAAGACACAAAGATATTACACTAGAAACAAAGAAAGCTCTTTTCAACACCATTTTCTTACCAACGTTGTGTTATCAGTGTCAAAATTAGACATTATATTCTAGAACAATACATAAGATTAGCACCACTGAAATGAAATGTGTGAGACGTATGATTGGAGTTAGCTTGAGAGACAAAATCAGGAATGAAACACTAAGGAAATAATTAGGGATCAAGTCAGCAATAGAATACATCAAGAAACAACAAGTTAAATGGTACGGCCACATAACCAGACAAAAATAGCAAAGTGTTATCCAAAAAACACTGAACAGACGATACGAAAACAGTCGACCTATTGGACGCCCTCGTAAAAGGTGGATAGATAGTGTATTAGAGACACTCGGAAATATAACAGCGGAAGAGGCAAATAGATGGGCAAAAGACCGTACAATCACTCTCCCCTCACCACCGAAAGGTACATGAGGACAGAAATAAGAAGAAGGACTTCGTAAGACAAACACATTCCACCTAAACACCCTAACACAGTCGTATCTCAATAGAACAACCAAGAAAAAAAAAATAATTCTCCAATGGATTCCAGAGCATACATAAGTCAGTTGACAATTATGTAACTGGTCAACAAGCAAAACTAAAATGGAAGTCAGTGTGAGCAACAATAGACAGAGGAAGCAATAACGTTTCCAGAAATGAAGTCCATCATTAAAAACTCTATAAAATCATCAAAAACTATAAAAGTGACATGGAACTCAACTTAAACATGCAGTCAAAAAAACAATGCCATAAACAAACTTGGAAGAATGAAATAAAAATTATATTTAGATTGAGAGCAAGAGAGAACAAACTCAAACAATACATGCATGGAAGTCTTCAAACTGGCGCTAACTGATTACTAAGCTTACTAAGTGTGAACGTAGGAGGGAAAGCTTACTAAGTGTGAACGTAGGAGGGAAAGTTTACTAAGTGTGAAAGTAGGAGGGAAAAATTGCTAAGTGTGAACGTAGGAGGGAAAGCTTACTAAGTGTGAACGTAAGAGGGAAAGCTTACTAAGTGTGAACGTAGGAGGGAAAGCTTACTAAGTGTGAACGTAGGAGGGAAAAATTGCTAAGTGTGAACGTAGGAGGGAAAGCTTACTAAGTGTGAACGTAAGAGGGAAAGCTTACTAAGTGTGAACGTAGGAGGGAAAGCTTACTAAGTGTGAAAGTAGGAGCGAAAAATTGCTAAGTGTGAACGTAGGAGGGAAAGCTTACTAAGTGTGAACGTAGGAGGGAAAGCTTACTAAGTGTGAAAGTAGGAGGGAAAAATTACTAAGTGTGAACGTAGGAGGGAAAGCTTACTAAGTGTGAACGTAAGAGGGAAAGCTTACTAAGTGTGAACGTAGGAGGGAAAGCTTACTAAGTGTGAAAGTAGGAGGGAAAGCTTACTAAGTGTGAGAGTAGGAGGGAAAAATTGCTAAGTGTGAACGTAGGAGGGAAAGCTTACTAAGTGTGAACGTAAGAGGGAAAGCTTACTAAGTGTGAACGTAAGAGGGAAAGCTTACTAAGTGTGAACGTAGGAGGGAAAGCTTACTTAGTGTGAAAGTAGGAGGGAAAGCTTACTAAGTGTGAGAGTAGGAGGGAAAAATTGCTAAGTGTGAACGTAGGAGGGAAAGCTTACTAAGTGTGAACGTAAGAGGGAAAGCTTACTAAGTGTGAACGTAGGAGGGAAAGCTTACTAAGTGTGAACGTAGGAGGGAAAGCTTACTAAGTGTGAACGTAGGAGGGAGAGCTTACTAAGTGTGAACGTAAGAGGGAAAGCTTACTAAGTGTGAACGTAGGAGGGAAAGCTTACTAAGTGTGAAAGTAGGAGGGAAAGCTTACTAAGTGTGAGAGTAGGAGGGAAAAATTGATAAGTGCGAACGTAGGAGGGAAAGCTTACTAAGTGTGAACGTAAGAGGGAAAGCTTAATAAGTGTGAACGTAGGAGGGAAGGCTTACTAAGTGTGAAAGTAGGAGGGAAAGCTTACTAAGTGTGAACGTAGGAGGGAAAGCTTACTAAGTGTGAACGTAGGAGGGAAAGCTTACTAAGTGTGAACGTAGGAGGGAAAGCTTACTAAGTGTGAACGTAAGAGGGAAAGCTTACTAAGTGTGAACGTAAGAGGGAAAGCTTACTAAGTGTGAACGTAAGAGCGAAAGCTTACTAAGTGTGAAAGTAGGAGGGAAAGCTTACTAAGTGTGAAAGTAGGAGGGAAAAATTGCTAAGTGTGAACGTAGGAGGGAACGCTTACTAAGTGTGAACGTAAGAGGGAAAGCTTAATAAGTGTGAACGTAGGAGGGAAAGCTTACTAAGTGTGAAAGTAGGAGGGAAAAATTGCTAAGTGTGAACGTAGGAGGGAAAGCTTACTAAGTTTGAACGTAAGAGGGAAAGCTTACTAAGTGTGAACGTAGGAGGGAAAGCTTACTAATTGTGAGCGTAAGAGGGAAAGCTTACTAAGTGTGAAAGTAGGAGGGAAAAATTGCTAAGTGTGAACGTAGGAGGGAAAGCTTACTAAGTGTGAACGTAGGAGGGAAAGCTTACTAAGTGTGAAAGTAGGCGGGAAAATTGCTAAGTGTGAACGTAGGAGGGAAAGCTTACTAATTGTGAACGTAAGAGGGAAAGCTTACTAAGTGTGAACGTAAGAGGGAAAGCTTACTAAGTGTGAAAGTAGGAGGGAAAAATTGCTAAGTGTGAACGTAGGAGGGAAAGCTTACTAAGTGTGAACGTAGGAGGGAAAGCTTACTAAGTGTGAACGTAGGAGGGAAAGCTTACTAAGTGTGAACGTAGGAGGGAAAGCTTACTAAGTGTGAACGTAGGAGGGAAAGCTTACAAAGTGTGAACGTAAGAGGGAAAGCTTACTAAGTGTGAGAGTAGGAGGGAAAAATTGCTAAGTGTGAACGTAGGAGGGAAAGCTTACTAAGTGTGAACGTAAGAGGGAAAGCTTACTAAGTGTGAACGTAAGAGGGAAAGCTTACTAAGTGTGAACGTAGGAGGGAAAGCTTACTTAGTGTGAAAGTAGGAGGGAAAGCTTACTAAGTGTGAGAGTAGGAGGGAAAAATTGCTAAGTGTGAACGTAGGAGGGAAAGCTTACTAAGTGTGAACGTAAGAGGGAAAGCTTACTAAGTGTGAACGTAGGAGGGAAAGCTTACTAAGTGTGAAAGTAGGAGGGAAAATTGCTAAGTGTGAACGTAGAAGGGAAAGCTTACTAATTGTGAACGTAGGAGGGAAAGCTTACTAAGTGTGAACGTAAGAGGGAAAGCTTACTAAGTGTGAACGTAACAGTGAAAGCTTACTAAGTGTGAACGTAACAGTGAAAGCTTACTAAGTGTGAACGTAACAGTGAAAGCTTACTAAGTGTGAACGTAACAGTGAAAGCTTACTAAGTATTTTTTATATATTTTTCATTCGTTCTCAAATTTCCTGCAGATTATTCCAAATAGAATAACAATGTTCTCACAAGATTTATACTTACAGGATGTAGTTCAGAAAACGAAAATGCATTGTGTTGCGGCTTTATTTGCGCCAATGGTCCGATCATCAGACGTTTACGTTGGTAACCAACACATTCGGTGTTTCTACCAATTCCAATGAAAGGTGGTCGTTTCAAACAATTTCGATAGTATGGTCCGACAGACGCACAATAGAACCAGAACTGCCGGTCAGCACGCACAGTCACCAACGATCATGGCCGTTGAACTCTTCCCCTGTATCTTAAGTCTATATTGTCACAGCCACTGATGCTCACGCTTCGTGTTAAGTGAGATGTCTCAGAAAGCATCTAACAGAGTGAGAAGAGAGAATGCGAGTAATGAAGAGATGACAAGGACTGTTGAAATAACATATGTAGTCAAATAAATCAAAAAACAGAAACTAAAATATTTCGACCACTCAATGAAAATAAATTCATAGTGGTCAACAGCAAGACCATACAATATGAGGATGCAAAAAACAAACAAGAGACAACGAAAGTTCAAGAAGAATATCTATAAGAAGTTATCAACTATCAGAGACATCACCATATTTACTGTATACCTCGCGAACATACTTGGCATACACAGCGAGAAAAATGATCGTCCATAAATCCTGCGATCAAATGCAGAGAACAGAAGAATGACAGATAGATAGATAAATTCTAATTTAAAAAATTTCTAGGGGATAATCTGAATCACAATTGTGAATACATACATGTTAGATATATATGAAATATTTAGGCGGATCAGCGGCCGTAAAGCTAACTAATAGCACAACCACTACACACATCCAGTGGTTCTCAGCCTGGGTTATATCGTATTCCAGGTGACCTCAGCGATGCTCATAACGGCGACGAAGAAGAAATTTGACATTGGGTTTTCCAAATAGCCATCGGAGGGGGAAGGCGGGTCAAAGGCCTGTGATTTATTTATAGTTATGTGATTTATATTTAATCAGATATTAATTTTTCAAATTTCATTACTTCATGTTCTCCTGTGAAGGAGTGCAGGTGAGGTTTTCTATGGGCTGTGAAAATTAAGGCCGCTTTGCAATATCAAACGCCGCGACATGTACAGGAAGGATTTTGATTGCACCTCCAAAAGATAAAATCCTGTCCCAACTGTGGATTGAACCCGGGACCTCAAGGGTCTGAAAAAAGCTTTCTAACCAACGGCCATGCGATCCACGGTGAATAATAGACCTAAAATAAGTTATCAAAACTTTTTTAAGAATCCGATGTGTTCCACAAAAGAAATTGTAATTGTTCAAAAATTTAAAAAAAGAATTAACTAGCGAAAAAAGGTTGAGAACCGTTGCACTTAATCGCCACGTTAGGATTAGGGTTAGGGTTAGGGTTAATATGTGCGACGTTGTTTACACACGATTTACAACAGGTAAATAATATATCAATATTCAAGACATTCTTTGTTCAAATTCATCAAGTGATCAAGTGATCTGAAACATAATTTAGAAATCCTAAAGCTGTCTTTCATTCAACAGAATACTGAGCAATACAATAACATAAAATATGATTGTGAAATTGTGTTCTAACAGACCAGACAAATTTATTGATTTCAACTACAGATCTGAAGTCATGCTGGTAAGATTACCAAAAAATGTATGTTTTATCTAAATTTTGCTTCTGAAACCCTTGTAAGAAATTTACGGATAATATGTAATAACAACAGCAAAACTGAGATCCAACAGGAGAAACTAGGAAAAACTAGGTGATGAATGTTTGCTAATCACTGGATACACACATGATGACAATCAAACATCAACGTTTCCACTAAAAGGCCTTAATCAAAACATATTGACATTTGACGAGACAAATCATTTCTTGAAGATCCAAGATCCTCAAGACAAAATCCTTAATAAAATCTATTCGACACTTAAGTAAATGATATATGCTCACTCTCGCAGGTGCAATGACAGAGGTATTCCATCTGTGACGTAAACACACAAATTAGATGGCGCAGTCAGGGAGAGCTTGTTTACGACGACCGATGTATCTAGTTCAGACCTGGCAGCAGGCACTGTTGTATCTAAAAGCAATGGCAAAATACTTAATATATTTATATTGCCTAGAAAATCATGCATGTGTTGGAAACGCCCAAAATAATAGGAAATAATAAATGCACTATTATCCGCCACGCATGTAGTAAGAAGTGACTAAGGGGTTTCTTGACGATTAGTTGATTGTGTCTCGTCCCATAGATGGTTACAGTTACTAGAAGCAGGGCCGGCGCTAACAATTGAGGGGCCCAATGCGAAACGGATTTCGCGGGGCCCAGTCTGGATAGGGAAGAGGATAATAAAATAAATTATAATATGAATTTATGGGCCTATGAAGTGCGGGGCTCACTGCGGCCGCATAGGTTGCAATGGCCTAAGACCGGCCCTGACTAGAAGTCATGCTGTCAAGATGTGTCAAGCTGAAAGTCACAGCTCTGTGACTTTTTTGTGAACAAAATTTGATGTGAACAGAGTTTACAGCTCACACCCTCCATTAGACAATATGATAGTATTGTCAACTTCACCCTAAACTTCACCCTCCATTAGACAATATGTTAGCATTGTCAATGTCAGCCTAAACTTCACCCTCTATTAGGCAATATGATAGTATTGTCAATGTCAGCCTAAACTTCACCCTCCATTAGACAATATGATAGTATTGTCAACTTCACCCTAAATTTCACTCTCTCTTTGCCTATAGGATCGTATAGTAAAATTCACCCTCCATTTTACCATACGATAGTATAGTAAACGTCACCTTAAACTTCACTCTCCATTTGACTATATGATAATATTGTCAACTTCACCCTAAATTTCACTCTCCATTTGACCTATATGACTTCACCCTAAATTCACCTTTGTCCCCTCTTGCAACATGCATGGTAACAGTATTGTTATTCTTGTCACCAGAATCGGATCCCGGAAACAGACAAACCATCTTGTTTTGATGAGAATATAGAATTGTATTCATTTTTTTCTGGTTCCCCCATGTGCAGTTCATCCCTCATAACAACACGTCACTTCTCATAACCAGACGGCACTTCTCATAACAAGACGACACTTCTCATTCGAGACGCCACTTCTCATAACGAGACTGCACTTCTCATAACAAGACGGCACGTCTGATAACATGACGGCACTTCTCATAACGAGACGGCACTTCTCATAACAAGACGGCACTTCTCATAACGAGACGGCACTTCTCATAACAAGACGGCACTTCTGATAACGAGGCGGCACTTCTCGTGATGAGAGTACCACTCATAGCACGTAACTTAGTAGATTCCAGCGAAAATCCATTGGGATCTGCACAAAAATCCACTTTGTTAACTTGAGATCACAAATGGAAATAGAACTTGTGACCTCATGACCATAAGGCGAACAGCTTAAACACTATCGTGTGGCCGCACACGCTGGTACTACGGCTGTTTACGGAGCGATGGATCAGGCAGACATTTTTAACGCGCTACGGGAAAACGCACGGAAAAAATTATATATCATCATCATTAAGTGCCGTCTCCGCAACGATCTCCAACGCATCTCCAAAATCTCCTGTCTCTTGTCTTGGTGGTGCACTCTGCTAGACTGTAACCTGTCCATCGTGTGATGTTACTCTCCCACTTGTATCTCTGCCTACCTCTTGCTCGATTCCCTTTGACTTTACCCTGGTCTTCAATAAGGTGTCATGTCTTTTAATGTGTCCAAAGTATTTTATTTGCCTGATCTGTATTTCTCTTAGTAGTTCTTTCTTCATATTAAGTGTCTTTAGCACCTCATTATTTGTTCTCTTTCCATGATGTTCTCCCTATTCTTCTATATACCCACATCTCAAAGGCATCAATTGTGTCTTCTAATTGTTTATTTAGTGTCCATGTTTCTGAGTCATACATTAATATGGAATAAATGTAGCATTTTATAATTATCATTTTTAACTTGTTTGTAATTTGTTTAGATATTAATAATTTCCTCATGTCATTGAAGGTACATTTAGCCATTCCTATTCTCCTTTTAACTTCTGTTTCACATCTGCCATCATTTGTGACTATGTGTCCAAGATATTGATACTGTTTTACTTGTTGTAGTTTCTCTCCCTGTATGTTTATGTTTATCTCCTGTTCTTTTATGTCTTTGCTGATATCATGGTTTATACGTGACGATGACTCTTTCACGACTAGAATCTGAGAGCTTGGTTTGAAAAGTGGTGTCTTTAGAAAGGAGCGGTTTCGTGGGCGAGGAAGAATGATAATCAATCAACGGCGCACTGGGATCGTCAGTCAACGTGTAATGGCGGATACACTCAACGAGAATCTATGAGAATCTATGAGAATCTATGAGAATCTATGAGAATCTATGAGAATCTATGAGAATCTATGAGAATATGAGAATCTGAGAATCTATGAGAATCTATGAGAATCTATGAGAATCTACGAGAATCTATGAAAATCTATGAGAATCTATGAGAATCTATGAGAATCTATGAGAATCTACGAGAATCTATGAGAATCTATGAGAATCTATGAGAATCTATGAGAATCTATGAGAATCTATGAGAATCTATGAGAATCTATGGACTTGTCCGGAGTGCAATGGCGATGATCCAGCAACTAACTACGGACATCCCTAAACAAATAGAAATAAAACCCAAATATCGGAGGATGTCCGACAAAATGAAAGTGCCGCAGTAACCAGACAAATAGAGGTAAATGCAAATAAGGTAGCAAGGTTACTGTAGAAAAATATCAATACAAAATAATAAAATAATTTTGTCTTGATAAAGGTCCCAATTGGACCGACACGTTGACAATTGTATTTGTTCTTTGTCTTATTGTTATTTTCTATATTTTATTATTTCATATTGGCAGATTTCTACAATATCCTTCCTACCTTATTTGTATTTACCTCTAAATAAATAGTCAGGAAATGTCAATTACTGCATGGTAATATATGATAATATATTAGTAACAGGGATAGTAACAGGGTTACTATCCACAAGAAATTCTACCACTAATGGAGACATTTTTTGGATGGAGAACACTGACAGATCCACAATGACTGAAGGAACAATAATACTGGAATAAAAATACTGGAACACAATAACTGTGAAGTTATGTCTAATAGATAACTATATCCCACAAATAGCGAGTACAGTAGAAATCCGATTATCCGATCCCAATTAACCGAATCCCCAATTAACCGAATCCCCAATTTTTCGAATCCCCAATTTTCCGAATCGAGTTTAAATGAAATAATTTTAGAGCGAGAGCGGCATCGTCAATGTATTACCGTACATATGTGACATTTATGTAATTTTTCATACTTTTAAAGTATGTAGTTTATTTGTAATATTTAGTTGCTTACATATTACTGTGCTTTTATCAATAAATTCCGTGCAATTCAATGTACACGTGTATGTATGTACACTGTTTTGCTTTATGCCTTCATCATCAAACGTGTGTATCACTTGTATTCTAAATCCTGAATCATTTTTTCCGCGCCTGCATTATATAGTAGAATCCAATTATCCGAATTTTTGACTATCCAAATCTATCCGATTCCCAATTAAGTCTTACAAACATGAGAGAAATGTTACAAACATGAGAGAAATGTTACAAACATGAGAGAAATGTTACAAACATGAGAGAAATGTTACAAACATGAGAGAAATGTTACAAACATGAGAGAAATGTTACAAACATGAGAGAAATGTTACAAACATGAGAGAAATGTTACAAACATGAGAGAAATGTTACAAACATGAGAGAAATGTTACAAACATGAGAGAAATGTTACAAACATGAGAGAAATGTTACAAACATGAGAGAAATGTTACAAACATGAGAGAAATGTTACAAACATGAGAGAAATGTTACAAACATGAGAGAAATGTTACAAACATGAGAGAAATGTTACAAACATGAGAGAAATGTTACAAACATGAGAGAAATGTTACAAACATGAGAGAAATGTTACAAACATGAGAGAAATGTTACAAACATGAGAGAAATGTTACAAACATGAGAGAAATGTTACAAACATGAGAGAAATGTTACAAACATGAGAGAAATGTTACAAACATGAGAGAAATGTTACAAACATGAGAGAAATGTTTCAAGCATGAGAGAAATGTTACAAACATGAGAGAAATGTTTCAAGCATGAGAGAAATGTTACAAACATGAGAGAAATGTTACAAACATGAGAGAAATGTTACAAACATGAGAGAAATGTTACAAACATGAGAGAAATGTTACAAACATGAGAGAAATGTTACAAACATGAGAGAAATGTTTCAAGCATGAGAAATGTTACAAACATGAGAGAAATGTTACAAACATGAGAGAAATGTTACAAACATGAGAGAAATGTTACAAACATGAGAGAAATGTTACAAACATGAGAGAAATGTTACAAACATGAGAGAAATGTTTCAAGCATGAGAAATGTTACAAACATGAGAGAAATGTTACACGCATGAGAAATGTTACAAACATGAGAGAAATGTTACAAACATGAGAGAAATGTTACAAACATGAGAGAAATGTTACAAACATGAGAGAAATGTTACAAACATGAGAGAAATGTTACAAACATGAGAGAAATGTTACAAACATGAGAGAAATGTTACAAGCATGAGAAATGTTACAAACATGAGAGAAATGTTACAAACATGAGAGAAATGTTACAAACATGGGAGTAATGTTACAAAAATAAAGGAAATTTCAGCAACATCATAGCAATGTTACAACAGTAAGATAACGTTACAAATATAAGAACAATGTTACAAACATGAGAGAAATGTTACAAACATGAAAGCAATGTTGATGATGATGATGGTGTTCCTCCTTCGCAAGCGAAGATGAGCGTGGCATGAAAAACATTAGATGAGATGAAAAAAAAAATAATTAAAGTTAGTAATTAACTAATTTGTTTTGTGAGTTCGTAGATGCCTGATGAGTCCAATTCCTGCACAGAAAGTTCTATTGCAGTGCATGCAGGAGTACTGAAGGTTCGGGGTAGGAGAATTTATGGATTTGTCCTTCCGCTTCTTGCGCTTGTGGATTTCCCGCAGTGTTCTTTCTTTTTCAAATTTCGTGATGCCAGCAGTGATCTGGGTGTGCCAGGCTGAGCGATCAAGTGCTGTAGTCTCCCAGGAGCTAGGATCGATGCTGCAGTTCTTGAGAGATCTTTTTAGGTGATCCTTGAAGCGCTTTTTCTGCCCTCCACTTGAACGTTTACCTTCGCACAGCTCCCCATATAGGGTTACCATCCGTCCCGCTTTTTCCGGATTGTCCCACTTTTTCATCAAAAATTAATTGTCCCGCCTAAGGGTCTGGGGGACAGCAATTTGTCCCGCTTTTTAATCCAGCCAAATTTTTCACCTACAAATTTTAATATTTTCTTAAATTATTTATTATTGGTTTGAGTTTTGTTACAAATGAAGCTTCTTAGTCCGAAACGTCTATTTGTAGAGTCCTGCGCTATCGCTGTTTAATAATAAAGTTTGAAGATACAACTCATAAATTTGAGAATATCCAGCACAAAATTGTTAGTGCGGAAGGCGGTATTATTTAAAAATTTACAAAAGATGACGTCTTCGGCTTCGCGAGGCGCCGAGCCTTACTCTACCCATCTCACCGCCGCTCACGTGATCTGTGCCTACGTGACAATCTGCATGCTTTTGTCCTTGTCGTATTCCTGTAGGCGCTAATAATTCATTCAACAACATCGCGCCATCCTCACCAGCAGCAAGAAGAAATTTTGGCTTCATTCTTTCTTTATGTGTTGGAGGCTGGAGGTTGCTTCCAGGAATCCAGTCTGTTGTTACCGGTGGTTGTGAAATATTAAATTTGTTCATTTTTAATTGAGCATTCTAATTTTGTGAATTCTTTTTTTGGATTTATTTTTATTTGGAAATGCCGAAGAGAAAGTGTTTTTTCCAAGAAAACTATTCGGAAGGATGGTCTTTCATAAAACAAGGTAGAAGTGAGAATGAAGCAGAATGCAAAATATGTCAATGTTACATTTCTATCGCGCATGGTGGGAGAACTGACATAACAAAACATATAGGAAGTGTAAAACACAAATCTAGAATGTATTCTGCAAACACTTCACGTACTATGGACAATTATTTTTTGACTAAATCGTCAGACTTAAGAAGCTGCAAATCAAGGTAAACATGTTTTTTTATTAATTAAAAAAATTACTGGTACAGGTATTAGAATTATAATGTAATAATAATTAGTCTATGTGTGTGCTATCTCTGACTTTTCCTATGGCTATTATGCTTTACATGATGTGTCCCGCTTTCGCGTCTAAAAAAGTACCATTTGTCCCGCTTTCTGCTTCGAAGGTTCTGGCAACCCTATCCCCATAGAATAATCTCTTTGGAAGGCGCTTGCCTGGCATACGGACGATGTGGCCAGTCCAGCTGAGTTGGGACCTAGTCAGCATTGTAAAAATGAGAGAAATGTTACAAACATGAGAGAAATGTTACAAACATGAGAGTAAAATTACACAAATGTTTATGAAGCCATTTGTAACTTGAAATGTTTCTGACAAATTGTCATCGCTTAGTGCACATCGTTCTTACGTAAAGCTGCTAGACTACCTTGTTAAATTTATCGAAGCTACCACATGTTTCGATGATCTTCCAAAGTCATTTCTGTTGACATTGTCAAAAGCTTTTGTAAGATCTATGAAAGTCATGTAGAGATTGCAACGTTGTACTTGTCATTTCGTCTGGAGTTGTCACACTGCAAACATTATAAAGGCAGTGCCGCGGACAGCCCTAAAACCATACGGATATTCCAGGAGTAGAACTTATACGGTCGTTTATGCGGTGCATAGGATGGAGCTTGGTACCATTGTCATTCTATGTTGTCGTCGACTATCAATATACTTAGACAATCAATGGGAAATAAGCATGGTTGGTTTTATTAAACAATAATCAACTCTTATTTCTCTTTCTTTTTTATAGCTATATTGATGAAATCATAATCAAAATATTCTGGACATGAGGTATTCATTGTATGTGGTTGATTAGTTCCGGAGTAATTGCGAGCTATAGAGCTCTTACTGCTTATTTTATTAAATATGGTGTATCTCCACAGGATTATGTCAAAAAAATATTTCAACACCGTTAGCAGAGAGACACTCTATATGGTACTCGAGTCTAATGGAGGTCCTCCATTAATACTGGCTGTGATTCGTTGGTAGGTTGCTAATCCAGTGGTCAATGGGTTCGTGCCATTGACCCAATGCCATGTTTTAAATGTATCCACGTGTTTTTAAGCTGTTGTTTTGTTCCATATAAGATGCTCCATTTATCTGACCCTGTAATGAAACTGAATATGAAACTGAATATGAAACTGAATATGAAACTGAATATGAAACTGAATATGAAACTGAATATGAAACTGAATATGAAACTGAATATGAAACTGAATATGAAACTGAATATGAAACTGAATATGAAACTGAATATGAAACTGAAACATTTTCCTGATGCTATCCAGTGCTGGAAATACTCTGCTATTATTTTCCAGGAGGTTGATATCTTTAGAATTTGAACTGGTCATATATTTATAGATTTCCTTCCCAGTGTTTCTCATGAGCCCATCTGTTCATCCAATCTTCTTTGTTCACAGATTTCAACATCATTTTAACTGTGTGCATGGTCATCTGTGTACATGCTGTTATGGTTGTGCTCCCTTCTTTGCTAGTATGTCTGGCGTGACATTGCCAGGTCTTTTTGGGTGGCCAGGAATCCACTACATAAAATTCCTGACTTCACAAGATTTTAGTAGTTGCTGGTTGGCAAGGTGTAATATCTTAACCAACCTAGGTTTGCACTGTCCATCACATTCTAGTTCTTGAATAACGGACATAGAGTCTGTAAAAATCACAATGTTTTGGACTTTTGATGGTAAGGCAACAAATATGGTCTTCAGGTGGTACAAGGCAAATTCTAGTGCTGTTATTTCATTTTCATAGTTAAAACTTCTTCTTCTTTCGTTCGCTAATAATGTCTATATCTGCAGTGTTGTTTCTTGTATAAATATAGTTAAAACATATCCCCCCTCTTTCCCCATAGGCATCAAACAACTTATCAAATGTTTTGTCTGGGCATTCTATATAGACACAATAACCTGCTTTGATGATGGCTTTGAAAGGAGACTCATCAGTATAGACATGAATTCATTGTTCAGAGTATGTTTCTATTGTCTTCTGTGTTGCTTTCATAATACTTACTGCTTTAGATCGTTTCGCTGCATTTGCTCTTAATTGAGCTTTGATTTGTGGCAATTTCAAAGATGTTTGTGGTGGTAAAAAATGTTCTACTCTTTGCAGTTCTTGTCTCTTGTCTAGTAGATGATAACTGTCTTTTATTTCATTGTAATGGCAGAAGACTGACTTTTGCTTTATTTTGTGATTTAATTGCCAGTTTTCTGAAAGTCATTTTTTTGGGTGATCTTTGTTCATTCTTATGTTTCTTTCATAAACCTCAATTGCAGCCATTACTCTCCGTATCTCAAGGGGTTCTACATTTGTGTGTATTTCACATGCAGTCATTGGTGTAGATCTTATTGCTCCACTAATAAGGCGCATTGTATTGTTTTGCACTCTGTCTGACGATTCTACATTTGTCTTGGAACATGTTGTCATGAGCGTACTGTTACATTCTAACACAGATCGTATGTAACCAAGATATCGTCCTCTGTAGGTATCCTTGCCTGATCCCCAAGATATGGCACTGAGTTTTTTCAGTAGCTATAACCTCTTTAGTGTTTTATTTTTGACATGATTGAGACTACCACATGTTTTCATGATCTCCCGTAGTCATTTCTGTTGAAATTGTCAAAGGCTTTGTTAAGATCTTCGAAAGTCATGTAGAGATTGCAATGTTGTTCTTGACATTTCTTCTGGAGTTGTCAGTCTGCAAACATTATATAGATAGTACCGCGGACGGCTCTAGAGCCACACCAACACTTCGGGAGTGAATATATTATATGATTCTTTAGGTGATGCACAGTACGGAGCGTGCTGCCATTGTGATCTACAATTCGCAAAGAATTTTTTTTCATCAATATAGCCAGACATACAAGTAAGGGAATTAAGCATGGTTGATTTATTAATAGTTTTATCGAACACTAATTTATGATTATTTCCCCTTTTTTATCTAATCATTACCCAAAAAATCATCGTGATGGACAGTAAGTATTCAAGATTTGTGGTTGCTTAGCTCCCGAGGAATTACTACCGATAGAGCTCTTACTGTTTATTTGATTAAATATTGGGTATCTACACATCGTTATGTAACAAATGCTATGAACATCTTTAGTAGAGAGCCCCTCTATACTGTACTCGAGTCCAATGGAGGTCCTCCATGGCAGTTACTACTCATTACTTCATTCCATGAAAATACGAAACTGATCATCAAATTATTGTCTGTATATCTGACACCGTCTACGTCCAGAATGGAGTTAAACAAGGATGTGTTCTTAATCCAACACTCTTTGGGATTTTGTTCTCTGCCGTTTTTTATAACGTCTTTGAAAACACAATCGGTGACGTATTTATTTGCACTGAGATATTGCATCGATGTCTACATTTGCTTGTCCTAAAGTTAAAAAAATAAAACAACCGTGACTCTTCTAAGGGAATTCCTGTAACATGGAGACCAAACACTGGTTGGCAAAAATGAGTCCGAACCGCAAGATCTGATCAATAGCTTGGCAATTTCTTGTGGCGTGTCCTTGCTATTAAAAAACATCAAGAAAATCGTGCAAGAAAATCGTGCAATTTTGTATCAAGTGATGATTCAGTGCCATAATTTATGGCTAGCAACATGCAACTTCAGTTCACACATAGCTTCAACAACATGGGACCAACATACAACCTCAATCCATACATAGCTTCAACAACATGGGACCAACATACAACCTCAATCTATACATAGCTTCAACCATACACGATATTATACACGATGATGATATTACACACTATGAGAATATTACACACTATGAGAATATTACACACTATGAGAATATTACCAACTGTGGTGATATTAAACACTATGAGAATATGACACACTTACTAGGATATTCCAACTATAAGGATATTCCGTACTTATGAGTGTGATTTGAGTGTATATCTCTTGATGTTACTAAAAACCTATATACACTTTAATGTTGCAATATCACGTCGCCTGATAGTAAGGCATGGTTTCCAGAAGAATAATGTGAAGAAACCCCATATTAAATCAAATAGGCAGTGAGAAATGTGCTACTATCGTCCATTTGTATTTCATGAGGTTTCCACACGAAAGGCTGATAGACGAATGCCTGATAGACAAATGGCTGATATAGATGTTTACACAGCTTTTGTGCTGTCTCCAGCCTAGCACCCCTACAACCAGGACTGATTATGAGTCATTATTATGCAGAAAGCCACTTACATGAACGAATGCAACAATTTGAGGCTATCAATGTTCGTGAACTTTTACCACACATTTCATATGTCTGCATGGTTTCAATGTTTGTCAATTTTGACCACACCATTCATATGTCTGCATGGTTTCAATGTTTGTCAATTTAGACCATACAATTCACATTTCTTCAGGGTTTTAATGCACACAAAAAAAAAGAATTTAAGATGTTTTTTTTACTATTCGTAGTAGTACTGCCTGGCTATAAATATCAAAAAAAAACAAAAATCATACTAATCGGCAAAGTCACAGAAGAACAAGCGCTAAACATAAACATACATGGAGAGAAACTACAACAAGTAGAACATTATCAATATCTTGGATACATAATCACAAATGATGGGAAATGAAGCAGAAATTAAAAGGAGAATAAGAAATGCAAAATGTACCTTCAATGACATGAGGGAAATAGTAACATTTAAACAAAAATTACAAACAAGTTAAAAGTGGGAATTATAAAATGCTACATCTATTCTATATTATTGTATGGCTCAGAAACATGGACGCTAAACAAACAAATAGAAGACAAAATTGATGCCTTCGAGATGTGGGTATATAGAAGAATAGGGAGAACATCATGGAAAGAGAATAAAACAAACAGAGGTTCTAAAAACACTTTCTGTGAAGAAAGAATTATTAAGAGAAATAAAGATCAGGAAAATCAAATATTTTTGACACATTAACAGACATGACACCTTATTGAAGACCTTACTTGAGGGTAAAATCAAAGGGAAGCGAGCAAGAGGTAAAAAAGGATACAAGTGAAAGTGTAACATCACAAGATGGACAGGTTACAGTCTAGCAGAGTGCACCACCAAAACAAGAGACAGGGGATGTTGGAGGTTGAAGGTCTGTTGCAGCCAACCTTCGTTGCGGAGACGGTCATTGATGATGATGATGTAGTACTGTATGTCTGTTGGGGTCAGGTATCTTCTTCTTCAGTGTTTACTCTCAAACTCCCGCTGGGTCTCTCTCGTTGCAAGACCATTGTCCTACTAGACTTCCAGCAAGATGTAATCAAGAAAATGAAAATGCGTGTCACCGTTTTTTTTGCACCAATAACCCGACACATCCGTCTTCAGCAGAGATGTAAGGTACTATTTGTTTTAATCTTGCAGTTTTGGGAAATTATTCCGACATGATCCCGTGCCATAAACGACATCAGAAACAACAGTCGAAGCTGGAAGATGTAGAGAAAGTCAAAGAAAACCATGAATAGACAACATCAAAAACTGGACAGATCAAGATTTGTCCACACTCATTAGCTTCCATGAAGATATACATTTCTGAAGGACTATGTGTGTAACGAATCCAAAATTGTTAAAACCCATGACCATAGCTTGTTCATGGTTTATAGTACTCGTTCGTGATATAATCTCGTGATTATTATACTTATTGTATATGCTACCAATAATCTAGATTATACTCTGTTCACTCTCAGAATGAAGTGGGTCGATGCTTCTGATTGGTTGTTGGACGCAAAACGCATTAATCGATTGTTAAGTGCCCAATAATATTGTTTATAAATTTCGTTTTTAAATTTTCTTTTAATGTTGTTTAAATATTGTATTTAATTGTTTTGAAATGTTTTAAATTATATTGTTCTTACATGTCATCGACTGAATAAAAATCACCTGTTTTCGCGGAGTAATGTGGGGTATGTGTTTACCACTTCATTCTTATAGTGAACAGAGTTTATAAAAGTACTCGTATATTCTACCAATATTCCACCAATATTCTAACAATATTCCACTAATATTCTACACATATTCTACATAATAAAGGACTCCCTTATTCTGCCACTATCCTACCAATACTTTACATTATTCAAATTATCGTATATTCTACCAATATTCTACCATTATTCTACATTATAATAGTATCGTACCACAACGGTCACGTAGGGCAGAGACAATCACCGTGGAAAACCAGCTAAACCCATTCAATCATAACAACAGAGATTGCAGCTACAATATACAACAGATATTAGAGATCTACGCAGAACACAGGCTTACATCACCAACAGTTTCTGTGAGCATAAAAAGACTAAACTATACACATGGAACATTGGAATAATTCGGATCAAGCTGTTCATATAGATTTCATACTGACGTGACATACAGGAAGACACAATGTTAGACACAACACCACAGCAGTAAATACAGACCACCGCCCTTCAATCGAGTACCTAGGTAGAACAACGCATAACCAGAAACGCAGAAAAGGAATGAAAACAAAAACAATTCACACAAGGAAATTGAATGGCGCAGAAACACATAGAAAATAAAAACACAGATATGATAGCAGCAATAACATGTGCATACCAGACGATAACATAGAAATAACATGGCAAAAAATTCAAATACACCATGGCACTAGATATACAGGAAGAGTACCTAAGAAGAGAACAACTCGGTGGAATAATGAAGTTAAAGAAGCAGAGCCCGAGAAAACTAAGAAGAAATAGTACAAGACCAGGCTGTGTACATGAACAGAAGACGATTACATATGGTACATATTAGAAAAACGAGATGCTGTAAGAGTAATCAAGCACATAAAAAAAGGAAACAATGTGGATCATGTATGGAGAAAACCAAAATAGACTGTGGGTAGAGTCCAGCAGACAGTTCTATAAAGCTACAGCAAAAATGAGGATACGAGTCGGATCTTTCCAACAAACAGAATATATAAATAACAGGCAAGGCATTCCTATATACGAGAAGGATAAAATCAAAGAAAGGTGGGAAGAATATATTAAAGAACTGAACATGTCAGAAGATATACATATAACACCATTCAAACCATCATACGCACATGAAGAACACATGAAACCCTGGAAGTCATAGAAGTTATCAAGAATAACCCAAAGAATAAATCTGCTGATGTAGTAACAACCGAAGCAATACAGGCCTGTGGAGAGACTGGAGTAACGTGACAGCTTCAGAACAGCTTGAACAGAAAGAACTGTGCCAACAGATTGGCTAAGAGCAATCATAGTACCAATATGGAATAAAAAGGGAAGTAAACAAGATTGTGACACATACAGAGGTATCTCCCTGTTTAGTCATGTAAAGATTTTGTCACATGCAGAGAGGTATCTCCTTGCTTAGTCATGTCAAGATTTTGTCACATGCAGAGAGAGGTATCTCCTTGCTTAGTCATGTCGGTAAAATATTCGCTAAGATTAGTGAGAAAATAATAAGACCTATTGTGGATCCAATGTTTAGTCCGGAACAGTTCCTGTTCAGAAAAGGAAGAGATGCAATATTTTCTTTACGACAAATTTGTGAAAAATCAATAGAATACAAAACACAAAATAATATTTCTTGTATAGATCAAGAGAAAACTTTCGACCGAATAAATCGAGAACTATGAAGTATTCTAGAAAAGTATGCAATAAAAGGAACATTATTAAACTGCGCAAGGGCCATATACAAAGATAGTGAAAGTACAGTTAGAACAAATGCAGGACTTACTAAGTGGTTTTCAGTAACATCAGGAGTTAGACAGGGGTGTGTAATAATATACAATAATCACCATTATTGTTTATAATTAAAGTAATTACACAGTTCAAGTAAAGAGCTTCGAGATCACATAACCCTACTCAACGAAAGCATCCTCTGTCACATGAAGATCAACACAGAAAAAGCAGAAGTTCTGTCTATAGGCAAATCAAAATAACAATCAATATAAAAATAAATGATTAACTATTACAACAAGTGCAAGAATGTTTAACATCTACGTTCATTTTTACAGCCGACAGAAGAATGGACAGAAATTTCGAGACAAGAATTCAAAAAGCCAACTACGTGAATTATGAAATTTCAACAATTTTGAGACATACATCTATCCCAATGGAAACTAAAAAGCAAATCGTAAATTCAATATTCATCCCAACATTATGTTTTCCATGTCAGACATGGACATTAACTAAAGAACAAGATAGAAAGCTTACTACATGTAGAATGGGATGTCTAAGAAAAGCAGCAAATAGAACAAGAGGAGATAATGTGAGAATTTATTTTACAACAACTAGTTGGAACAACATCTGTGGTCAAATATATTGAAAGACAGATATTGAAATGGTTCAGCCAACTAATAAGAATAAACTCTTACTGGCCAGCGGCGAGAGCAGATCATACGACATTAAAATGGGAACAACAAGATACAGAGGAAGACCAAGAAGAATGTAGATTAAAGTAGTTAATAATATTATGACTTGCACAGCATTGCGTATCAAGCGACCAGACGCGCAATAGCGGGAAAACCGATCGTCCTTCAATCCTGCGGAGCCTCACAGCATAAGCAGAGAAAAGGCATGAGATCGATATATAATAGTATCGTATATGCTACCAATATTCTACATTATAATAGCGTCGTGTATGCTACTAATATTCTAATAATATTTCACTAATATTCTACCAACATTCTATATTATAATAATATCGTACATGCTACCGAAATTCTACATTATAGTAGTATCGTGTATGTTACCAATACCCTATAAATACTCTACATTATAATAGTACTCGTACATGTTACCAATTTTCTATATTATAATAGTATCGAATATACTCTGCTAGTATTCAACATTATAATAGTATTGTACATGCTACCAATACTCTACCAATATTCTACATTATAAAATTAGTCGTATATTCTAGCAATACTCTACATTAAAGTAGTACTTGTAGATGCTACCAGAATTCTACATTAAAATATTACTCGTAGATGCCACCAATATTCTACATTATATTTCCTACAATATCTCATGATTTGTGTACCATTTCATCTTGTATTATGGGACTGTCTATGACTTCAGAATGGCTAAAAATGGCTATGTAGCAATTTCTATTCTGTGGGCATTCTATTTGAAGTCTGGTTGAGCGCTACCCTCGGGGATAAGTTGCTATCAGTATGCACAGACTTGTATGTTCTGGATAAGCCAGATTAAAACTATATCATTTTCAGACTGAGAGAACAAAGTGAAAGGGGGGGGGGTGGGAAGATTTTCCAGACAGAGGATGTCAAAGAAACATGACGAGATTCCGGAAAGTAAGATTAAAGAACTGTATGAAGGTCGTATGGGCTATTATGAAAAGAGTATATATAGAAAACTAGAGAATGTGAGGGGAAAGTATAAAGAGGGACAGATTGTAATTGTATTAGTGATGTACGAATTAATGTCAACTTGAAGGAAATGAGAAAAAAATAATATAGTGAGAGGGAAATATATAGAAGATAGTGAAAAAGAGATATGTAAGAAAATAGTGAAAGGGAGATGATAGGAGATAGTGAAAGGGAGATGAAAGGAGATAGTGAAAAGGAGATATGAAAGAAAATAGTGAAAGGGAGATGAACGGAGATAGTGAAAAGGAGATATGAAAGAAAATAGTGAATGGGAGATGAAAGGACATAGTGAAAGGGAGATGAAAGGAGATAGTGAAAAGGAGATATGAAAGAAAATATTGAAAGAGAGATGAAAGGAGATAGTGAAAGGGAGATGAAAGGAGATAGTGAAAAGACGATATACAGAAAATAGTGAAAAGACGATATACAGAAGATAGTAAAAGGGAGATATGAAAGAAGATAGTGAAAGGGAGATATGAAAGAAGATAGTGAAAGGGAGATATGAAAGAAGTTACGAAGGAAAGGATGGAGAAGAGGGAAGAATAAGAGATGAGAGGTAACACACTGATGGAATATATTTTAGAACAACAAAAGAGATAGCCGTTGTAAAATGTAGTTTAAGAAATGATATTTACAAACTATTAACATTTATAATCATTATTAACTATTATTAACTATTAACCATTGTTAATTATTATAACCAGTATTAACTATTATTTTCAACAATGAAACTACGAAAGCTTGTATGGTTTGGACATGTAAGCTGGCATGATTCCTTGTCAAAAATTATACTACATGGAACAGTTGAAGGTTGAAGAAGCAGAGCCAGTTACAGAAAATCATGGGTAGACACCATCAAGGACTGGACAGAACAAATTTGTTCAACGTATCAAATGTGGTACCCCTACAACGACTACGAGTTATGGGTTTATGGCTATCCAATGACATAATGAAATAAAGACAAATATGAAGAATAGATGTGAACATTTATTGAGTGAAGTATTTCTCTAATTCAGATTTCATAGATTGTTACATGAGCAGAAAGAATAGACATTCATTGATTGAAGTTTTCTCTAATACAGATTTGATAGATTGTTACATGAGCAGAAAGAATAGACATTCATTGATTGAAGTATTTCTCTAATTCAGATTTGATAGATTGTTACATGAGCAGAAAGAATAGACATTAGATTTAATTATATGAGACCATCACGAACGTTGTGTGCTATAATTTGAAACTTTTTAGTTTTCCTCTTGAAATTTGCATTCATTTGTTTTGTTCTTTATTAATATGCCACAAAGATGCGCTTCCCCGGTGCCTATTACGGATATTAATCATATCATCTCACAACTCATTTCCGGAGTTATAAAGAATATGACATCTCCTATATCCCAGAGTTGAATCAGCAGGCGTAGCTAGCACACGAGCATACTAATACGTCCCAGGTGGCCTGGGTTTTTAAGAAACTAAGTTCTCTTACCAAGAAGAGTACATGCTATGATATAAATTATAGATAACGTAGCGTCTCCGCTTCGAAGTTTTACTTTTAACATTTTGTTTCTTGCATTGGTATGTATACACGGCCACTCTCAAATTCGATCATATTGCCCTTCAATTAACCACAACGATTTCCAAAGAGGGGGGATGAAGAGAACATTTTTCAGATTTGGCACATAGAAAACTATGTCATTGGAGGGTGTGGCACTGACCCATCAACTGGTGCTTTTAGAAAAGTAACTATTAGAATGATATTTATTAAGATTAACAAGTCTTGAAGAAAGTTAACAAGTTGTATTTTATGATCATGTGGTGTTCAAAGGAACGCATTGCTCTAGGCGGACCCAGAATTAGCAGATAACCAAGATCCCAAATGTACCTCCTCGCGGTGCACCCTGGTAACAGAAAAACAGCAGCTCGAGCTGATTCTGGCCAAATCATTTGGGGATCGTGTCCGAGAGTGTGGAGGTAGCAGATAGAAAGAGATTTGACTGCAAAAGAGACAGACAATATCTCTGACACCATTAGTATCACCACATACAGCGACACTGTCGACATACAGTGACGCCAGTTAGTCCAGTCAAAACATTGGAGGGGCGGCCAATATAAAAGGCACGTAAAGGTAGATGCATGGTAGAAACAAATATATGTCATAATGAGTACAATGACACAACAAAAGGGCAGAACAGCGCCAGAGGTCAGCGCGAACTGCAAATAGTTAAGTGAAAAGTTCCAAGGAAAGGGGAACTACAAGCTCTGTTAGCTCAAGACGACCTGTACTCCTTATAGGCAGAGACCCAGACCAATCACGGGCGTTCGGAAAATCAAGACGACCTAACCCAACTCTAATGTCGAGCCTTCCTAAACCGGAAATATGCTCGCGAAGAGAAAGGGTGTCGTACCCGATGGGCTTAGGCAAAAAAGGGGCAACGATGAGAGTCCTGAACCAACTCTACTATCAAGCTTTCCTATACCGGAAACACACTTGCAGAGAGAATGGGTTCAGTACCAAATGGTCTCAGGCGCTATTGGGACAGGGTCGCTCAGCTCGAGAACGCCTTGGTCTCAAACGCGTGGTGCGAGACTCGAACTTGGGCAAGGGGTTCACGATGTCGGTGAATGATACCTCGGCTAAGAGGGCGAAAGAGCCAGGGTCCAACTCTTCTGTTGAGTTCTTCCCCTTAAGGAACCAGGCTCAAGGATGAGAAACGGTTCAGTACCCGATGGGCACAGGCACAGTACGTCCAATTACACGAGGCAAGTTCACAGACAGTGGAACACCTTGTGCGAGACAGACGTGAGCAAAAATCGTCTGGGCTAAAAGTCACCACACACACGTGTACCTGGCGACAGATAGGGAGACTGTCGCAGGCTAGGGTAGCCCACCCTAATTGTTAAGGCATGCGTAAATCGGATGTGCTAGGCCTACAAGGCGCATAACGGTGGCACAACGTAATCACGCTCCCGGCGGAAATCGCATGGATATACATGCTGGTTACAATTGATCGAACGCAAAACAAAACATAATCCGGTGGGAGTCGCGGTACGCGGTAATATTTGACACCATTAAACAGGAGGGTTTCTGAAGTATTGGCAGTTGTTGTCAAAGGCAGTAATAAAAATATGGAAAAATATTAACATAATATATGGATAGTACCAACCATTTGTATAATTTGGGACTGAGGTTATAAAGGCTTTATAGAGACTTATAATTGTTATATGTCCAAAACGTAGATGTTCGTTTGTACGTAAAATATATTTACTTCAAGTTATATTTACTTTTATCATTATATTTTTATATTTCTTTTCTTGTAACATAATTTTCAAGAAAAAAAAACTGTATAGGAAATAGTACACAAATATTGTCTGAAATGTGTATAATGTGTTTAAGCAATTCTTATAAAGTTTTGCACATGCTTTGAACATAGCCATAGCTTATTTGTGAACTAGAGTAATCAATGAATCTAGCTCAGTTTTTGAGTTATTGTTAAATTAAGCATTAAAAATTAATTTGTAAAATTGGTACATTTTGAAATCTCTTAAAACCATAACTGTAAGAGATACAACTTTATGCAGTCTATTGTAAAGGGACAATATGAAACAATAGTATGTAGAAAAATGAAGTGTTTAGGTTGAAAAAAAGGAAAAATCACGTGGAATTACACACATTTGAAAATTAATCTTTAATAATATTTATATAATGAAATTTTGCATGTAAATCTGTAATGATATATTTGAATTAATTATACCACTCTATAGGTTGGCCATTTATACATTAGCTGTCCACATTTAATATAGATATGTCAATTTGTAAAAACGTTACTATATTTTTTTTAAATACACTTTGTTCTGGGTATCGTTCCCCATTTAAGAAAAATTGCTTTTTATTTTGAGGTACTGTGCCTCCAACCGGGTAACGTTAGTTCAATTTGGTTATATCATAGGTTTACATATATCCAGAATCAAATATCATCTGTTTACATATATCCACAAATAAATGTCAGGTTTACATATATCCATAAAAAATATCAGAGGTTTACATATATCCATAAAAAAAATATCCTAGGTTTACATAAATTCTCAGACAAAAATCAGAGTTTTACATATATCCACAAATATCAT
The DNA here is from genome assembly GCA_034231615.1 of Meghimatium bilineatum. Lineage (NCBI taxonomy): Eukaryota > Metazoa > Mollusca > Gastropoda > Stylommatophora > Philomycidae > Meghimatium > Meghimatium bilineatum. Next base: position 93,192,365 of record CM067322.1, on the reverse strand, counting down.
AGGTTTACATAAATTCTCAGACAAAAATCAGAGTTTTACATATATCCACAAATATCATAGGTTTACATAAATTCTCAGACAAAAAGAGTTTTACATATATCCACAAATATCCTAGGTTTACATATATCCACAAAGAAAGATCAGAGGTTGTGGATCTAGTATCCAATCATAACGAGCTCCAGGTACGTATAGCCGCTGATTTAATGCTTGCAGTACATATTAAATATAGGTCAGAGCTAAATAAACTCATTTTATCATTTCAAGTGCCCGTCAGCTTTTAAATCGGTTCAAGCGTTGTTCATCTTTATTTCAGATTTATTGACTGGTGGGATTGATCTTCTGACCAAGACCTAACAACGCTACTCTTCAATGCAAGCTCGCATGAAACACTCTCTACCTTTTTCCCCCCAAGTTGGTTTGTTGACATTTCGTGTTCACTAGAATGGTCGACATGCAATCGTTGCAAACGATCAATCCGCTAATGGATTTTTGTCCCCATGAAATCGACTATGTCAACATTTCCTACGTCATAGATTTAAAATTGTGTTCTGGACTGTCACAGAGGTCCCTCCCAGGTACATCCGAACCATTTCAAAATACTGCAGCTATAACTCTTATTATTACTTCCCTTTAATGTGCCCTGTGCTTGCGTCATTGAAACTTCTAAGATTCTAGTTTCGATGAGAAAAATAGACAGCGACTAGCTTTTACTGCAAGGATTCTCAAACTGGACGAAAACATACCAGGGAAGAGACATCATGGGTATGAGGTAGAGTCAAGGGGAAGGCAAAAGTACATCAGGATCGAAGGTGAAAGTGTTTACGGCAACACTAGACACATACAATTTCAAACAAAAACATTGAAAATACTAATTTTTATGTTCAATAAGACGAGATGTGTAACACTGTTGATATTTATTGAACTGTATCTTAAATCCGACCTAATTAGGATTATTGAAATCTGATCCAACTAGGATATTTAAATCTGACAAAATTAGGATTATTGAAAGCTAACACAACTAGGATTATTGAAATCTGATCCAACTAGGATATTGAAATCTGACATAATTAGGATTATTGAAATCTGATCCAACTAGGATATTTAAATCTGACAAAATTAGGATTATTGAAAGCTAACACAACTAGGATTATTGAAATCTGATCCAACTAGGATATATAAATCTGACATAATTAGGATTATTGAAATCTGATCCAACTAGGATATTTAAATCTGATCCAACTAGGATATTGAAATCTGACATAATTAGGATTATTGAAATCTGATCCAACTAGGATATTTAAATCTGACAAAATTAGGATTATTGAAAGCTAACACAACTAGGATTATTGAAATCTGATCCAACTAGGATATTTAAATCTGACATAATTAGGATTATTGAAATCTGATCCAACTAGGATATTTAAATCTGACATAATTAGGATTATTGAAAGCTAACACAACTAGGATTATTGAAATCTGATCCAACTAGGATATTTAAATCTGACATAATTAGGATTATTGAAATCTGATCCAACTAGGATATTTAAATCTGACAAAATTAGGATTATTGAAAGCAAACACAACTAGGATTATTGAAATCTGATCCAACTAGGATATTGAAATCTGACATAATTAGGATTATTGAAATCTGATCCAACTAGAATATTTAAATCTGACATAATTAGGATTATTGAAAGCTAACACAACTAGGATTATTGAAATCTGATCCAACTAGGATATATAAATCTGACATAATTAGGATTATTGAAATCTGATCCAACTAGGATATTTAAATCTGACAAAATTAGGATTATTGAAAGCTAACACAACTAGGATTATTGAAATCTGATCCAACTAGGATATATAAATCTGACATAATTAGGATTATTGAAATCTGATCCAACTAGGATATTTAAATCTGACAAAATTAGGATTATTGAAAGCTAACACAACTAGGATTATTGAAATCTGATCCAACTAGGATATTTAAATCTGACATAATTAGGATTATTGAAATCTGATCCAACTAGGATATTTAAATCTGACAAAATTAGGATTATTGAAAGCTAACACAACTAGGATTATTGAAATCTGATCCAACTAGGATATTTAAATCTGACATAATTAGGATTATTGAAATCTGATCCAACTAGGATATTTAAATCTGACATAATTAGGATTATTGAAAGCTAACACAACTAGGATTATTGAAATCTGATCCAACTAGGATATTTAAATCTGACATAATTAGGATTATTGAAATCTGATCCAACTAGGATATTTAAATCTGACAAAATTAGGATTATTGAAAGCTAACACAACTAGGATTATTGAAATCTGATCCAACTAGGATATTGAAATCTGACATAATTAGGATTATTGAAATCTGATCCAACTAGGATATTGAAATCTGACATAATTAGGATTATTGAAATCTGATCCAACTAGGATATTTAAATCTGACAAAATTAGGATTATTGAAAGCTAACACAACTAGGATTATTGAAATCTGATCCAACTAGGATATATAAATCTGACATAATTAGGATTATTGAAATCTGATCCAACTAGGATATTTAAATCTGATCCAACTAGGATATTGAAATCTGACATAATTAGGATTATTGAAATCTGATCCAACTAGGATATTTAAATCTGACAAAATTAGGATTATTGAAAGCTAACACAACTAGGATTATTGAAATCTGATCCAACTAGGATATTTAAATCTGACATAATTAGGATTATTGAAATCTGATCCAACTAGGATATTTAAATCTGACATAATTAGGATTATTGAAAGCTAACACAACTAGGATTATTGAAATCTGATCCAACTAGGATATTTAAATCTGACATAATTAGGATTATTGAAATCTGATCCAACTAGGATATTTAAATCTGACAAAATTAGGATTATTGAAAGCTAACACAACTAGGATTATTGAAATCTGATCCAACTAGGATATTTAAATCCGACCTAATTAGGATTATTGAAATCTGATCCAACTAGGATATTTAAATCTGACAAAATTAGGATTATTGAAAGCTAACACAACTAGGATTATTGAAATCTGATCCAACTAGGATATTGAAATCTGACATAATTAGGATTATTGAAATCTGATCCAACTAGGATATTTAAATCTGACAAAATTAGGATTATTGAAAGCTAACACAACTAGGATTATTGAAATCTGATCCAACTAGGATATTTAAATCTGACATAATTAGGATTATTGAAATCTGATCCAACTAGGATATTTAAATCTGACATAATTAGGATTATTGAAAGCTAACACAACTAGGATTATTGAAATCTGATCCAACTAGGATATTTAAATCTGACATAATTAGGATTATTGAAATCTGATCCAACTAGGATATTTAAATCTGACAAAATTAGGATTATTGAAAGCTAACACAACTAGGATTATTGAAATCTGATCCAACTAGGATATTGAAATCTGACATAATTAGGATTATTGAAATCTGATCCAACTAGAATATTTAAATCTGACATAATTAGGATTATTGAAAGCTAACACAACTAGGATTATTGAAATCTGATCCAACTAGGATATATAAATCTGACATAATTAGGATTATTGAAATCTGATCCAACTAGGATATTTAAATCTGACAAAATTAGGATTATTGAAAGCTAACACAACTAGGATTATTGAAATCTGATCCAACTAGGATATATAAATCTGACATAATTAGGATTATTGAAATCTGATCCAACTAGGATATTTAAATCTGACAAAATTAGGATTATTGAAAGCTAACACAACTAGGATTATTGAAATCTGATCCAACTAGGATATTGAAATCTGACATAATTAGGATTATTGAAATCTGATCCAACTAGGATATTTAAATCTGACAAAATTAGGATTATTGAAAGCTAACACAACTAGGATTATTGAAATCTGATCCAACTAGGATATTGAAATCTGACATAATTAGGATTATTGAAATCTGATCCAACTAGAATATTTAAATCTGACAAAATTAGGATTATTGAAAGCTAACACAACTAGCTAGGATTATTGAAATCTGATCCAACTAGGATATATAAATCTGACATAATTAGGATTATTGAAATCTGATCCAACTAGGATATTTAAATCTGACAAAATTAGGATTATTGAAAGCTAACACAACTAGGATTATTGAAATCTGATCCAACTAGGATATTGAAATCTGACATAATTAGGATTATTGAAATCTGATCAAACTAGGATATTTAAATCTGACAAAATTAGGATTATTGAAAGCTAACACAACTAGGATTATTGAAATCTGATCCAACTAGGATATTTAAATCCGACCTAATTAGGATTATTGAAATCTGATCCAACTAGGATATTTAAATCTGACAAAATTAGGATTATTGAAAGCTAACACAACTAGGATTATTGAAATCTGATCCAACTAGGATATTGAAATCTGACATAATTAGGATTATTGAAATCTGATCAAACTAGGATATTTAAATCTGACAAAATTAGGATTATTGAAAGCTAACACAACTAGGATTATTGAAATCTGATCCAACTAGGATATTTAAATCTGACATAATTAGGATTATTGAAATCTGATCCAACTAGGATATTTAAATCTGACATAATTAGGATTATTGAAAGCTAACACAACTAGGATTATTGAAATCTGATCCAACTAGGATATTTAAATCTGACATAATTAGGATTATTGAAAGCTAACACAACTAGGATTATTGAAATCTGATCCAACTAGGATATTTAAATCTGACATAATTAGGATTATTGAAATCTGATCCAACTAGGAATTTTAAATCTGACATAATTAGGATTATTGAAATCTGATCAAACTAGGATATTTAAATCTGACATAATTAGGATTATTGAAATCTGATCCAACTAGGATATTTAAATCTGACATAATTATGATTGTTGAAATATAATCCAACTAGAATTATTGAAAGCTAACACAACTAGGATTATTGAAATCTGATCCAACTAGCATTATTGAAACCTGACAAAATTAGGATTATTGCAATCTGACCAAATTAGGACTATTGAAATCTAACCCAACTAGGATTATTGAAACCACTGACAATCTCCAATTGAAAACGAGAAAAGGTTTACCAATAATAGATCTAAAGATTTTCAACAACAGGAAACATTGTCTAACCTACACAGAACCAGAACCTTCATTTTGTAAACTCCATTTATCGCCCAACAGGAGAAAGTGTTCTAGCTTTCAACATGTGTTTATTATTATGTCTCAGGCAAAAAAGAAGAAAGTACCTTTTGTTTTGGTGAACCCTTCCTTTCTGATATATCTACGGCGCTGGTTAAGAGGGCGGTGGTCTATGAAATCGATATTAAAGGAACAGTGGCAGAGACGAGTTTGAGATACACTGGTTTACTGTAAGACATCATTCTTGCAATTTCGGAATGAATTCAATCTGTGTCTTCATTTCATTTCCGTAAAAATACTTTTTTTACCCAAATAGATAATGAATAAAAATTCTAAGTTCTTATAACGCAAAAGGTACATTACGGGCTAATATGTTTATAATTTTCACGAAACAAACAATACATTATTTAACGAAACGAAATTTCGCTAATAATGCATACGGTTTAACATCCATCGATCTGCACACAACGCACTAATAGCCCCCACCCCCTTTCTGTCCCCGAGAATACACTTGGGGGGGGGGCTCTCAGTGCGTTGGGCGAAGATGAAATGATCGCTAGCAAACGAGCTGTGTTTTTGTATACCAGAAGTTGTATGTAATCACACCTAATATTAAAATGTTGGAATGAAATCGCCTGATATGGACACATTAGACCCAACAATCCCCCATCTATTTCGTCCTCGGTTGAGAGCATGTCATCATCAATCTCCCATCTATTTCGTCCTCTGTTGAGAGCATGCCCTCACCAATCCCCCATCTATTTATCCTCTATTTATTGAGTGCTCCCCGTAGAACATTGACCTCCCTACAACCATGAAGGTGTATTGGATCTATGTAAGAGGTTCTGCTTCCTCTACTAACATGATCAGAATGCTACGTAATGGCAAATGTCCATCGGATTATTGATGCCATCTTTATTTGTCTAAGGAACCTCTCTGTTCATGATTAATCTCTCTGATCCATTGTGTTTTTTATAACTTTATTTGTGCCAACAAATTTTTATTTTTTGGTTGTTTTTTTTTTTTCAGAAATCTAATCTTTCTCTCCGTTCAGGTCAGCTTGTCCCATATGTAGCCATTTCTTTTAGTAATTTTTATGTCTTTCCGGTACATTTTATATCTGCATCTTTGTTTTTAGGTGTCTCATTTTCCCTCTTTCTCTCCTTCATTGATTTTCTCGAACAATATACAATGTTTAACCGTATATTAAACCGTTTAAGAATTTCCATCATAACAATATATTACTTCCAACATAACAATATATCAGAAATAATTATAGCACAATGTTTACTTGATATTTCTAGTATATTGTGCTCTGCTATACGCAATATGTAAAAACAATAGGAAAAGTATATTTCTATGAGTGTGTTACCCATTTCTCTATAATGTGTTTGTTTTTAATGGGTATCATTTATATTACTTATACATTTAATATTCGTAATATGTTTCCACTGCATTCAAAATCAAACGAAGTGCATATGTGATCTTAGCTGCGATAGTCCTTTATGTGTTCTCTAATGTAACAACAGATTATCATTTATGTTTTCCCTACTGTAACAATACATTATCATTATGTTTTCCCTACTGTAACAATACATTATCATTATGTTTTCCCTACTGTAACAATACATTATCATTTATGTTTTCCCTGCTGTAACAATACATTATCATTTATGTTTTTCCTACTGTAACAATACATTATCATTTATGTTTTCCCTACTGTAACAATACATTATCATTTATGTTTTCCCTACTGTAACAATACATTATCATTTATGTTTTCCCTACTGTAACAATACATTATCATTTATGTTTTCCCTACTGTAACAATACATTATCCTTTGCGTGCTCTCTACGGTAACAACACATTATCTTGTACGTGTTCCCTACTGTAACAATAAATTATCCTTCAATAAAGAAATAAGCATCAAGATTGACAATGCATCTGCAACAATTACTAACAAAAAGGGTTTGGGGAAACAGAAAATTAACTAAAATCTTGGTTTACCAGATTGGTGTTGTGAGCACCTACTCTGCAGGAGTGAAACATGGACAAGCTATATGTATCATGAGAGACAAACGAAACAGCATTCACATGCGGTGTCTACCTGTAATTCTTGGACTTAGGTGGCAGGAAAAATGTATTACATTGTGTCCTGATATATAATTATTGGACTCAGGTGGCATGATAACATGTATTACATTGTGTCCTGATATATAATTATTGGACTCAGGTGGCATGATAACATGTATTACATTGTGTCCTGATATATAATTATTGGACTCAGGTGGCATGATAACATGTATTACATTGTGTCCTGATATATAATTATTGGACTCGGGAGGCATGATAAAATGTATCACATTGTGTCCTGGTATATAATTCTTGGACTTGGTGGCTGGACAAATGTCTTACATTGTGTTTTGATGTATTGGAAAGAACAGACAATACACAGTTTTTCCTATGCTCAGCCTGTTCAGACTAAGATGGGTGGGACACACTAAGAAGATGGCAGAATGCGGAAGCATCTATTTGATGGAGTACAGTCTGGGAAAATATCTCAGTTAACCTCTACTTCGATACAAAGACGTACGCACACAAGATATGCATGACACAGGTATACAGAATCCTGGGGGAACATGATGGCCTGATCGTGTTTCATGGAGAGGAACAATCAGAAATTGTATAAAGTCAAAGAACAAAGTCATAGCAGATAGCTCAGGGACTGCAAGTCTAAAAAAGACACATCAACATACGATGGATCAAGTGGTCTGCAATTCCGTGTTGATAATGTAGAAGATTCTATGTGGCTCATATTGGTCTTGTGAGTCACATCCAGTATCTTATGAATCGTAGATTATATTTCTTATAACACATCAATAATACTATCATCTGGAGAGACGGAAAGTGCATTATAATACTGTACCACTAATTGGTCAAAGATTGATATCTAAATATAATACTTTCATTTGTGATGACCCTTAACCTATTGCTAATCTCTAGAAACGAGAAGGAACAATGTGGTAAATAGAGCAATTTTCTTAACAAAAACGTGGCCTGTGTACATGAGTTAGACTGATAGCTGTGAGTGGTGTACCCTGTACCCAAACCGATAACTGTGGGAGGTGTACACTGGTAGTAGTAGTAAATTGTCAGAACATCATCATGGCACTCCTGACACGATTTCAGTATGCTTCAATATGTGGTAACTGACTTCAATATGTGGTAACTGACTTCAATATGTGGTAACTGACTTTAATATGTGGTAACTGACTTCAATATGTGGTAACTGACTTTAATATGTGGTAACTGACTTCAATATGTGGTAACTGACTTTAAAATGTGGTAACTGACTTCAATATGTGGTAACTGACTTCAATATGTGGTAACTAACTTCAATATGTGGTAACTGACTTTAAAATGTGGTAACTGACTTCAATATGTGGTAACTGACTTTAATATGTGGTAACTGACTTTAATATGTGGTAATTGACTTTAAAATGTGGTAACTGACTTCAATATGTGGTAGCTGACTGTTCATGTTAATCAGTAACATAAGAAAAAGACAATCTTCATTGTTTTTGGCCACTTTATGAGACAAGAAAGTTTTGAGAACATAGTCACAACAGGCAAGATTGATGGCAACAGAAATAGAGTGCGATAACGTGAGAAATTATTACACAATTTATCCACCTGGCACGGCAGGGAAAACAACAACGATCCTGATACATATATTTTACGTTGTTAGGTTTTTTCTACTTAGTTTTGTAACACTTATACCTATTTTCGTTCATTTTGATACATAATTCTGGCAATATAGAGCTATGGAGAGCCATGACCGCCTACGCCAGCCGGCATAGCACCTGATGATGATGATGACTGTTCCTGTTGTGTGTTGACTCTTTTTCTAACTCATATATACCGTTCGTTTATTGCACAACTATAATTCGATTGTGTCATTGATTACTGATATAACTAATATAACTAACATGGCTAATATAACTAATATAACCAATATAACTAATATGACTAATATAACTAATATGACTAATATAACTAATTTGACTAATATGACTAATATTACCAATATGACTAATGTAACTAATAAAACTAATATGACTAATATAACTAATATTACTAATATAACTAATATAACTAATGTAACTAATATAACTAATGTAACTAATATAACTAATGTAACTAATATAACTAATGTAACTAATATAACTAATGTAACTAATATAACTAATATAACTAATGTAACTAATATAACTAATGTAACTAATATAACTAATGTAACTAATATAACTAATGTAACTAATATAACTAATATAACTAATGTAACTAATGTAACTAATATAACTAATATGATTAATATATATATTATAATTTTGTTTTATTATTTTATTTTATTTTATAAATGTATTTTAGTATTATTATTAACATATTACTATGTTAATAACTGTTCTTTACTACATTATATATTATTTATCTTACATTATGTGATGTGTATATTACATTATGTGATGTGTATATTACATTATGTGATGTGTATATTACATTATGTGATGTGTATATTACATTTTTGTAATCCATATTACTTTATGTTTGGAGAGTTTTTTGTGCTGATGTAAAAAACATTATGGTACCCCTACAACACTAACGGGTGGTCTTATGGTCTTATTATTATTATTTATTTTATTATTATTATTATTATTATTATTATTATTATTATTATTATTATTATTATTATTATTATTATTATTTTTATTATTATTATTATTATTATTATTATTATTATTATTATTATTATTATTTTTTTTTTTAATTATTATTATTATTATTATTATTATTATTATTATTATTATTATTATTTTTTTATTATTATTATTATTATTATTATTATTATTATTATTATTATTTTTTTATTATTATTATTATTATTATTATTATTATTATTATTATTATTATTTTTTTTTTATTATTATTATTATTATTATTATTATTATTATTATTATTATTTTTTTATTATTATTATTATTATTATTATTATTATTATTATTATTATTATTATTTATTTTATTATTATTATTATTATTATTATCATTATTATTATGTATGGTCAAAATAACATTTATTTACATAGTGTGAATTATATATTGCTTACATTAATATTTCTGGTGACCACATTTCTTGTGGTCCATATTATATAGTTAGGTATGTATTACATTGTGTGTGGTCTATATTACATAGTGTCATCTGCATAGAGTATTACATTAAAAATTGGTAGCATACCCTATCCAGGACGTAGCTATCAACCCAGCATTTGTTGGCTGTGGTGATTTTCTAGGCAATATAAATACGTTCAGTAGGTTGCCATTGCTTTCTGAACGGTCCGGATGCACAATTGCCTGTGGTGAGGATCGAACTCGGGTACCTTTGCCGTCACAGACGCGCTCTGTACCACTTCGCCACAGAGCCGGACATTATGTGTGTATTACATTATGTGTGGTATATTTAACATATTGTGGTCTGTATTGTTTATTACATCCTATTTCTCATTATATAAATTTTTCTGGTGGTTTTAACAACTCTCTATTTTTCTTCAGCAGATTTCTTGTTCCTTCGCTGGAACGGTGTGTGATATTGTCATTCACTGAGGCAATGGCACTACGACATGCATAACACAATATAATTCGGTTTCCGGCACTATTATGTTCGAAATGCTTTTGAATTTCAAATTGCGATTTTTGGGATGAATTTGAATTTCAAAGATGTTCTCGCCACCATGTTTATTTGATTATTCTGTGCACTGTGGATCTGTTTTTAGTTGATTAATTTTCTCTTTCTCTTTGTTCTTTGTCACGTGCAGGTTGCCATACCAGTTTTTTTTAATATTACACATAATTTTCGATATAAATTTGTCCCATAATCAGGAGCTTTCGTGAATATACAAATTTTTCATTCTTACTATAAGCAAATATTTACATTTAACGTGTTCTGTCATTATTACTTTAAGAAACAAAGTAACATTTAACACTTTCTTCTGTGTGTCTAAATATAATACAACATTAACATGTAAGAACTATATCTGTCATTCTTACTAAATCTACCCAAGTATTATTTAATATGTTCTGTCATTAGAACTACATCAGACGAAGTAACATGTAACTTGGTATGTTATTCTTACTGAATTCAATGAAGTAACATGTAACTTGGTATGTTATTCTTACTGAATTCATGAAGTAACATGTAACTTGGTATGTTATTCTTACTGAATTCAATGAAGTAACATGTTACAACTTCATCAAGCAAAGTATCATTTAACAACTTCTTCCGACAATCTTATTATACTCTGTTCATTCTAAGAATAAAGTAGGCCGGTGCTTATGAGTGGTTCTTGCACGCAGAACGCATAATTAGAATATGTTAAGTGCGAAATAATATAAATCATTAGAACATAGTAATATTGTTAATTTAAATCTATTATTGCCACATGAAGCATGCACATCACAATAGGTATCCATGTTTTGCATGCACATCACAATAGTTATCCATGTTTTACTTACACATCACAATAGTTATCCATGTTTTAAAATACATTTTCATATATTATATATCTGTATCATTTCATGATAAATTACTATACCCGCTGTTATATCGTTGCGCAGGCGCAATTAAAGAGATCAGGGGCAACCGTTACAGTTCCTTGTCTATTGTCTATCCCCAGGTGAAAGATGATTGATAGCATCCACACTTGCCGTTAAGCATAGGAGTGGGAGCTGTAAGTTGTCTGTTCATGGCCAGATGTTACGCCTTAGTCGTACGGAGTCCGTGTTTGTGTACGGTGGTCGTAATGGTATCGATCCATCTCTTGTTTAGTCTTCCCTTGCCTTGGCGATGTATCCAGAGTCGGCAGCTCGTTTGTTAGAATCTCTCAGTGGTATTTGGGAGGTGACAGGGCTGCTGTGACGTAATTTATGAATAATTAAATGTTATTGTTTTTAAATGTCATCAGTTGTATAAAAATCACATCTTGTATAAAAATCGCACGATGTATAAAACTCACATGATGTATAAAAATTACATGTTGTATAAAAATTACATGTTGTATAAAAATTACATGTTGTATAAAAATTACATGTTGTATAAAAATTACATGTTGTATAAAAATTACATGTTGTATAAAAATCACATTTTGTATAAAAATCCCATGTTGTATAAAAATCACATGTTGTATAAAAATCACATCTGGTCGCGGAGTAATATATGTGTGTCTTTTGACCCATTTCAATCTAAGAATGAAAGAGAGTTAAGCACCAAAGCACACATTTTGGAGGTAACAGCATGCTATAAGAACTATTATCATACAATCTCTTGGATTTCTGCTGGGAGAGACCGCGCACCTATAAGTGTTCCTAAAGTACAATCATGCCGGTTCATAACTATGCCCCCCCCCAAGTCTTCACCAAAAGAAGTAACATCAAACAGGGCACTACTTCATACAGGATACAACACAAATCTGGAAAAAGCCACAAAATGGTATTTGCACGGTCATTGCGTTTCAATGATGGACCCCCTAGGGCTGAATGCATCTGTTGCCAGAGCCATTAACGCGGAAGTATTATGCGAACTATCACGTTTCGCCGACTTCCATCAGCAATTTCCGTGTGTGGTTTGAATTATCGATTTGACCGAGCGGTATCCACGTGCTGAAACCATACGGTTATTGATTGTTTGTATTTATTTATTGTATTGGAAAAAATCGAAACTGTTCCCAATTAAACACTTGACCAATAATATATACGCCTAACACTGTGTGGGTGAGATTAAGTGAGGCAGTCTCACAAACTCAACTAGATTCAGCTCGTGGTTCGAACAAACAGCAATGGTGTACTGATAATACCTCTTCTTCATTGTTCATCCTCAAACTCCCGCTGGATCTCCCTTGTAGCGTGACCATCGTCCTGCTATATTTTCAGCAGGATGTAGTCCAGAGAATGGAAATGCGTTGTGTTGCCGTTTTATTTACGCAAATGGCCCGACACATTCGTCTTCGGCGGGAACTGGTAATACTATCCCATATATAAGTGGTGTATCAATGTTCAACTGTCTAAATGTTCAACCTTCTAAATATTCAAACATATGAAAGTTTCAACTATTTATTATCTAAATGATCAACCTTCTAAATATTCAAACATATGAAAGTTTCAACTATCTATTATCTAAAAGATTAAATGTTGAAATGTTCAAGAGTTAAACACTTGCAAATGTTCAACTGTATAAAATTTATATGTCAAAATGTTCATATGTCTAAATGTTAAACTATCTAAAATTTGAGCTGTCTAAAAGCTAAACTTTCTAAAAGTTAAAATATCTGAAAGTTAACCTCTCTAGAAGTCAAATAATCTGAAAGTTCAACTGTCTGAAAGTTCAACTGCCTGAAAGTTCAACTGAATGACAGTGTCATTATACACAGTCCAGTTTCCCATGATTCACTTCCTAATACGGTTTTTTCACACAGAGTCGCGAAAATGTTACAGAACTGTTTTGCACATCTCCGCATTGACAGTCTGTCCTCGTGGGGCATTGTAATGATGAAATGACGTATAATTGCTTGTACTCATGCAACAATCTTAGACCCCCTATGAGTAGAAGACTCCTACAATACGCATTTCACTAAGCCGAAAGCTGAAGTCTCATGGGTATGACAGAAAGCTCAGAAAAACCACTTCACTGCACATATGAAGTAAGACCTGATCGCTCGCAATCCTTAGGGTGCTCAATCTGCCATCAGGCAACGATCTTGTCAGCATGGGTCATGGCTAGTCTGCTTTGTCCCTTTCAACATTAAACCATGGGTGTCTACTTTTGAAACGAGATTAAAATTAAATTTTGCAGGTCTACGTAGACAAGACTCTCAGAAACACTATTAATTCATTTAGAAAGGTTCGGAAACATTTTTCCAAGCCAAAAGCAGAAATAAGTGGGCACATGTTGCTAAGATTAACGTTCATTTTTAAAAGACAACACAACACACTAGATCATTTTGACTCAGGAAACTACCCGACGTATGCATTACATATTATAATGAAGAGAATGAAGAATACGATAGAAACAGAGGTTAATAAGGCACAGGCAGGTTTTAGATCCGACAGAGGCACTAGAAGCCATATATTCAACATGAGAATCATTATAGAAAAATGCAGGGAATGCAATATAGACCAGCACGCATGTTTCATTGACTACAACAAGGCGTTCGATTGGGTATCTCTCTTCTTTTCGCTGTATACCCCTGTATGCTTTGCAGCTTCAAGTGTAGAATAGTTCTCTGGAGATGTCCTTTTTTTGGGTGGCAGCTTCAAGGGTAGAATAGTTCTCTGGAGATGGCCCTTTTTTGGGTGGCAGCTTCAATGGTAGAATAGTTCTCTGGAGATGGCCCTTTTTTTGGGTGGCAGCTTCAAGGGTAGAATAGTTCTCTGGAGATGGCCCTTTTTTGGGTGGCAGCTTCAAGGGTAGAATAATTCTCTGGAGATGGCCTTTTTGGGTGGCAGCTTCAATGGTAGAATAGTTCTCTGGAGATTGCCCTTTTTTGGGTGGCAGCTTCAAAGGTAGAATAGTTCTCTGGAGGTGGCCTTTTTTTGGGTGGCAGCTTCAAGGGTAGAATAATTCTCTGGAGATGGCCTTTTTGGGTGGCAGCTTCAATGGTAGAATAGTTCTCTGGAGATGGCCCTTTTTTTGGGTGGCAGCTTCAAAGGTAGAATAGTTCTCTGGAGGTGGCCTTTTTTTGGGTGGCAGCTTCAAGGGTAGAATAGTTCTCTGGAGACGACCCTTTTTTGGGTGGCAGCTTCAAAGGTAGAATAGTTCTCTGGAGGTGGCCTTTTTTGGGTGGCAGCTTCAAGGGTAGAATAAACCGACTGGAAAGGGGGAGATTAGAGGCAACAGAGATGTGGTTCTACAGAAGAATGCTGAGAATACCATGGACTGCCAGAAAAAACTAATGTAGAGGTGTTGAGTGAGTCAAATGCGAAACAGACCTTGATCAACAATATAAGAAAAGGGCAATCTTCTTTTGTTGGCCACTTCATGAGACAGGCAGGTTTAGAGAACATATTCACAACAGGCAAAATTGAAGGCAACAGAGACAGAGGGCGACAACGTGAGAAAATATTAGATAGTTTGACAACCTGGCACGGCAAGGAAAAAACAACGACTTATACATAATACTGTGGACAGAGAGCTGTGGAGAGCCATGATCACCTACGCCAGCTGGCATGGCACTTGATGATGATGTTATGTATAACCTACAACCTATGACGGTGATGGATGTTATTCATAAGAGAAAACTAAACAACATAGAGTATTCCAAAGTCTGTACAAGTGAACCCAAGCTCACTTGTCCCAACATAGCTCTCATCATCATGTGCCATATATTTTCCACAACGTGGTCTTGCTTATAGATTCTCTGAACACTCTGAGATTCTGGGAGAGTCGACCTGCCGTAGGTTTAATGTTTAATCATTTTTAATGCTTAATTAATGTTTACTCACACGTTTAATCAATCGGTAATATCACCGAATTAATCAGAATATTTTTTCTGTAACATCTCATTTCGAAAGCAGCGATTCTCTTTGCTACTATTTTATTTAATGTCCATGCCTCACAACCATATATTGCCACTGGAAATACGCATGTTCTGATCATACATAGTTTGGTAATGCTGTTAGTACCATGCCTAAGATTAATCATTTGAGCAAGTTTCAATGTCACTATTGCAATTCTTTTCTTTATTTTTACAAAGCGGTCTCCTGATCTGTTTATGTTTGTGCCCAAATCCTCGAAATATGTTACGTCCATCGGATCAAAACTGTCAATTATTATCTTTGGTTGCACGTTCACTTTATCCGTTGTTCATATATAAGAAAAGGTTGTGGACTTCACTGTTTATAATAGATTTACTGGACACAATACTACTGTAGTTTTTTCTAGAGAAAATCCGTTAATCGAATAGCGCACAAAGATAACACATTCATTTTCTACAGCATTATCAAGTTGTTCCATAGCGCAATTTCCGGCTGGGATGAAATATAGAGACCATAAACAGACCATAAAGAGACCATAAAGAGACCATAAAGAGTCCATAAAAAGACCATAAAGAGACCATAAAGAGATCATAAAGAGACCATATAGAGACCATATAGAGACGATATAGAGAACATAAAGAGACCATAAAGACACCATAAAGAGACCATATAGAGACCATATAGAGACCATATAGAGACCATATAGAGACCATAAAGAGATTATATAATGCCCATGCAGCAGGATCTATGCCTGCTCTGTAAACTCCAAAGAAAGATTAATACCAATACATGTCCAACACGGAACACTGTGGTATATATATATATATATATATATATATATATATATATATATATATATATATATATATATATATATATATATATATATATATATATATATATATATATATATATATATATATATATATATATATATATATATTCTCTAAAACCTTTATGGCCTTTCAGCGTAAGGGGTAGAAGAGTTTTCTAGAGACGGGCCACGTGTGTGCTGAAAATGTTGTGGTGAAATTTGTCGCCTCTTTTATTTCAGTGGTCCATGTTTTTCGTGGTCGGCCTCAAGGTCTGCCTTCACTCTGTAGCAAAGCTTGCTGTGGTATGATGTCTGATGGTTGTCTGCTAATGCGTGCAAACCATTTGATCTATTGTCTCTTGATGTATTCTAAGATTTGGGGTGGTGCCTGCTTTTGTCAAATGTCCTCATTTCTAACTTTGTCTCTTAGCGATATTCCTATGATTCTGCGTAAGCATGCCATTTCAGCTGTCACAAGTTTACGTTTGTCCTGTGTTGTCGTTGTCCATGTTTAGCTTTGGTAACACAGCGTTGGCATAATAATTTATTTGAATAGTGTTATTTTGGTGTTTTAAACTACGTTTTTGTTTCTGAAGATTGGTGTCATTTGTCCTAGTGCTTGGTATGCTTTATTACATCTGTTGTGTATTTCTTTGCTGCCCTTGTCGTCTGTTGTTATATTACTTCCTAGGTATGTGAATACTGTCACTTGTTTAAGTCTGTTGTTTAAGATATATATATATTCATTACTTGGGTCTTTTCTATATGTATCTTCATGTCAAAGGTTTGGCATGTTTGATGTAATCTGTCTATTTGTCTTTGTAGTTCCTCTTCTGATGATGCCCCTATTGCTTGTTAAGTTATGTTATGTTCGTCCAGGGCTATAGGCGGCGCATAGGGCAGAAACCATAGCTTTCCATTTCTGTCTTTGTGCTTGGTAATCTGCAAAAAGTAATTTGCTTAAGTTATCCTTCAGATCGTTTTCTTCCGTTGTCTTTGCTACTTTACAGATGTGCTCTATGTGTGTTATGAACAATATTGGGGTAGTACACATCCCTGTCTCACTGAGTGAATTTGAAAATTATCGGATGTGCATGTGCTCGTTCTTACTGAGGACTGACTATTGGCGTACACTCACTGTAATAGACTTATCAGATGTTGGGGAACTCCATATGTCTGTAGTGTTATCCATAGTTGTGCTCTATCCACTCTGTCAAATGCTTTTTCGTGGCCCACGAAAGTCAGATATACATCTTGGTTGTGTTATATCGCTCTTTCTGAAAATTGTTTGAGGGTGAAGATTGCATCTGTACTGCTTTTGTTTATTTCCGAAAGCCCATTTGTGTGTTGTTGAGCCGTGGTTCTGTATATGCGCGAATCCTTCTATCTAGATTCTAGAATCTTGCTAAAAATTGTCCATATATGCATTAAGATTGATATGCCTCTGTACTTCGTACCGTCCCTCTTACTGCCTTTGTTCTTCCAGATGGGAACAATCACCACTGTATTCCACTCCTGTGGTGTCTTTTGTGTCTTCCCCATTTCACATTGAACAGTCTGTGTAGCTACTTTATACTTGTCAGTGTTATCATTTTTATTAGTTCTATAAGTGTGCAGAATGTAATTCTTTATTTAGATGTCCAAATATTAATTAAATATAACTTCAAACAAAAACGTTATCACGTTTTCAAAACAGCTACTGCCTATTACGAGGGGGAGTCAATAAGTAAGTCACAAATTGATGTTGGATGGCAGGAAAATGCAGTAGGTGGTTTCTAAAGCTGTTTATAGTTGATATCATCATAGAACTTTATGTTTATGTTCGCTAGATGGCGCTAGCTGTACCTTGCGCATGCGCAGCACAAAAAACAAAATGGCTACTGTACTTACAGAGTGTACAATCAATGAACAACGTGCTGTTGTGCGTTTTTTATGGGCAAAAGGACTGCCTGCAAAAGACATTCATAAAGAAATGCTTCCTGTTTATGCTGACAATTGTTTGTCCCGTAAAGCGGTGCACAGCTGGGTAAAAAAAATTTCTCAAGGACGCTCTAAAATTGTTGACGAAATCCGATCTGGTCGTGCTGTTGAAATTGCAACAGACGCATCTGTGCAGCGGGTTGAGGAGATGATTCGAGGTGACAGACGAGTAACGATAGACGCTGTAGCAGCTGCAATAGGGTGCTCACATGGTTCAGCATACAGCATCATGCATGACCGATTGAAATTTAAGAAAGTGTGTTCAAGGTGGGTGCCCAGACAATTGACGGACGAACACAAAATGAACCGATTAGGCTTGTCATTGGAGCATCTCTGTCAATACGCAAATGAAGGAGAAGACATGATGAACAGGATTATTACTGGGAACGAATCATGGGTGCATCACTACCAGCCTGAATCAAAGCGTGCTTCAATGCAATGGAAACATCCTTCTTCGCCTTGTGTCCAAAAATTCAAGGTTACACCATCAGCAGGGAAGGTTATGCTGACAGTGTTCTGGGATTGTCAAGGAGTGCTTTTAACCAATTTCAAAAAGAAAGGTGACAATGTGAATTCTGAATCATACTGTGAAGTTCTATCAGTGCTTCGGGATGCAATTCGAAGAAAACGTCCAGGGCTGCTGACTAGAGGAGTGCTACTCCTTCATGACAATGCTAGACCACATACGGCTCGATTAACTCAGAAGAAAATAAAAAATCTTGGTTGGAAAATTCTGGAACATCCTCCTTACAGCCCCGATTTAGCCCCTAGTGATTTTCACCTTTTTGGTCCACTAAAAACCCACCTTGGCGGGAAGCATTTCGCGACTGACGCAGAAGTTGAATGTGAAGTGAAAATGTGGCTTAAAAAGCAAAGCACGCAGTTCTACGCAGCAGGTTTGGGAGGACTCATAAAACGATGGGATAAATGCATCAATGTTGGTGGAAATTATGTTGAGAAGTAAAGGGATAATGTATGTGTAAAAATAAACAGTTTTCAGGTTTTTATCGTCTTCAGTTTTTTTCTAAAGAGCCATTTGTGACTTACTTATTGACTCCCCCTGTAACATTTTCAAGCATAATCCAGCTGCCGGAGAGAAATTACTTAATTATAAACATAAAGTTATAAAGGATATACATATATTTATATATATATATATATATATACAATAGAAATTCTTCTGATGTGTCAGCTTTGTCTGACTTCCGCATAGCAATCGCCATTGCTGCTTATAAGAGAACCGAGACTTCTATCTTTTTTGCATTGAAACATAACTTGCTCTAGTTCTCTGTTAGTGATCGAGATTGAGAACGTTTTAAGGGTTGTGTCGATTGTCACAATCTTGGTAATATTTTAGGTCAGAAAAAATAAATTTTGATTATCTCTGTGTTCTTTCGTGTAATTTACAGAATTTCTAAGACAAGTATATCAATAAATCAAGTGTCATGCATAATGACGTAGGCGATCATGTTTCTCCACGTCTCTCTGTCTCTTGAATTGTTAATAAGCTCTGTTAGTGAGCTTCTTCCGTGTCACAATACTAGTAGATTTAGCGACTTCTATCTTTATCGTCCCCTGTCTCTTCTCCCTTGATCTTTCGTTGTTTTGTGTTTACAGCCAACTGTTACAGTGACGGGATAAACATCATAACATATCCTTGTCTCTAGACATCCACGAAAAAGTCACCAGTCGATGATTCATGATTGTCTAAGATATAAAACATACCGGTTGATGAGACATCAAGCTCTCTTACTGCCTCATTTGAATATCCCCATGATTTGTATTGGTTACTATGATTATACAGTGTATAACAGCCAAGGAAAAAATCTCAGGAATAGTCAAATGTGGGATCATTTTAATAGGTTGGATTTTCTATTAGCCAATATGTCTTATACTGTAGACGGTCAGGTATGATTACCAGTAGGTGTGTCCTCATGATAATGTCCATCGCGGGATAGTTTTTTTTAAAAGAACTTCTCCTTCTAAGTCCAGATCAATGGAGCACTCTTTAAATCACACACAAACAGCGGATATCACTCAACCATATTAAGATATGAGTCCTTACTGTCTACAATATTAGATCTACTGATAAATGGGAAATCACGCCTTCTTAATAGCTCATTTGATTATTGCTTTGTTTATCATTGGTCAGTATGATTATACGTTGTGTGACAGCCAATAGAAATCGTGGGAGTAGTCAACTTAGAAATTTTAGAAGGCAGGATGTCCATTTAGTCAATATGTTTTATATTATATAAGGCCATGAATGTGAGACCATGGATTGCTGGAGCAGTATCTAACCAACCAATAGCTGGGTGTGACTTGACAAGACAAGTAGTCTTGCTATGATAGCTGGGTGTGACTTGACAAGACAAGTAGTTTAGCCCTGATAGATGGGTGTCACTTGACAAGACTAGCAGTCTTGCCCTGATAGTAGGGTGTGACTTGACAAGACTAGTAGTTTTGCCTTGTATGTGTGTATGAGAAACTGTGGTTTCTAAATTGCATCTTTGATTTGATTTAACTTGTCCAGCAACACTTTCCCTGACAGGACTGATCATCAACCATAGTAACTTTCCATAAATAATACATCAGCTAGGAATTGTCAGACAGAATTATGTGACCATCGGCAATGTAAGAATTATTTGTTAATGGAGAATCAAGCCTTCGAACATGAATCATTTGATTGTTCCATTGATCATTGATGGGGGATAAAAGGGACATACATTCCATGCTGAAGTCGTATGTCTCTGACAGAAAGATGCAGATATCGCAGCCAAACTGTAGACCCTGACACAACGCACTACGTTCTCCAGACTACAGCCTGCGAATCTTGAGGAGTTTAAGAATGAACGGAGAAGAACACGAAATCTAGTATGTTTTCCTGTCTTTAAGCTTTTCAATAATTATTTTTTTTCTGTTAAAGAAAAAAAAATCAAATATAAATCTATGTTATACATTTTCCTAGCAAGAATTATGTTGAATTTTTACTTTTCCTAGCATGAATTATGTTGGTCTTTTTATTTTTTTTATTATGAAATGCCAGGGCCAGTTTACGTATGAAGAACGCAAACTAAAAGGCTTTCATATTTCTCTCAAAAAATAGCCAGACTAAATTCCCAGCCTGATCCTAAATCCCATTTCCTATCTCCTGTTCCTTTAGAGATTCCGACTTCAAAAAATAATTGAAGATATTTTTCATGCCAAGAGGCCGGGATAAGAACTTTTCTTTGGACGGTTCAAAATCATGTTTGGAAATAAAGGTGGAGGTCAGCGTATGGAACTTTAACCGATTTTTGCGCGAGAAACAAGACGTCAATGTAGACAAAACAACATGGTTGACTGACGTAATTTGCTACATCTGGACGTTGTGTGGTTGACTGACGTAATATGCTACAACTAGACGTTGTGTGGTTGACTGACGTAATTTGCTACAGCTGGACGTTGTGTGGTTGACTGTCGTAATTTGCTACAACTGGACATTATGTGGTTGACTGATGTAAGTGGCTGAAGCTGGACGTTATGTGGTTGACTGACGTAATTTGCTACAACTGGACATTATGTGGTTGACTGACGTAATTTGCTACAACTGGACATTATGTGGTTGACTGACGTAATTTGCTACAACTGGACGTTGTGTGGTTGACTGACGTAATTTGCTACAACTGGACGTTATGTGGTTGAATGACGTAATTTGCTACAGCTGGACGTTATGTGGTTGCCTGGCGTAATTTGCTACAGCTAGACATTATGTGGTTGACTGACGTAAGTGGCTGAAGCTGGACGTTATGTGGTTGACATAAATGGCTTCAATTGGACGTTATATGGTTGACGTAAGTGGCTCCAGTTAGATGTTATGTGGTTGACTGACCTAATTGACTGGAATTGGACGTTAATTGGTTGACTGTCGCGACTGGCTGAAAGTGGACGTTAATTATTTGACTGACATAAGCGATAACGAGCGGACCTTAATTGATTGACGTCAAGGGATGTATTGAACGTTAAGTGCAGAAAACGATTATGTAAGCACGGATCTCTTGATATAAGGATATTGTACAGCTGTGAAGTGAAAACCTATGTGTGCTCATTATCTCCCACCACATGACAGAGAGTATGCATGTTGTTGGTTTCTGTTGCGTGCTAGGTTAAACATTCACCTATTTCTGCGTTGCTTGTGTCTAGATATACACTATTGCTTGAGGCGTCGCCAAACACGTTCGGAGTCTAAAACTTGACCTATGGATTCCAACACACTCTCCGCGTCCGATTCTGATGAACTTAGAATCCATTGTTAAATCTCAGACGAGTAACTTCGCAACCGGCGAACAAATCTCGTGTATGAAAGACGACATTATTTCCCTCTGTGCCCTTGGGCACTGAACCCAATTTGTTTCTGTTTGAGCCCTGTTTGACAACGGCGACAACCGAGTAAGATTTGGATTATTTCGTCCTCAAGGACACGAACTGAGTGATATTCTCAATACCACTGGGATCCGCGAGTTCGAAATCTATGTGTTCCCCTGCATTTGTGTGACCTTTTCCCCTAGTACAATGAGGAACAGTACTAAAAGCATTCTTTCATACCTTGGAGTACATGCCCAAGTTTCATACCTCGGAGTAAATACTCTAGCTGCATACCCCAGAGTACATACTCTAGATGCATACCTCGGAGTACATGCTCTGGCTGCATAACTCGGAGTACATGCTCTAGCTGCATACTCCGGAGTACATGCTCTGGCTGCATACCCCGGCGTACATGTTCTGGCTGCATACCCCGGAGTACATACTCTAGCTGCATACCCCGGAGTACATACTCTGGCTGCATACCCCGGCGTACATGTTCTGGCTGCATACCATGGAGTACATTCTCAAGCTTGTATATCAACTACCCAATATATAGCTTCTATTTTGAATTGGGGAATATCGCTATTGAGGATATCGTTTTGACTGCTGTTTGTTCTCATTTATCAACAACACTTTGGCTGATGGATCTTCGTTCTCGTAATGGACAATTGGGGCTTCCATGTCAAATTTGCGTTTCCTCTACAAAGATCTGCTATTCTCATTCTCCTTATGGACCACGCTTCCACGGCCTGCACAGACCCACAGACGAGATATCTAAAAGTGTTGATACACCACACGAGCAACAGTATATCTGTTTACATAGTGCACCGCGAGTAGGTACTTTTATATTCTTGGTTGTCTGTTAATTCTGGGAATTACAAGGAAGAAATTTGAAATCCGTTACAGTATTGTTACACTCAGTATCGTTGCATTCAGTATCGTTACACTCATTATCGTTGCACTCAGTATCGTTACACTCAGTATCGTTGCACTCAGTATCGTTGTATTCAGTATCGCTATACTCAGTATCGTTGTATTCAGTATCGTTGCACTCAGTATCGTGTGTGGTACTTGCCTGAAACATATTCGTCAGGTAGCATCCTGTAAATGCGCTTTATACTAACCAAAAAAAAAAAAACTTGATGCAAATATTAATGACAAAATAGTTATCCTTCTAAGGTGACACACTTTGACTATTACCGTGTTTTCATTGGTCACTTTGTGTCAACAGCCAGTAATATTACGTAAAAGATCAAATACTGTAACACTAGAAAGGATAATTCCTCATGAGTCCCCAGTTTCCGTAATTGACGAGGGAGAATAAATGCCTCATCCGGATGTTAGAAGCTAACTTATGTCTGTGTCTCACATATCTCTTATCAATATAAATAACCAAAATATCGGAAGATGTCGGACAAAATCAAGAGTGCCGCAGTAACCAAATGAATAAGTAGGAAATACTAAGTAAAGAAAGTATACTAAGTAAAGAAAGTATACTAAGTATAGAAAGTATGCTAAGTAAAGAAAGTATACTAAGTATAGAAAGTATACTAAGTATAGAAAGTATACTAAGTAAAGAAAGTATACTAAGTAAAGAAAGTATACTAAGTAAAGAAAGTATACTAAGTATAGAAAGTATACTAAGTAAAGAAAGTATACTAAGTATAGAAAGTATACTAAGTAAAGAAAGTATACTAAGTATAGAAAGTATAATAAGTAAAGAAAGTATACTAAGTATAGAAAGTATACTAAGTAAAGAAAGTATACTAAGTAAAGAAAGTATACTAAGTAAAGAAAGTATACTAAGTAAAGAAAGTATACTAAGTAAAGAAAGTATACTAAATATAGAAAGGTTAGAAAAAGATTACATTTTTTGTGGTTATTTATTTTAAAAAATAGTCGTACATTGCGATGTTTGGGATTTCTATACAAGACATTCAGGAACATGTCTTAGTGTGTTCATTATCGGTTCATGTATCCCTTAAATCAACTTGACATCTTCGCTTATTGAGTCTGATCTCCATTCAGAATCCTTGTGAAATCAATTTGAGCTGATTCCTGTATTGATTTTGTGTATCGATCAGTCAATGCCACAACACACAATCTAACTATGGGGTTGCTGCTGTTCAACCAAATGAGCATCCAGGTAAGGAGTATGAATATAACAAACAAGAGTGAGAGAATATCTGACACAGAGGAGAGGGCTACAGTATCACAAATTCGAAGTTGTACAGATACTGAACAGTATATAAATATTATTAGTAGTATAAATAGTAAGCACAGATAGTAGTAAATATAGTCACGGTGAAAGTAAATGTTAAAAACGAATGGCAACAACAATTGACACAAAGGTAAAACAAATGGATAAAAACAGAAATAATAAAAGACGATAAAAACATAGATTAAAAACTCATAATGAAAACAAATGATTCAGCAAATTATAAAAAAAAACGATAACCACAGATACAAACAAATGACAACCACAGATTAAAACAAATGTTAACACTCAGATAAAACACATAATAAAAACAAAGAATAAATCCAAAATAGAATAGTAATAATAACTAACAATCAAAACTAAAGCTAAAAAAAACTATAACAACCATAAATAAAAACAAATGACAACACACAAATATGATTAAAACTAAAGATAAAATAAATAATAAAAACCTAACGTAAAGACAAATAATAAAAACTAAATATTAAAGCAATGTATGGTGCAGGGCTGAGAGGTTGGAGCGTTTGTATCACACCGGTGAGATCTAGATTTCGATCCCCGGTAGTGACTGGTTTTTTTTCTGTAAGAGGGTAAATTAAAAAACTCAACAAGTACGTGACGTGGCGACAGCAAGAGCATGAGGCCGTTATCACAGCTACAAAATCCTTCTCTGCAGCTCCTTAACGGGAAAAATGCAGTTTTGACAGTTTTTTATTTTTATAAAGAACGAATTATAAAACCCCAAAACAAATGATGAAGTAAAATAATAAAAACCACAGAAAAAATAAGTGATAAAAACTAAATTTCAAAACAAATGATAAAAAACAATGATAACAAAGACGTTTTCAATGTTTTGGTCGATGTTCCTGCGTCAAGAAACATCAAATAAACACAGCGAAGATGTAAATTAAGGAGTTCAAAATATAGCATGAGAGTGCCATAGAAGAATGTAGCTATAAAGCAGAAATAGAACAAGTGACCACACAGCAGAAATGAACCAAGTGACCATACAGCAGAAATGAAACAAGTGACCATACAGCAGAAATAGAACAAGTTCCGATGTGACTAAACATCACAAATAAAATAACTTAATAAAAACTTTTAAAAACAAATTTCATTACTGCGTGATTTTCTGTTAAGGAGTGTAGGCAGGCTTTTAGCCTGTGGAAATAATGCTGCTTTTGCAATATCTGTCGCCATGGCATGTACAGGAAGAATTTTTTACTGCGCCAACGAAAGACAAAAGTCCGTATCCCAACCGTGGATGGAACTCGGGACCTTTGACTTTGAAACCGACGCTCTAGCTATGCGACCACGCGCTCCGCAAATAACAAACACATAGTTACTCAACACCAGAAATAAAACAATTAGATCTTTTGTTGAATTCAACACATTTCGCTGGAACATTGTATTTTGTAAGATCTTACATTTTCTTACTTTTTGGCTTACGTTTCCTAACAAGACCAATTGACAACGAAGTCGAAAACCCCTTTGTTTTAATTTATTTTTAATTATTTATTCTTATGTCTGTTTTAGCTTATTTACATGACTTTCTATATATCATTTCCCTAAGTTACAGATTATAATAAAATCTGTGTAGCATAACCTATCACCTGTGAAAAACATGATTGTCAATTAATTTGCTGTTTCAAATTCTTACCTTTGTTTTCTGCTTTACTTATTCATCCACTGCTTAGCGAGTTAGCGAAACCACCACTGCCTAATGATTTAGCGAAACCACCACTGCTTAGCGATTTAGCGAAACCACCACTGCCTAGGGAGTTGGCGAAACCACCATTATCTCGCGAAGTAGTACAGCAGTACCTCAGGCTAATGGATATGTAAACCCTTACAGAAAATTCTGAGGGCAGACACCAAGTCAGCCAATGGTGTGTTAAACCATCGTCTTACATCTCCAGCAATGCAGTTCTGAAGTGAAATCTCATGTCCAGGCGTCTTGACGTAGACTTGTCCTTGGAATAAATCAACAGAGCCGAGAGACGGTTTGTGCAAATTGTAATGGCACCTTCTCCGTATATCCTGCAAGGGCAAGAAATCATGTGTGAAATTTAGAGACAGTGTCATGGCGACTTAACAAATGTGATGGCCTCTCAGTCAGTTGGTTGCTGATTCAGCGGTCCTTGAGCTCATGCCCTTTGACCGAATGCCAGTGTGTGATTTATGAATGTGTTTGTGAGCTGTTTGTTTCTTCCATGTACGAGATTTGTTCCATTTAGCGTGCCTTGAAGGAAACGCATTTTCTGACATCACCGAGCGCTGGACATTCAAAGAGGTGGTGATCAACAATTTCGATGGGTTTCGTTATCTGCCTACAACCTGGAGTGTGTTTGCAGTTGTATTCTTTTCAGTTAATTATAAGATGTACATGTGTTCCAAGCTGGAAAATGATACTCCGGTCTTTCCTTCCCAGTTTGTAGATGTCTTTAGGCTTTTTTCCGCCTGTTTGATTTCGGAGCCCGAAAAGGGAGCACACTATTCATCTTGCATGCGTGTCGAAGGAGGCGACTAAGCATGGTTTTGGGGTGGAGTTGTCTTTGTCCTATCATATAAACGGACAAGGTGACACAGCAGCCATGATGCTGCGCAAAGTTGTAAACCAAGACACTCCGAAATCCGTTCTCCGACATAATGCACATTTGCGGGAGTTTAAGAACGAACGCAGAAAAAAGGAATGTATGGAACGCGTGTTTGTTCTGTTTCCAATGTTGCACCACTGCAACTCTAATAGGTTACGGATTTTATTATTAGTATTATTATTATCATTATTAGTATTATTATTATTATTATTATTAGGAGTAGTAGTAGTAGTAGTAGTAGTAGTAGTAGTAGCAGTAGTATTGTTTTTATAAATCCTCTGTTATGTTGTGTAGTGGTTTTTATAAACTGCAAACCGATTGTAGCCATATGAATCTTGGTCATTTTAGTTCACACTTTGAAGAGTTATTTCCC
Organism: Meghimatium bilineatum; assembly: GCA_034231615.1. Classification (NCBI taxonomy): domain Eukaryota; kingdom Metazoa; phylum Mollusca; class Gastropoda; order Stylommatophora; family Philomycidae; genus Meghimatium; species Meghimatium bilineatum. The sequence goes on along the minus strand of CM067322.1, from coordinate 93,164,265 downwards.
TGTAAAGCTAGAAGATTTTCCATGTATCCTGAATATCTCAAGATGACACAGGATTTATATGACGTTTGCTATTTTTTAAAGGTATATATTTCAAGAGACACAACGAGACTACTATGGGCATAGGATATCGAAGACGGGCTGAACATGACACCGGAAGAGGTCAGACAGCTTGCACAGAACCAAGAGGCTTACAGAGAGTCAACGAAACAACTGACAATATGACCAGAGTGAGTCTGTTATTGGCAGCTAAGATAGAGAAGCAACCAACACAATTTTCACAATTTGAACGTTTTGTGCGGAACATAGAAGTATCTTGCCTAAAAAAAGTTCAAAAGTCGTAGAGGATTGACTTCACTGTACTCGGTTTCCCATATGTACTCCGTAACATATACCAGAACCTAATGCACTTGAAATATATTGTAAACATATTTTTTTTCCATGTTCAACCTTACCTGGTATAATCTATCAATTTATCTATGTTGTTTCAGCGCCGTATACGGTGTGTCCGGCTCTGTGGCGAAGTGGTACAGAGCGCGTCTGTGACGGCAAAGGTACCGAGTTCGATCCTCACCACAGGCAATTGTGCATCCGGACCGTTCAGAAAGCAATGGCAACCTACTGAACGTATTTATATTGCCTAGAAAATCACCACAGCCAACAAATGCTGGGTTGATAGCTACGTACTGGATAGGATAAGCTACCAATACGGTGTGTAGGGCCGAAATCAAAGCTCTCCAGTTCTAGCGATGTGATGCTACTGTGTGTAATAAATGATGTAATGTATGGATGTTATTATTATATATATTGTAATAACTTGGATAGAGTTTTGTGGGAAACTGAACTTATATTAAATGTAAATGAATATAACTGTTATAGGCTGCATAGTTTGAATATTTCTGCGGTGGCCAAATCCTCTATTCTTAACGGCATAAATTTAAGTTTTGTCCGGGATAAGCTAGAATTTATTCCCAGTGAAGACCTCTGGCAGGATGGAGCCGAGCTGATTAGATTCACGTTATCATTACTTTGCTGGAGTCTGTAAATTGAGTTTATGTGTTCTTATGTCTGTTTTGCGTGTGTGGTACAGTCATAAATATGGGTTTTATGGAGGTATAGCTCATAAATATGGGTTTTATGCGGAATTGTGGAGGTATAGCTCTGATCTGGGTCTTCCTTATGGTATATATCTGATAATGTGAGTGTGTTTGTAGTTGAATATATTTTGTTCTTGAACAAACTAAAAGTATAATAGATTGCTGTGTGAGTGTTTGTGTATAATAAAATTAAATATAAACTACGTTAAACAACAGCTTTATCTGGAAGAATTGAAATATAACAAATGTACGTTTCAACCAAACGGCTCTATCTATCTATCTATCTATCTATCTATCTATCTATCTATCTATCTATCTATCTATCTATCTATCTATCTATCTATCTATCTATCTATCTATCTATCTATCTATCTATCTATCTATCTATCTATCTATATTATATATATGTATATATATATATATATATATATATATATATATATATATATATATATATATATATATATATATATATATATATATATCAGTCTGTCTCTTTCTGCATGTCTGTCTGTCTGTCTATCTATCTATCTGTCTGACTGTCTGTCTGTCTGTCTGTCAGTCCATCCATCTATCTAACTATCTATCTATTAATCTATCTATACGCTGTGGACCTTGTTTGCCTTGCGGCGTCAGAGGTAGAAGAGTTCTCTGGAGATGGCCTACTTGTGTGCTGTTTGTAAGCTTGTTCCTGTGGCTTCTTTGATTTCTGTAATCCATCTTTTACATGGTCTGCCTCTGGCTTTATAGTCGTTATGTATATGTGTCATGGTCATCTGTGGCATGCTGTCTGTTAGTCTGGAAATTCGTGAAAACCACTTAATCTATTGTTTCCTGGTGTGTTCCAATACAGGTATTGTTTTGATTATCTGTCTGATGTTATTGTTTATAATTCCATACCTCAATGACACTCCGAGCATTCTTAGTAGACATCATTTCTGCTGTCACTATTTGTGGATAACAACCAAAAGATTGTTATCAAGAAAATTGTATTATCTAACACTATTTTTTAACCACTTTTAGTATTTAGAACTGATATTTAACACATTATATTATGCATAACAGTTATTTAACGCATTTTTTTAAGTTAAACTGTTATTTAACGCTATTAATTACGTTAAACTGTTATTTAACGCTATTTATTACGTTAAACTGTTATTTAACGCATTTTATTACGTTAAACTGTTATTTAACGCATTTTATTAAATCATCATGTGGTATTTTCAGAACGAGGTCTTTCTTATGGATCATCTGAAAGCTCTCCGATTCTGGGCGAGTTGACCTGCTGCAGCTAGAGACATGTTTAAGCAATCTAATATATCACTGCACTATTGTCGTCTTCAGCGCCCGCATCCCCTGTTGCCATTAACTCTGCCTTCATTTATTAATCTGTCCATGCTGTTATGTCTCTATATGACCACAAAAAAAGACACGGCTTTCTTGTTACGATGTTGGTAAGGAGCCTTCGACGTTTAGTTATCATAACACTTCTTGGTTTGTCTTTTTAGCTGCTCATGGTATACATAAAATCATTATATAATTCTTTTACGTATAATTATTTTATTGAGTTATACGTGTAATTTAACGCATTTTATTATGTTAAACTGTAATTTAAATCATTTTATGTACAGCTGACAGTAAACACATTTATAAACCTGAACTCTAATTTAACACATTTGATTAAGTTGAACTTTAATATAGCGGAATTAATTGTGTGCTGTAATTTGACGCATTTTTAAAATTTTAAACTGTTATTTAAACAAGTGTTTACAGTAAAACTGTAAATTAACGCATGTTAATATGCAACTGATATTTAACACATGTCTTGAAGTTAAATTTTAAGTAAAATGTAAACACATTTTGTTATGTTGAGCTGTACTTTAACGCATTCTATTATTATTCTTCTTTAGCGTTCATTTTCAAACTCCAGCTGGACCTCCTATGTAGCAGGACCATCGTCCTACTAGATTTCCAGCTTGATGTAGTCCAGAGAATGGAATTGCGTTGTGTTGCCTATTGATTTGCGCCAATGGCCCGACACATACGTCTTCAATGGAATTATATTATTCGTTACTGTTATTTAATCCATTTTATTATGTAAAGCTAATTTACACACGGTATTATCTATACCTGTTTTTTATTACATCTTATATTTCTATTATATTATTTACATAATCATACACTTTACTGAAATGTTAACACGCCTTGCGTTTGGCTAAATTCCTAGAATTAAAGTCATGTTAGGATTTTCCCGAGTTTGGTTCGACACCCAAACACTTCCCTACACCGCATCTGCATGCTTGCAACACAGACTAGATCAACCATAAGGACAAGATCTTTATCAAGATAAAATACAGTTTCACATCCAGTATCGCTAATTAACACTGCAGCTGAAACATTTACACATGTGCCAACAAATTGTTGATGAGAAAATATTGATGAGAAATGTTCGACACACGAAAAATTGAGTTGTTCGTATTTAATAGCTGAGATCAAATATACACAGTTAATGTAACGTTGCCAACGGACGTCTAGTGTTTACAGATACGATTCATATACAACCCACAATATGACAAGAGTCGGTCTAGTGTCGACAGCTAATATACACCATCAACCCACACTCTAACAAGAGTCGGTCTAGTGTCGACAGCTAATATACACCATCAACCCACACTCTAACAAGAGTCGGTCTAGTGTCGACAGCTAATATACACCATCAACCCACACTCTAACAAGAGTCGGTCTAGTGTCGACAGCTAATATACTCCATCAACCCACACTATAACAAGAGTCGGTCTAGTGTCGACAGCTAATATACACCATCAACCCACACTCTAACAAGAGTCGGTCTAGTGTCGACAGCTAATATACACCATCAACCCACACTCTAACAAGAGTCGGTCTAGTGTCGACAGCTAATATACTCCATCAACCCACACTATAACAAGAGTCGGTCTAGTGTCGACAGCTAATATACACCATCAACCCACACTCTAACAAGAGTCGGTCTAGTGTCGACAGCTAATATACACCATCAACCCACACTATAACAAAAGTCGGTCTAGTGTCGACAGCTAATATACACCATCAACCCACACTCTAACAAGAGTCGGTCTAGTGTCGACAGCTAATATACACCATCAACCCACACTCTAACAAGAGTCGGTCTAGTATTGACAGCTAAGATAAAACTGCTCAGAATTACTATATCATTGATTCCGCTCATAAAATATCTCACCACTTGCTTTATTCATTGCCACGCTCCACTTCTTGTCATCTATCTACCTGATAATTAGAAATAATGTTGTAACATCGGCCTCCCATACTTTACCTTAACATGTTTCAATATTTATCATCAAAACATCACCTCAATATTTTTAAATATTTATCATCAAAACATCACCTTAATATGTTTCTATATTTACGATAAAACATCACCTTAAGATGTTTCAAAAGTACACATCCTGTCATTTTTATAGTATTTAATATTTTTTGCGGTGTCAACTAATCCCTTTAAGCTATCTTTATTTTTTATTTCCCTTAAGAACAAGATTATTGATCCGTTTCCAACTTCAATTTTTTTCGATTCCCTGGAACTGTCTCTTTTACTTTGTTTAACTACAGTTTTTCCACATTCATTTCAGCGTGACCGTGGACATGTACAGACACGTTGGCTAATTTTAAAAAATTGTTTTTTAAAATTATTCATTTGGGTTTACCCGTGATTTCATTGGTCACTATGTATATACTTTGCGTTGACAGCCAATGAAAATCACTTGAACGACCAGAAGAGTCATTTTAGAAGTTGTTTCCTAATTAACAGTTCTTATATACGTTGACTGTCACGATTCAGCACGACAGAACAGACATTTTCATTTTGACACAAGCTCATTTTATGTGAGAGAATCTTCAAGACTTTCTTTATTCTTATTCCTGAACTCTTCTTGACACCCACAAAAATAGTTAGAACTAGCTTCTGAAGGTCTCATTGACGTCACTACCTAGCAAAATATGCCCACTTTCAACCAATGGCAAGTACTTATCCAGATAGAATAGCCAAGCTGGCATATCTCAAATAGCTTTACTTATATTGGCTGATCCGACGTATTCTTAGCTTTCCATTAGCTAACGACACAAAATATACACAAAGTAACCAATGATTTATCGTGTTAGCCACTATAAGTGTCACTTTATGAAGTACATTCCTATCTGTCGCCAGTAGACTTAACTTCGGAAATGGCTATCACCTATATATTACAGAACCTCGGAAAGTTTGGGATCAGCCCACATGACCATTTCTAATAAGGACTTCATAAATGGACTGTAACAGGGTTTCTTAAACTTTTAGTTCTTGCGGAACCCCCTTAAATATTGTTTATGCAGCGGACACGAAATATATTCCAATTTTGAAAATATTGATGAAGAACATGTGTGCTAACTATAGTATATAAAATGTTTATGAATGTATTACCTGTGTGCTAACGATGGTAAATAATGTATGCTATAGAAATGTAATAGTAATGAGCTGTTAGTAAAATAAGCACAACATAATATTTAGACAACGTCTCTTACCGTCCAATATAAAGAAATCCACCGCCGATGATGGATGTGTCGAGCCATTATCGCAAATAAAATGGCGACACAACGCATGTCCATTTTCTGGGCTATATTCTGCTGGAAATCTAGTTGGACCATTGTGCTGCTATAAGAGAGATAAAGTTGGAATTTGATAATAAAGGCTGTATAAGAAGAATGTAGACTCTGTAGACTCACTCCGACAATAGGTCTTTTTGATTGAATCATGTATAGACGCACTACGAGTAGAAGGATTCTTCAAACAAGCTCCAGAAAACATAACCCCTACATGAAAATACAAAAAGGAAAATAGCCCATTCTGGACAAGTAAACTTGAGGAATTTGTCAAAAATAAAAGAGAAGCAAGAAAGAAAGCAAAGAAGATCGCTACACATGCAAACCGAACAGAATATAATAATCTAACTGCATTGATCTGACTAAAAAAATGCAAAACAGCAATAACTGTCAGACACTTGTACTAATCTCAACCTTCGCACAGACGGCAGGAGAGCCTGGAAGCTATTAAATAACCTATAGGGGGAAAACAAACACACAAACCAAAAACCACTACGGACTGCACAGCAGGTACTAGTGGAAGACACATCCAAAGCAAACAGTTCCAACAAATACTTTCAAGTATCTACAAAACCTCCCGCAGGAAAGAACTAGAGAATATAAGTGGAAAGATTACAAAATCTAAAGAAAGATAAAAATCATCAAACACTGCACTCTTTGATGAAAACTTCACCATTCAGAAACTCCACACTGCTCTAAAGAAACTACAGCCAAGACAATCACCAGGTTCTGGTAAAATATCCAATGAGATGATTCACCACCTAGGAACCAATAGAAACACAGAGTTCCTAAACTTCGTAAATATAACTTAGCAATTGTAATTTTACTAACAGCATGGAAGACCGCTATTGTAAAGCCAATATTACAAGAGGATAAGCCTGAAGAAGATATGAAAAGGTTTCAGTAAATCTCTTTGACTTCTAACATCAGTAAACTTGCAGAACGTATGCTGAACAACAGATTATACTGGTTGTTAGAAGCTTCATAGTCCCTCAATAACTCTTAAACAGGATTCTGAAGTGAGTCAAGGACTGAAGACCAACTCTTTTTCTTCACCCAGAATGTAAAGGACAACTTTCAGCAAGGAAAAAGTACATTCAATGTCGCTGTAAACCTAATGCAAGCATATCACAATGTATGGAGAAAGGTACTATTTCTAAAATTGAAAAACATGGACATTTGTGGGAAAATTTACAAATTTGTTAAGAACCACCTAAGTGACAGAACAATACAAACTGCAAAACTATACAAACTATTATTCAAACGCACGCTTGTAGGAGACCTACCCCAAGCCTCAGTCCTCAGCTACAACCCATACTTACTTTTCATAAATTATCTCCCTGACTTGCTTAACACCCACTAATTCATGTTTGTTGATGACCTTGTCATATGGACAAGTGGATTTGATTGACAGTTAACTGCAACGGGACATTGAAACCCCATTCTCACAATATAAACCTATTATCAACTTTTGAAGGTAAACACCAGTACAACCACATAAACCATATTTAAACTTAGCAGCAATAAAGAAATTAGACATTTAAAAACACTGTTGAAGTATTTCAAGTAACTCGTGAATACCATCCAACATAGCTAGGTGTTCAGCTGGACAGGAGGCTAACTTTTAACAACTTTATTTACAAAATCACTGGAAAATCGGCTAGGGATTGAACTTGCTAAAGCGACTTGCAAGTACATCCTGAGGAACTGACAAGATAACACTTAGACATGCATACATGGGATACGTCAGATGCATATTAGACTATAATCTTCCCTTGCAGGCCGCAGCATCAAAAAGCATTTGTGCACACTCGGACAGAGTACAAAGCAAGGCTCTCCGCTTCATTTGTGGCGGCCTGAGATCAACACCAACAGTGTCCTGTGAAATCTATGCAGACATATGGCCACTGGACAATAGAAGAGTAAAGGCAACCATAGAAGATGTTGACAGATACAAACGGCTTCCACAAAACCATCCTAACAAAGTAGTAGTCAACAAACGGACACGAAAAAACAAGATTAAAACAAAAATTCCCAGTACAGCTAGCAGAAGAATTAAACACGAATAATTACCTTCCTGAAGATAGAGAGGAATCTGAAAGACTATCAAATATTCCACCAAAGTCATTCCAATTAGACACTACATTAACTGACAAGTCAGTAACCAAGGCAACAAACCAAAACATACTCAAGTCCATTGCACTACACTAGACTCCTACACTACAATCAACTCCTACACTAGACCCACGCATACACAGTTGGGTCAGCCTTCAAAGCCACCGTCAAGTCAATGCAGGATATGGCTATCTCATAGCCCTCCTTGGCAAAACATCAATATAGGTATTTGCACCCTGTGCAGAGTTCTGCAGCAAATATGAAGCAGAGGTAAAAGCAATATCAGAAACACTCTCATACATCACCACCAAATACAAAAACGATGCAACACGCCTAAAAAACTTCGTAATATTCACAAACTGTAATAGTCTGCTCTACAAACCTTGAAAACTGGAATCCTCATGCAGAGAAAATCGTAAGCAACATACTTCAAGCTACACATATACTTACATACTTCAAGCTACACATATACTTACATACTTCAAGCTACACATATACTTACATACTTCAAGCTACACATATACTTACATACTTCAAGCTACACATATACTTACATACTACAAGCTACACATATACTTACATACTTCAAGCTACACATATACTTACATACTTCAAGCTACACATATACTTACATACTACAAGCTACACATATACTTACATACTACAAGCTACACATATACTTACATACTTCAAGCTACACATATACTTACATACTTCAAGCTACACATATACTTACATACTTCAAGCTACACATATACTTACATACTTCAAGCTACACATATACTTACATACTACAAGCTACACATACACACTACAAGCTACACATATACTTACATAATTCAAGCTACACATATACTTAATACTTCAAGCTACACATATACTTACATACTTCAAGCTACACATATACTTACATACTACAAGCTACACATACACTTACATACTACAAGCTACACATATACTTACATACTACAAGCTACACATATACTTACATACTACAAGCTACACATATACTTACATACTTCAAGCTACACATATACTTACATAATTCAAGCTACACATACACTTACATACTACAAGCTACACATATACTTACATACTTTAAGCTACACGTATACTTACATACTTCAAGCTACACATATACTTACATACTTCAAGCTACAAACATACTTACATCACATAGCATTAATACTACAGTGGATACAAGACCACATAGATATCAACGGGAAGGAAAGTACTGATAAATTGGAGAAATGAAACATGCAAGCTAAAATCCAGGAATTTCCACCAACATTAGAGTTCTAAACCGAGACCGTTGGCGGTTTAGAAGATCTTCCAACATAATTAATTAAGATTCAAATCGTGAGGTTTTAAAAAGAATTTTGCTGAACTTTCGGTTGATAACTATTTATAAACATGTAGTCGCCTTGGCTATTTTGTTGGACTTTCGGTTGATAACTGTTTATAAACATGTAGTCGCCTTGGCTATTTTTGTTGGACTTTCGGTTGATAACTATTTATAAACATGTAGTCGCCTTGACTATTTTTGTTGAACTTTCGTTTGATAACTGCTTGTAAACATGTAATCGCCTTGGCTATTTTTGTTGGACTTTCGGTTGATAACTGTTTATAAACATGTAGTCGCCTTGGCTATTTTTGTTGGACTTTCGGTTGATAACTATTTATAAACATGTAGTCTCCGTGGCTATTTTTGTTGGACTTTCGGTTGATAACTGTTTATAGACATGTAATCGCCTTGGCTATTTTTGTCATGCGGTTCCAAGTATGTAAATAATGACCAACTGAAAAACAATAATCAAAAACGTCACGAATTGGGGCCTAATTAGTATTCTTTTGAATGTTCATTATTGGAGAAGGCCACGGCTAAATAACAAGGTAAACAACAACTGTAAACAACAATGGATGGTCCTGTGGGTCACTGGCTCAAAACGAAGAGTGTTATATGCAGACATATCCCAACCAGATCCACACGACAGCATAGACTACACCGCCAAGATCAAAGCACACAATATTTAAGCTGTGAACAACACATGTACAACTGAACAAACATCTACAAAGAATAACCGCTTACCATACACCATACTGCAACCACTGAAACAAACAAGAAGAGGAAACAGTCCACACCAACTTTATGTATGCTCTGCACTATAAGACCTGCGGGAAAAAAATACTCTTACCATCAAACCATCACTAACTCCTTTATACAGACAGAACACGGCTGAAGAAGACATACACCTACAACCACCTGGCACATGGAAGAAAGAGTGAAAGCTCGCTACCCCAGGAATCGGATAAGTAAGTTCACATTAGATAGACACATTGCTAATCTATTTTACCTATATGTCCATACGTACAGAAACTAGGAAAGTCTCACCAGTTGTTCAGCACAAACATTATTAGAATACAATGTTATAAATATGATATAACAAACAGATATATAATTAGGATGAAGCCCAAACTGACTAACTTTCACTTGAAATGTAAATACGTATCTCTTTACCAAATATATCTTCTAAATCAGTTTTACTGGTACTCAATACGCTGTATTCTCTTATGTCTATTAAAATCAAATTGTTGAGCTTTTTTGACTTTTTCAAAGATACATCTTGCCTTCTTAGAAGACATAATAGTACTCAGGTATCTAAATTAATTATAAAAAGAATCTGAAAGTTGGCTTTCTTTAAGAAGAAGGATCATGACCACTGATCTTTTTATTGTAAATGTAAATTCAAAATAGTTCTTCAAATCGTGGAGTAGCCCCTAAATGTCGGTCTGCGAACCACATTTAAGAACCGCTGGATTAAAAGATATGTGTGTTCCCTTGCCAGCTAGATTTTGACAGCCTTCGATTCCATTTCCGCAAAGAGACGTTTCGATTATTCAGTTGCTTTAACGTGTTATTCACGAAGCGTTCACGCGCCAAATAAATGGTAATCGTATCCTTGTTTAGTGTTCAGTCATAGCACTTGTTTTTACTTGAGTTCACTCTATAAAGTAATCACGCAGATTTATTGTTGTGACTTTAGATCTTTCAGTACAAATACTTTGAGCTACCGATTACATATTTGTTTATTGGATATTACGAACAATAGAGTTCTTGTATTTTTGTGAAATTGGTTTGTGGAAAAGTCTCTAGTTTTTTTTAGGGATCTCTTGTTTATGGAGGATCTCTAGTGTTGAATGGTCTCTAGTTTGGGACATGTCTCTAGTTTGTGGGGGTTATCTAGTTTTGGATGGTCTCTAGTTTGTGGGGGGTCTCTAGTTTGTGGAGGAACCTCTAGTGTTGAATGGTCTCTAGTTTGGGAAATGTCTCTAGTTTGTGGAGGAACCTCTAGTGTTGAATGGTCTCTAGTTTGTGGAGGAACCTCTAGTGTTGAATGGTTTCTAGTTTGTGGAGGAACCTCTAGTGTTGAATGGTCTCTAGTTTGGGAAATGTCTCTAGTTTGTGGAGGAACCTCTAGTGTTGAATGGTCTCTAGTTTGTGGAGGAACCTCTAGTGTTGAATGGTCTCTAGTTTGTGGAGGAACCTCTAGTGTTGAATGGTCTCTAGTTTGGGAAATGTCTCTAGTTTGTGGAGGAACCTCTAGTGTTGAATGGTCTCTAGTTTGTGGAGGAACCTCTAGTGTTGAATGGTCTCTAGTTTGTGGAGGAACCTCTAGTGTTGAATGGTCTCTAGTTTGGGAAATGTCTCTAGTTTGTGGAAGTTATCTAGTTTTGGATGATCTCTAGTTTGTGGACGGACTCTAGTTTTTGGAGGAACCTCTCTAGTTTGTGGATAGGTCTAGATTTTTTAATTACTTACCAACATTTACTCCTACTGGGCAGAACATTAATTACGTCACAAGTTTCTTTACACCTCTCCCTGTCAACAGACTGTAGCGAATTCAGGGACCCCATTCCTCCGGCTCCGTGAATTATGTCAAAAGTTTACACCCGTGCCTCCCTAAATAAATTTTTAACAGAAAATGGATGGAAAAAAAACCTACCTGATTTATTTCAGATTTACCGAAAACATTCAGAATTCGAATAATTTATTTGCGATATAAAAACGTATTTGTTGACGTCAATTTTAGTCCACCCCCTCCCCTGCCCCCCCCCACCCCAATGTTGACGAATGTATAGGCATCCTTGATCACAATTATTATGCACACTTTTTTATGACTAATAATTTTCTTAAATTTCTCTACTTGTGGTATCTGTTTCTAATTGCAGACAATATGGCAATCGGACAGTTTTTTTTCTTGACCATGAGAACAACATGAACAGATAAAAAGCGTAATGAAGATATCTTGAAAGAAGTTAATTCAAACAGAAAGCTGCTTACCCGCAACAGAAAGAGGCGGTCCACATTTTTTGGACACGTCACGAGAAGAGGGAAGATGGAGCACATTGTAACAACAAGCAAGTTGAAGAGAAAGAGGGGTAAGGGAAGATCAAGAAAAGATGCTTGACAACCTAACATTGTGGCGTGGGAGAACATTGTTATAGAAAATGCAAGATAGCACACGAAATAGAAGGCCGTGGAAAAACATAACAACCATCCTCAAATGGAATGGATCATAGGAAGAAGAAATCCGAACCACGATCTGTCCCTATTGAACCTCTTAGTTTGTTATCTCATTAAAATGGTTTCTGTTCCAATATACCAAATACAGATGTTAGATTGATACTTGACGATTTATCGGTTTACTGGCATAGCAGGTGGAATACGTGGCAGTTTCCCAGACAGAGATAAAGGGTTAACACATAGCAACCGTTCGTTTATTTTTCAAAATATATTCAATCGTGCACTTAACTGTTAGAGAACCGGTGTCTGAACGCCCGTGCTCTGCGAGAGTCCGATATGGGAGCAAACAGAGTAGTACTGTTACCTGTCATACTTGTCGTAAGGGGCAACTAAGTTGGTTTTTTGGGGTGGAGTCGGGTATTCCGTCTCATAGAGAGTCAAAGTGATCCAAATTCACACATGTAAGATGTGTTAGGCCGAAATGCACATATTTCCAGCCAAGCAGTAAACTATGATACAACGAATTCCTTTCTATGGATTGCATCCTGCTAATCTGCAGAAGTTTGAGAATAAACGCAGTAGAAAAAGAAGAATTGTATGTAATTCTTTAATTAAATAATACAATCAACAAGGTTCTCACAATGAAGAAATAATCGGATGTTACCTGGATGAGATGTTTATCCATTTGATTCGCATAATTCACCAAGATGCTGGCATGACTAGGGATAAGTCTGACATTCGTAGAATAATTAGAGAGTAATTCCTGGAAAATCTTCACTTTCCAGAAAGCTGTTAGTTTCAACATTAGTGTCATGTACTACTCATCTGATTAGACTTTGAATACACTCAGAAAATGCTGGAACAAGTTCAAAACAGAGCATATAGGACAGTAGAGTGTCAAGAACTGTCTGCAGAACAAATCCGACCTTCCGTGTATTTATATGAGCCACCCAGGCTGATTTAGATTTGTATATACACTGTCCCTTGTTCGCAGAATATATCAAAGTACAAGCAATCATTGCCAAGCTGTAAAATACGATGGTGGACAGTGATACGGAGGACATTTATTTATCATCCTTTTGATGTTGCAAGTTGAAAACAATGTTCAGAACGAAATACACTTGTGTAGCAAATGCCAGTCACCAACGTTTGATTTCAAACAAGTGTTTCGATATTTTTTGCAAATGACAGCACAAAAGTGGCGTCTGCATTTCAAACTTAAACGAACAACTAAAAATAAAACGTTTTACTCTGCTTGACATATAGGCCAGGCCTTATCCAAAATCACAGCTGAGTAATCAGAATTTTTGGCTATTAGACTCATGCCTATAGTGCGTTCCATAATTTATTTTACACATCGGAACTAAATTTTCACGAAAACTACCTGATGCATAGCAACCATATTTCGCAGTTAGTCTTATACACTGCACGACCTTATGAATTGATATTTTACGTTTAATTCATATTAAACGTTGTTGTTATATATATAAATATATACAGTTTGCATGAGAGAAAAAAGTACACGTTTTATATTTTACCGTAATATACAATATTGTAAATGCACAGGTGTATCCCAACTTCATATAATAACAGGAAATGTGAGATAGTTATAATTACTTCCAGAGTGTATGTAAAGCAGTTTTTTATTTTGATTATCTAATAGCCTTTTTTTCTTGTGGCAATGGTGTTAAAGAGGAATATGTGTGTTTTATCATTTCGTAAATAAAGGTGACTGAAAAAAAAATCATTGAGAGTGTCAGAAAATGAAGTATCAGTTGACTTTGATAAAAGTCTGTGATATTGTAAGATAGTTGGTAGATGTGAGAACAATAAAGAGTTGCACATCAACTATTTTATTCAAATTCTGAAGACTAGAAACGATCGATTACTGCTTAGGGCTAGATAATATGCAAACGATCTCGTTGCCATCATATCTCTTTCTCTTGGAGTACATGCTTTTCAAATTTTCAACAGTACTCAATATCTATTTTTGTGAGGGCATAAGTCTTATCTTTATTACATCACACAGTTTTAAAGTCTTACGGTCAAAGTTTTACGTCAGCCCCCACAGGTCCCATTGGATTTAGATAGGAATTGTAAAGTGGTAGCCGAAGAGAAGTATGACCATGCTCAGAGGTTGATTTTATCAATTACAAAAGTCTTCATATTCTCTGTCTGGCTCATAAATTCTAAAAACTTTGGTTTAAATTTACTGCTGCAAAAAGATATATATAAAAATACAAGATACATTATATAAAAGATACAAAAAGAGCATGCGGTGTTCTCTTTTTATGATTGTATATGTCGTAATACAGATTGCCCCTTCTAGCTTCTCTGCAAAAATAACTTTGCTATTGTGTAGTCACGTTTTGTATAATCGTGAATTTACACTCCAAACTGATATTGTCATAAAACTCTTAACTACATATATAAATTATCTCAGCTGAACTAAATACAACAATGAAATACGTCAAATATGGGATACGCCTTTGAGTAACCCAGAGTTTGGTTATTGTTTTAAGAAATCAAAAATAGGATACGCTTTTCAGTAACCCGGAGTTTGGTTATTGTTTTAAGAAATCAAATATAGGATACGCCTTTGAGTAACCCGGAGTTTGGTTATTGTTTTAAGAAATCAAATATAGGATACGCTTTTCAGTAACCCGGAGTTTGGTTATTGTTTTAAGAAATCAAATATAGGATACGCCTTTGAGTAACCCGGAGTTTGGTTATTGTTTTAAGAAATCAAATATAGGATACGCCTTTGAGTAACCCGGAGTTTGGTTATTGTTTTAAGAAATCAAATATAGGATACGCCTTTGAGTAACCCGGAGTTTGGTTATTGTTTTAAGAAATCAACTATAGAATACGCCTTTGAGTAACCCGGAGTTTGGTTATGGTTTTAAAAAATCAAATAGAGGATACGCCTTTGAGTAACCCGGAGTTTGGTTATTGTTTTAAGATTACAGAATTATGCCATCTAACTAAACATACAGCGAATCTGACACTTAATGAACTGACAATGTCTCTTCTATAGCATACACCAATATTTCCGTGATTTTCATTGGTGACTTTCTTGACAACACATCACAATAACCAATGAAAAGCACGCAGATTTTCATACCAAATAAATGTACGTAGTCTGACAATAAGGGTGAAATCTCTGAATAAACGACAAACTGACACAGTTTGTGCTCCTGGAAAACGTGATTTCCGTTCAATATGGATAATCGTCGTGTTGAATTCAAATACATTCAAAAACTAAAACATTGTTGTATTTCACAGCAGTATAATTCAATCACTGATGACGTCTTCTTCTTTTATCATGCATTTAATTGGCCAGTATATTTATACACTGCCGGTTACAGCCAATGAAGAAAAGGAGAGAGAAAAAAATAATAAAACAAATAAGGCGTATTTCCCTGATAAACCGGGACTGTCTGACAAACTCGGCTGTACTGTACAACATGACATATTACGTACATTCACAAAACCTTAATAAATGTATACTTTATACAGAAAAAGTTTAAATCTGGTTACATTTTTAAAGGGTCAATAATAGTTTCATAGTGTCATGGAGATATTCAAGTTGGATCCTAAAGATCTTTTCGATCTAACAAGTAGTTTAGGAAAAAGATAATTCCAACTGAGGAACATGAATCGTGGAACATGAATCGTGGAACATAAATCGTGGAACATGAATCGTGGAACGAACTATAGATCTGATCGAGTCTATCAAGATAAAGCTTATTTAAAGCTCTTCCTATTAAACAGCCATGTTTACATAAGAAACCGAAAAAAAAACAGTATGAAACAAATAAATGAAAACACAAACAGAAGCGGCCAGAAATCAACCATGTCCCTGCTTGCCTTGTCGATGCAGAAATCAACAATGTCCCTGTTTGTAATGTCTAGGCAGAAATCAACAATGTCCCTGTTTGTATTGTCGAGGCGTAAATTAACAATGTCCCTGTTTGTATTGTCGAGGCATAAATTAACAATGTCCCTGCTTGTCTTGTCGAGGCCAAAATTTGAGTAAAATATCCATAAATAACAAGAATTTTTGCTTATGTTTTACCTCTCCCCCACATGTCTAGAATTTAGAATTCAACCTCTTTTTCTATTATATCAGGAATTTAGAATTCATCCTCTTGTTTTATTATATGAAGAATTTAGAATTCACCTTTTTGTTTTATTATATCAAGAATTTAGAATTCACCCTCTTATTTTATAATGACAAGAATTTAGAATTCACCCTCCTGTTTAACTATGTTAAAAAATGTAAACACAACAACACACACACGCACGCAGCAAATTTATGGATAAAAGTCAAAAAAAGCGACATATTTTTTCCCTTCTTTTTATAAAAATGTTTAAAATTAACTATTATTGAATTGATGTACACAAAAATAACAATGTTGATGTAAACACATTTAGCTATATTGGTCCTAGCAACACAGAGGCTAATATTTGGTCCTAGCAACACAGAGGCGAACATTTGGTCGTAGCAACACAGAGGCTAATATTTGGTCCTAGCAACACAGAGGCGAACATTTGGTCCTAGCAACAAAGAGGCTAATATTTTGTCCTAGCAACACAGAGGCGAACATTTGGTCCTAGCAACAAAGAGGCTAATATTTTGTCCTAGCAACACAGAGGCGAACATTTGGTCCTAGCAACAAAGAGGCTAATATTTTGTCCTAGCAACACAGAGGCGAACATTTGGTCCTAGCAACACAGGGGCGAATAGGGTCAGAAATGCTATAGGATGTCAAATCGACCTGCTCATAGGAAATGGGAACATTTATTTATCATCATCATAATCATCTATATTATTATCATAATCATCATCAAATGCATATAAAACATTTCTATTTAAATTATATTTTTTTGTGGGTGGATACATTGCTAAATATATATATATACTCAAATAGTATATATACTCAGACGATATATAATACAGACGGGTTGCTTTAATGAATTCTTCTCCGTCCATCGTTCTCAAGCTCCTCATGGTTACAGCATACAGTCCAAAGAACGGAATATATTGTTTTATTGTTCACAGTTTAATTTTGATATCTTCGCCTTTCGTCTTGATAATCCGGCTTCACCATGAATTCTGGGTTATTTTCACCAATAACTTAATTCCCTCCAGGAATTAAGTCATCAACGGGTAAAGTCCACAGCTTCACTTCAATATTTGCCTCTCGGGTCTGTTTGAGTATTCAGAGGACAAAGAGTGGACAAGCCTGCAGGACGTGTTCTGGACTCTGGAAACCAGTTTGATATGGGATTGTTCAGATTAGACAACGTTCATTTTGTGTAGATGTGCTTGTTGTAAGGAGTGTACTGTGTTCTGTGTTGTACCTGAAGATGAATACATGGCTGTGATTTGTTCAGCTCTAGCTTAGGAGTTGTCGAAAAGCAACATCCTTCTCTTTAACTCCATTTACGTTTATATTCTCGTTTTATTAGTGTTTTTATTTGTTTACTTATTATTTTATCTTATTTTATTGATACATGCGTCTTATCGATGTGACATACATATATTTTTTTCACTGACATATATTTCTTACTAAATTGGCTCATATATCTTACTAAATTGGCTCATATTTCTTACTAAATTGGCTCATATATCTTACTAAATTGGCTCATATATCTTACTAAATTGGCTCATATTTCTTACTAAATTGGCTCATATTTCTTACTAAATTGACTCATATTTCTTACTAAATTGGCTCATATATCTTACTAAATTGACTCATATTTCTTACTAAATTGGCTCATATATCTTACTAAATTGGCTCATATATCTTACTAAATTGGCTCATATTTCTTACTAAATTGGCTCATATTTCTTACTAAATTGACTCATATTTCTTACTAAATTGGCTCATATATCTTACTAAATTGACTCATATTTCTTACTAAATTGGCTCATATATCTTACTAAATTGGCTCATATATCTTACTAAATTGGCTCATATTTCTTACTAAATTGGCTCATATATCTTACTAAATTGGCTCATATATCCTACTAAATTGGCTCATATTTCTTACTAAATTGGCTCATATTTCTTACTAAATTGGCTCATATTTCTTACTAAATTGGCTCATAGGTCTTTTTTAAATATAAAATAGATCACACACAAAAACATATATTTAATGTTACTAATGTGTTCCAATATTCTCTCTTGACTACAATATTCTCTCTGACTGCAATATTCTCTCTGAGTGCAATATTCTCTCTGACTGCAATATTCTCTCTGAGTGCAATATTCTCTCTTAGTGCAATATTCTCTCTGAGTGCAATATTCTCTCTTAGTGCAATATTCTCTCTGCAGGGCAGTATTCTCTCTTGACTGTAATATTCTCTCTTGACTGCAATATTCTCTCTTGACTGCAATATTCTCTCTTGACTGCAATATTCTCTCTTGACTGCAATATTCTCTCTTGACTGTTCAAGTCCTACCTTAAGAAATACTTCCTACAAACACCAAGTATTTATGTGAACGGGAAGCAGTTGGCTTTAAATCGATAACTTTCCAGATTTGTTGAAAATCAATTCTTCTTTACCAGTGTTGTTTCCCTGAGGATAACAGGGCTGAGGCTGAGGCTGCAGACGGCTTAAAACCAATGCATAGTGAGCGTGTTGACATTGTATTCCCTGTAGCAATGTGTTTTAATTTAAATATGATTATTCTAATGATGAAAAGTCTTTTATTGTCGATCGTTTCACAATTAATTTGTAGACGTCTGACTGTGTCGCAAGCAGAGGTTTAAGAGGTTCATGGTCTTACTTCAAAACATCTCTCTCAAGTTTAGGGTTCAGTCTAGGGTTCAGTATCGGTCTTGCTGTTCAACTGAATGCATTTGTAAGCCACGAACTGATTATAGGTCGAGCAAAACCAGTCTAAATATTAAGTAACAGATTTTCTGAAAAAGTGAAAAGCTTCTATGGCAACGAGGGAAAGGCGTCTAGTTCAGGTTGCAAAGAATATTGCCACAGCATTCGTTCTAGTTATGTCCTAGGATGCGACTAAGAAAAGTTTGGTATGGGCTGACACTTATATCACCTGTGAAAATATCGTTATCAGTTAATGTCATGGCTACATGTTTTACTTTTGTCTATTGTCAAATAGTCCAGGTGGGAGAGATTCACACCAACGAACATTGAACTATTGTATTTTTAGCGGCAAACTTCCAGGTGGAGTGGAATTCCAGTTGTGTCGTGTCTTAAGTGAATCAGCAGATCTAACAGAAGGATTATGAAGCAGCTAGCCCAGTAGCCCAGACGTATGTGCTGACAGGACATGAGGTTTCTGGAATATTGTCACAATGGAATGCCCTTCCTTCGGTGAGGAAGCATGCATCCATAACCTCCATCCCCCTCAACACAGAGATCCCTTTGAGACAACAAATCATAAACGAGTTTTAAGTGTCACCTTAAATACTCAACTGAGTAAGACTGATAATTTATTACAATAAGCTTTTATGCCATCAAGCTTTGAGAAGGACCAGTTCTCTCGTCAAAAATTGCTTTGTGCTATCAAGCTTTAGAAGGACCAATGCTTTTCTCAAATAGACTTTGTGCTATCAAGCCGTGAGAAGGACCAATGCTTTTGTCAAAATATGCTTTGTGCCATCAAGCTTTGAGAAGGACCAATGCTTTTGTTAAAATAAGCTTTGAAGTAGATTTCAATCATAATTGTACATTACTGGAATTTTTAAAAGGGGGTGGGGTGGGGCGAGAGGAGTCATGGCTAAGCCGTGATTTCGACAGTACTTATAAGGAGTCTGCATAGAATTAATTACTTCATTCGTTGCGTTTTTTTTATTTTCGTGTTTTTTGTTGGTCACTATATATTTGGATTTGTTTTGGCTATTTGTGGCATGCAACTCCAAGTATGCAATAGTGATCAACGAAAAGCGCGAAAATAATGAAAAACGCAACAATTGAAATCCACAAATCATTCTATGGAGAGGTCTTTTCGACGATGGTCTCGGATAAACATTCACATGGATTTTTCTTGCTTTCAAAAGAACGAGAATTAAAAAAATATCTGCTGAGGTCTCCAAATGCCCGTTTTTCCAGTTGATCGGGAATTTGCTTAAAAGTTAACTCTTTGTCTGTCAGCGGAAGTATACACAAAATCATCAATGAAAATCACGGAACAAGTCAAAAACTATCACCTTAAAGCGAGGAGTTATCGATGAGTTTATTAAACTGTATAATTGGCTATAGACTCGGTCAATAGAAGGAATAAGGTTCTGATTCGCTGCAGCCTATCTTCAGTAAGCAGATTTCCCTCAATCTAACCTGGTAACACTAACAAAAATAATAACAATCTCTAGACCTTCAGTCAAGAACAGAATAAGTTATCTCTGGATCATTTCAAAATATTAAATATACTTGACACTACTTGACTAAACGTAACTATACTTGACACTACTTGACTAAACGTAACTATACTTGACACTACTTGACTAAACGTAACTATACTTGACACTACTTGACTAAACGTAACTATACTTGACACTACTTGACTAAACGTAACTATACTTGACAATACTTGACTAAACGTAACTATACTTGACAATACTTGACTAAACGTAACTATACTTGACAATACTTGACTAAACGTAACTATACTTGACAATACTTGAATAAACTTAACTACACTTGACAATACTTGACTAAACGTAACTATACTTGACAATACTTGAATAAACTTAACTACACTTGACAATACTTGAATAAACTTAACTACACTTGACAATACTTGAATAAACTTAACTACACTTGACAATACTTGAATAAACTTAACTATACTTGACAATAATTGCCTAAACGTAACTATACTTGACAATAATTGACAATACTTGACTAAACTTAACTATACTTGACAATACTTGAATAAACTTAACTATACTTAACAATACTTGACTAAACTTAACTATAGTTGACAATACTTGAATAAACTTAACTACACTTGACAATACTTGAATAAACTTAACTATACTTGACAACAATTGACTAAAATTAACTATACTTGACAATACTTGAACAACTTAACTATACTTGACAATAATTGAATAAACTTTACTTGACAATACTTGAATACACTTTACTATACTTGACAATATTTGCTTAAACTTAAATATACTCCACTACGTTTACTGGTGTATTCATTATCATCATCATGTTCCCCTAGTGCTAAGCTTGACACATAGGGCGGATGTCATAGCTCTCCATGCTTGTCGATCAAAAGCCAGATGTTTCAGATCCTTTATTTTCATACCAGCTATTGTGATTTCTTTTATGTAATATATATATATATATATATATGTGTGTCTATATATATATATATATATATATATATATATATATATATATATATATATATATATATATGCAATACCCGTATATTGCAAATATAGTATTTCTTAGGAACAATTTTATATACTACATAGAGATTCGCCTAAAGAAGTAGTACAATTGGGAATGTATATAAAGTAAGAACACGTCGTTTTCTGTAAATAAATTAAACAGCACCGATTGATGCTAAAGTAAACGATTTATGCATATAACGTAGAGGGTACGTCATTAAATGTAAGACAATTACAGAGCATGTCGATTGATGCATATAAAGTAAAGAGTTCCGATTGATGTCTAAAAAGTCGAGAGCACGTCGTTAGATGCATATAAAGTCGAGAACTCGTCGTTTTATGCGTATAAAGCAAAAAACACATCGTTTGATGCATATAAAGTAAAGAGCAAGTTGTTTGATGCGTAGAAAGTAAAATAGCACATCGTTTGAAACATAAAAAGTAAAATAGCACATCGTTTGATGCATGCAAAGTAAAAAGCACATCGTTTGATGCATACAAAGTAAAAAGCACATCGTTTGATGCATACAAAGTAAAAAACACATCGTTTGATGCATACAAAGTAAAAAACACTTCGTTTGATGCATACAAAGTAAAAAAAACACTTCGTTTGATGCATGCAAATTACAGGGAGAAGACCACTGAAGAAAACCAATTTTTTAAAAATACATGGAAAAAAATTATTGAACAAAAAATAAATTGTAATTCCAGCTCATGGGGAAATAACATGTAAAGAAAATATTAATTGCATTCCGCCAATCAACGCCATTTAACTGACATTTTCCCGTCTTTAGCCAATTTTGAACTGTAATTTCCTGGCCAACGAGCACTAAACTTTTGCTCTAGCCACAATTAAATGCTAACCTTTTTAAACTTATAAAATCTTTATAATTCTTGGAAACATATGGTATGGTTCTTCACATGTTATGCTGGTTTTTAAGGTGTTTTCTTATGGTAGGCTGTTTCTCATGTTATGGTGTTGTTTTTTATGTTATGTTGTTTATTAACAGTATATTAATTGTTGTTTCATATGTTATGGTGTATCTTATGTTATGATGTTTTTTTTTGTCTGATATATTCGGTTGATGCAATCATTTATTTTCCTGTTTATTCTCTACAATATTTGTAGTCGATTATAAGAGACAGAAGGCATGTCGATAGATAAGAAAAACACCGTATGTCCATATACTGAGATAAGATGATATAGTTGACGTAGAAGATATGCCTATCGTGATTCATCGCTTCTGGTTCAGTACAAGTAGACGTCACAACATTTTTAACGAAACGGAACTGAATGAAACGATGAATTCCCATAACTAAGGAACAAAGGGAGACAACACAAATTAATACAAGGCGAGCAATCAGAAATAATTGAACATTTTTTACAGGGACCAGTAATTTTTCAAGTCATGGAGAATAGCGTCAAATGCGGTTTCTGTTGCTGTTAGCATTGATCTCCACATACATTCTGCAAAATAGCTTTCAAGATAGGGTATAGATGTGCCACGGTGTTTCTTGTTTCTCAATTTCACACCTCCCCAAAGTCGTTCAATGTTCTGAGTGTGCACATTTGATACTTAGTTAGTTTGTTCTTTTCGTGCCGCAAGTGACACAAAGGGCAGAGGTTTTGGTTCTCCATATGATGCGGTCCGCTGCCTGCAGCTTTAGTTCCTGGATGGTCTTACAGCCTATTATTCCCCTCTCTTTAAGAATGGTATTTTTAAGGTCGGCTGTGCCACATCTGATACTGGGTCTACAAAATTGTCCTAGTTGCTTACTTTAAAATGTTAGAAACAAAAATTGTCTAAATCTCTTGTTAGGTAACATTCCCAGGATTCTGTACACATTATAGATCCAATCTCCAAGTTGTCATCTCTGACTTGCAGGAGTGTCACGGCACAATTATTTGATACCAGTATTAAAAACACATCTTTTGTCTCTCGACATAAGCCGATGCAAACTCTTTGTTGGGGCAAAACTCGGTCTGAGATATGTTTCCGTTATGAGATATTACATTAGAAACAAATAAAGCGCTATTCAACACCATTTTCTTACCAACAATGTGTTATCAGTGTCAAAATTGGACATTAGATTCTAGAACAATTCATAAGATTAACACCACTGAAATGATATGTGTGAGACGTATGATTGGAGTTAGCTTGAGAGACAAAATCAGGAATGAAGCACTAAGGAAACCTTTAGGGATCAAATCAATTATATAATACATCCAGAAACAACAAGTTAAATGGTATGGCCACATAACCAGACAGAAAGAGCAATGTATTATCCAAAAAACCCTTAACAAACGATACGAAAACAGTCGACCTATGGGACGCCCTCGTAAAAGGTGGATAGATAGTGTATTAGAGACACTCGGAAATATAACAGCGGATGAGGCTAATAGAAGGACAAAAGACCGTACACTCACTCTCCCCACAACACAGAAAGGTACATGAGGACAAAAAGGAGATGAAAAAGAAGAAGAAGAAGAACAGGTTTTCGTAAATTTCGACGAGTTTGCCATCTCCACCAATTTTGCGCGGCTGTAATCTAAGTAGCGATCACACAGATATACTTCTCATAGAAAGGAATTCCAATACACCACACACTGGTTTTACTTAGATTCAGTTTTCGTTTACAACGTTTTATTGACGGTGTTTCAATAAACCAATAGTAGATGAAGTGAATCATATCTGCGATGACAATGGACAAGAATTGCAAAAATGGACCTTTCCGTACACTCATTTCTTGAGGATGTCAGCACATAATGCACTTCCACGTGATTCTTCTGTGTGGTACAATTTCATTTTATGGTCGAATGTGTTTTGGCCATTGCGACCTGATGGGTCGAATGCATCCTGATTGGTTCTTGGAACTCATAGTGTTAACAGCCATGTTTGTGTTAGTAGCCATGGTTTTGTAGCAGCCATGTTTGTGTTAGTAGCCATGGTTTTGTAGCAGCCATGTTTGTGTTAGTAGCCATGGTTTTGTAGCAGCCATGTTTGTGTTAGTAGCCATGGTTTTGTAGCAACAAATTATCGGTGAATTGTCATGCGCAGTGACTATCTAAACAGAGGAATTTTAAAAAAAAAACTGAACTATGTTGCGGTGTCTACTTACACTGTACAAGTTATAAGTTACGAAGCCGCGTCTTAGCACACGAGTTTCCATAAGCGCCCAGGTGCCTACTCAGTGGTAGAAAATAAATCGTCTCACAATCAATATCACCTTCGATTGTGCTCAGTAGCAATCGTTCAATTCCTATAATTTCCAAAAACATGATCCCTGGTACCCTATATCCTAGTGGATGGGTGAATTATTGGAGTAATATTTATTTAAATTCACAAATAAAGAGTGAGCTCGTAACCAAGGTCTGATGGTTGACGGACAAGTGATTTAAATGACTACACTACCGCGAATCCCAAATGTTTAGAGATGTTAAGTAGTAAGGACTGTTTGGCGTAAAACATAACAACCATGTACTTTCTCTGAAGTGTCCATTGTCTTGTCTCAGGTGGATGGTAATACTGATCATCTCTATAATTGTCACCAATGGTTGGGATCTTTTGTTTATTTCCAAGGCCAGATGTGTTACCTTGGTTTCACTATATCCATGTCTCTTTAGAATATCTATGATGTTATCGGTTTAGGGAACATAGTCACAACAGGCAAAATTGAAGGCAACAGAGACAAAGAGCGACAACGTGAGAAAATATTAGACAGTTTGACAACCTGGCACGTCAAAGGAAAAAACAACGACTATGATACATAATACTGTGAACAGAGAGCTGTGGTGAGCCATGACGGCATGTCACCTGATGATGATGATGATGATGTTATCTATCCATCAGTTTTTTAGTGTTCGTAACCTTCTGTGTGAAACCTGGTCGCGTTTTATCCTCTACTTGTGCATGGAGTCGGGTGTACTTACTCTGAATAGCTTCTTCTTCCTCCTCTTCTGTCAAACTCCTGCAGATTGGCAAACCGTAGTCCAGAGAATAGAACACGATTTGTCATGGTATACAGCTTTACTGCGATATCTGCGGCTTTCGGCCTGAGTTTAAAAAAACAGCTTAAATAATTATTACAAATATTTGAACCTGAGAAATTGATTTAAATAACCGACACAGAAATGTAGGGATAACGTTGGTATCAATTTATGTAGTGCTGCCTGGATGTTGAGTTCAAAGGTGAAGCAATGAAAAGCGGCACTGTGTCATGCATTTCTTGAGAGATGACTAAAGAATAATAGTGAGGGTGGGCTTAGCTGTCCTACGTCATAGAGGACTTAGCTGTCCTACGTCATAGAGGACTTAGCTGTCCTACGTCATAGAGGACTTAGCTGTCCTACGTCATAGAGGGCTTAGTAGTCCCACTTCATAGAGGACTTAGCTGTCCCACTTCGTAGAGGGTTTAGCTGTCCCACTTCATAGAGGGTTTAACAATCCCACTTCATAGAGGACTTAGCTGTCCCACTTCATAGAGGGTTTAGCTGTCCCACTTCATAGAGGGTTTAACAATCCCACTTCATAGAGGACTTAGCTGTCCCACTTCATAGAGGGTTTAGCTGTCCCACTTCATAGAGGGTTTAACAATCCCACTTCATAGAGGACTTAGCTGTCCCACTTCATAGAGGGTTTAGCTGTCCCACTTCATAGAGGGTTTAGCTGTCCCACTTCATAGAGGGTTTAGCTTTCCCACGTAATAAACGGCTTAGCTATCACACCGCATAGAGGGTAAAAATGACTCAGAAGGCATGATAAATTTGAATGTTGGACCTAATATCGCATTTAAGCTGTAAACAATAGAAGAAGAGCATTACTGTTCTCCGAACTAATCTACAGGAGGAGTGTCAGCTTGAAGGGAGAAGAAAATAAAGTATTATGCAATAGAAAAGAAGCCATGGATAATGTGGTCTATTTGTATTAGTTAAAAGACGAATATATATATATTTATTGTTGAATATATGCCAGAATCACAGACCACTGACCACTGAAGATGTCAGTATCACAGCCCACTGACCTCTAAACATGACATTAACAGAAGCAGTAATATTGGCTCAAGTTGACAGAAGTTTGGAAAGGCTGTGATGATTGCTTAAACATCTTCAAGATACGCTCCCTGGTGATAATGATATGTCATCATTTGGTTATGGAAGACACTTAAAGAGCAAGTTCTCAATTCGTGAAACGGTTGCAATGTCGAGCATCGTCGTAATGCAACTGGCATTTATGTTTATAAATCCATGTTGGTTTTCTTGATTTCAAGTCGAGCATATTGTTTGTTTGTTTATTAAGCGATTTAAGTCTCTATTTGTCGAGATTCACTCCTTGCAGTCTAACATCAGAGACTATTAGTCGAGATAGACTCTTTAGAACATAACATCAGAATCGATTCTTGTTTATTTCAGGCTATTTTGGCTTTATCTTTGAGCCACCTTATGGTCGCTACGACTGTAGATTATAATTCATGCAATTATTACACACATATATTCGTCATGTCAGGCGTTATAGTGAGCCTCAGCGTGTGCGTGGTTCACTTCAGTGGTACTTGGTCGTTTATGGCCCTGATAGTTTGTCTTCAATGGTTCCTCTATTTCCTAGTAATTAAAAACGCCATTAGTTTTCTTTACAGACCACATGACTGTTAAAACTATCTTCATAGGCCACCAAAATTGCTTAAAATAACTTCACAGACCACCATAGCTGTTCAAACTATCTTCACAGACCACAACGAATGTTTAAACTATCTTCACAGACCACAACGAGTGTTTAAACTATCTTCACAGACCACAACGCATATTTAAACTATCTTCAAAGACCACAGCGAATGTTTAAACTATCTTCACAGACCACAACGAGTGATTAAACTATCTTCACAGACCACAACGAATGTTTAAACTATCTTCACAGACCACAACGCACATTTAAACTATCTTCACAGACCACAACGCATATTTAAACTATCTTCACAGAGCACAACGAGTGTTTAAACTATCTTCCCAGACCACAACGCACATTTAAACCATCTTCACAGACCACAACGCATATTTAAACTATCTTCACAGACCACAACGAATATTTAAACTGTATTCACAGACCACAACGAATGTTTAAACTATCTTCACGGACAACCACAACTGTTGACTACAAAAAAGACTCAGTTCTCGGAATAACTTATAGAAGTTATAGAGTTGTCTAGATGAACTTGGGGGTGATAGGAAAGCTTTAAATAAACAGATGTAAATCTTGAGAAGTTTTAAGTGTACTTAAAAAGGTCGACAGTCGATAGCTCTGTTAAGGACTGTTGGAATGAATGTCTTCCAATGGCTAGTGTATGTCGTGAAAATAACTTATGACATCCCATAAAAGGGACGATGTCCTTACTTTCATTAAAAGATATATATACATATATATATATATATATATATATATAGATAGATATAGTCGTGAAACTGGGGACAATGTTGCCACCGAATCATAATCAAAATGTTGCCACTGAGTAAGAAATGTTTTTTAAGTCGTATAATGTATTTAAAGCATGTAAATAAATACAATTGTTTCATTATATAACAGCGTGTGTGCTCTGGGTTTCCTTGAGGAGATATTACATCATTTATACCTTGCTCTCTGGAATCTAATCTCGAGGTAGAGAACAAAGTTGTTGCCAAAAGTTAGAAAGTTTGCTATGGAACAAATGTTTTCTGAGTCCCGATTATCTACGACAGACTTATTAAAAATACAACAAATAAAAGATGTTAGTTTCGTTTCTTAAAATCCTAATTTGTATTTTCCGATAACAATAATGGCGTTAGAATAATTGTGAAATTAAGATAATGCGTTAATGGTCGTGAGAATATTGTGATAATTGTGCTTTTGTGATAATTATGGAAGGACGATTAAATGCGTATAGAAAATAAACGTGCAGTGCAGTGAATAAAATATGACAATAACATAACTATGGTGAGAAAGTTTGATAGAAAAAAATGTTTGACTAAATTTAAAAGTTTAGGTAATAAGAATTATAAAACATCGTTATAACACATGATTTCCCATAACACATGATTTACCATAAAACAAGGTTTGCTATAAAACATGATTTGCCATAACACATGATTTGTCATAACATGATTTCGTAGAATTATTAGCCGCTAAGCTAGTGTTTCACCAGAAACAGCCTCACTAACGACATATCACATTTGATCAGTATTGATGGCGCTATTACTCAACCTTCCGAAAACATGAGCACTGGTACACTTCTTCCTGGTGGCTATGTGAACAACGGGTGGGATGTGTATTTCAAACCACCAATATATAGCGGATTCGAAACCAGGGTATGCTGGACAGCAGTCGAATTACTTAACATTATCCCACATTAGCGCCCTGCCAGTTTTGCTGTTAAGCTTCTTTCATGACTTATTGATAACCAACAGTATCTCACACCAGAACACAAATAATATCTCCAGTTTTACTGTCTCACATCAGAACTGAGATCAGATCTCATTTCAATGTCTTACACCAGAACTCAGATCAAATATCCAGTTTCACTGTCTCACACCAGAACTCAGATCAGATCTCCAATTTCTCACACCAAAACTTAGATCAGATCTCCAGATTCTCACACCAGAACTCAGATAATATCTCCAGTTTCACTGTCTCACACCAGAACTCAGATCAGATCTCCAATTTCTCACACCAAAACTTAGATCAGATCTCCAGATTCTCACACCAGAACTCAGATCACATCTCCCGTTTCACTGTCTCACCACATAACTCGGATCAGATCTCCAATTTCTCACTCCAAAACTCAGATCATATCTACAGTTTCACTGTCGCATTCCAAAACTCAGAGCAGATCTCCAATTTCCCACACCAGAACTCAGATCAGATATCCAGTTTCACTGTCTCACACCAAAACTCAGATCATTTCTCCAGTTTCACTGTCTCACATCAGAACTCAAATCTTATCTCCAGTTTCACTGTCGCATTCCAAAACTCAGAGCAGATCTCCAATTTCCCACACCAGAACTCAAATCAGATGTCCAATTTCTCCCACCAGAACTCAGATCAGATATCCAGTTTCACTGTCTCACAACATAACTCAGATCAGGGGTGCAAAGGGAACGCATTGCTCTAGGCGGACCCAGGGTTAGCATATAACCAAGATCCCAAATGTACCTCCACGTGGTGCACCCTGGAAACAGAAATACAGCAGCTCGTGCTGATTCTGGCCAAATCATTTGGGGATCGTGTCCGAGAATGTGGAGGTAGCAGATGGAAAGAGATTTGACTGCACAAGAGACAGACAATATCTCCGACACCACCAGCATCACCACATATAGCAACACTGTCGACATACAGTGAAGCTAGTCAGTCCAGTCCGAACATTGGAGGGGCGGCCAATGTAAAATGCACGTAAAAGTAAATGCATGGCGAGAGACACATATGTTTCATACAGAGTACAATGAAACAATGAAAGGGCAGAACAGCGCTAGAGGGCAGCGCGAACTGCAAATAGAAAGTGAGAAGTCCCTAGGAAAGGGAACTACAAGCTCCGTCAGCTCGAGACGGGCTTCTAGTTACCAGAGTTCCTAACAGGCAGAGACCCAGGCCCATCCATCGGCGTTTGGTAAAGCAAAAGACCTAACCCAACTCTAATGTCGAGCCTTCCTAAACCGGAAATATGCTTGCAAAGAGAAAGGGTTCTGTACCCGATGGGTGTAGGCAAGAAAGGGACAACGATGGTAGTCGTGGCCCAACTCTACTGTCAAGGTTTCCTACACCGGAAGTACACTTGCAGAGAGAAAGGGTTCCGTACTCGATTCGCTCAGGCACAAAAGGGACAACGATTTAGCCCTGGCCCAACTCTACTGTCAGGTTTTCCTACACCGGAAATACACTTGAAGAGAGAAAGGGTTCTGTACCTGATGGGCTCAGGCGCTATTGGGACAAGGACGCTCAGCTCGAGAACGCCTTGCTCCCAAACGCGTGGTGTGAGACTCGAACTTGGACAAGGGGTACACGATGTCGGTGAATGACACCTCGGCTAAGAGGGCGAAAGAGCCAGTGTCCAACTCCTCTGATGAGTTCTTCCCCTTAAGGAACCAGGCTCACGGATGAGAAACGGTTCGGTACCCAATGGGCACAGGCACAGCACGTCCAAATTACACGAGGCAAGTTCATAGACAGTGGAACACCTCGTTCGAGTTAGACGAGAGCAAAACATCGTCTGGGCGAAGAGTCTCCGCTACGCGTGCCTGGAGACAGATATAGAGGCTGTCACAGGCTAAGGGTAGCCCACCCGAATTGTCAAGGCATGCCGAAATCGGATGTGCTAGGCCTACAAGGCGCATAACGGTGGCACAACGTAATCACGCTCCCGGCGGAAATCGCACGGATATCCGTGATGGTTACAATGGAGCGAACGCAAAACAAACAAACAAACAAACAAACTCAGATCAGATCTCCAATTTCTCACACCAAACCCCAGATCATATCTCCAGTTTCACTGTCGCACACCAAAACTCAGATCACATCTCCAATTTCTCACATCAGAACTCAGATCAGATCTGCAATTTCTCCCACCAGAACTCAGATAAGATCTCCAGTTTCACGGTCAAACCCTTCTCTGTTCTGTTTAATGATCAGTATTTTCTTAGACCAAAGCTCAGAATAGACCGGTAATTTGGATGTTAAACTCTTCTCAAATTTTTCATTATAAGTAGTTCTTATACCAGAACTTAAACTAAACCCCCAGTTTAGCTTTGAAGCTCTTTTCATGCCTTTTGTACTTTCAAAATCATCACCATCATATACCACTCCACATCGAAGATTGTCTGTAGCAGACTTCCAATATAATATGCTTCCTGCCTTATTAGCTCACTCTGATACTGTATATTTGTACCATGTTCCTACTACTTGTATCTATGTTTACAGTCACCACCACTCGTCAACTCTGCTTTCAAGTAAAGCCTTCGACATGATGACTTGTCTTTTAATATGTTCAAAATATGTTCTTTGTTTGATTTGTATTTCC
Organism: Meghimatium bilineatum; assembly: GCA_034231615.1. NCBI lineage: Eukaryota > Metazoa > Mollusca > Gastropoda > Stylommatophora > Philomycidae > Meghimatium > Meghimatium bilineatum. The sequence continues at coordinate 93,132,456 of CM067322.1, read as the reverse complement.
TTGTGAGTTTGTTTGAAGAACCAAATTCAGAACATATAACGTATATACGATTAGTGATATTGCAAATAGATTAGACAATAAGCATGTCAAACCGGGGGGAAAGCTGTCCAACTCAGTTGTCCAGCACAGCATTACATGGATATACTGCCCTGGTCATGCTGGGGTCAGAGGAAACGAGAGAGCCGACTTATTGGCAGGCAATGCGGAGATAGACGGCACATTGCTGAGAAGAGATAAAGCAGACTTAATGAAGGCAGTAATAAATTCATTTCAAGATGCAGATGATGTCAATGAGGATGAGAACGTACACATACAGAGAATGTTAGAAATTGGAGTATCTAGAGGTGAGGAAAGAAAAAGTAATTTTTTTTTGAAAGTCCTGAAGATCACACAATCAACACCTGACCGAGACTCTGTCGACATACACTGGGATGGCTGCTGGTGAGGATGGCGGAGCACTTATGGGAATGTCCCGCGTGCTGTGAAGTCAGTTTATAATCAAGAATGAAGATAATTTTAACTATAGTTTTCTAAATTAGTTTTTTGTCGAAGACGGATGTGTCGGGCCATTGGCGCAAATAATACGGTGACACAACGCATTTCCATTCTCTGGACTACATCCTTCTGGAAATCTAATAGGACCATGGTCCTGATACAGGAGATATCAAGTGGGAGTTTGAGAATGAACGCTGAAGAAGAAGAAAGAAGAATTAGTTTGCTTGTTGTTCAACGATATTACTTACAACTTGTTGTTTTTCGTAAATGGGGGACGTGTGGCAAGATAAATCAGGAAGATCTAAAACGCTATCTGTGATATGGTAATTTTGTGTTTAAAATATGCCCCACACTTCAGTTGAAGATAGGGGATTACTATATGTCAATACAGCTTGACACCATCTTGGCAACAAGGACTTGACACCATCTTGGCAACAAGAACTTGACCCCATCTTGGCAACAAGACCTTGACACCATCTTGGCAACAAGACCTTGACACCATCTTGGCAACAAGAACTTGACTCCATCTTGGCAACTAGACCTTGACACCATCTTGGCAACTTAATTACTACGGCATACGACCAAAGAGGACAGAACAACTGGTTTTACATATTTAACAAAGAAAGGGATTCTTCAATTATAAAGTTACAATTACTTCAGAAGTGTACTATCTACATCTTAAACTAATTGGCAGGCAACCATTATGATTAGCTTGTTGACTCAAGTTGCGAGACGAGTAGGTGGCACTGAACGGTCCTGGTTCCCATCCGTGTGATGCATGCTTTCAATGTATCATCCCGAGCAGTACACATTCATAGAGAGATAATTCCCGTCTCTTACTTATAATTTGTGCTAGAAATCTTTTCCTCATTCGTGTATATTCAACGTTCTCATTTCTTCAGTAAAGGCATACACATTTGCTGAGATCTATACGAAACATGGCTTAACTAAATTTCTTTTCTCCTTCAGCAAAGGCATACACATTTGCTGAGATCTTTACGAAACATGGCTTAACTAAATTTCTTTTCTCCTTCAGCAAAGGCATACACATTTGCTGAGATCTTTACGAAACATGGCTTAACTAAATTTCTTTTCTCCTTCAGCAAAGGCATACACATTTGCTGAGATCTATACGAAACATGGCTTAACTAAATTTTCCCTCTCCTTTGTTCCCGGTAGTCTACTTATCAGGAAATAACAAGATACATATAACCATGAGATTCTTATTGCTACTGGAAGCCACATCCACTTGATGTGAATTAGTCCTTCGTGTTATCTCCCAATTTTATCTGCCTCCTTTTTTCCATAGATTTATCGATCTAGCTTTAGAATTCCCAGCTCCACACATTAATGGCTACCTCTTTATCGACACTGACGTCAGAGAAACCACGTGACATTTGTCAACAATCGATTTTTGCCCCATTTCGACTCCTCCATCACCCCATCACTGCATCGAGAATTTTTCCTGTCTACTTCCTCTCGGCAGAGTAGAATCAGTGTGCTGGTGCCAGAATTCTTCCTGTGGTGTCGCTGTTGCTGATGACGCTACCAGAATAATTTAACTTCTAGAAACAGAACACAGCGTTCCAGCACAAGCTGCTTATATTGTGCTTGTGTCCAGTTTGTGGATAAACATTTTAATTCTACAGTATTCTTTCAACTAGAAAAACATAACCATCACATCGATCTAAGGAACTAGAAACTATTGTCAACATTTGGAACAAATAAGCTGTGGTTCGAAATTAAAACACCGTAAGTGATAGCGGAATAAACACTGACTAAACAACGTGAGTACGACCAATTCATCGTTTGTTTCACCGATATTCAACCAGTTCGGCTGTACTACGCAATTATCGATATAGGCCTATATATATCATATCAATAAGACAAATACGCGTCACAGGTGAAGAACAAACGAATCTGTTACTTGTTGTCTTTGAGATAAGCATACAAAGATATTGAAAGACACAATAAGAAGCAAGAATCAAGCAAGTAAATTTGAAGTTTCATTGAACGAATACAAAAATCGGTACAAGTAAACTAGTCTCTAGGGAGTTCTTCAACTAGCATGAGTATTTTCTTCAAAGGATGGCCTCGTAAGATGCTGTTGTCGCTATGCCTGATCTGCTGGACTATCTCGGAACAAAGTCAAGCCAAGGACTTTGACGTGTCCACAAATCACTGGCTCGTGGAGATTACACATGAGGGTGGAGAAGATGTGGCACGGAGGGTGGCCCGAGATACAGGATTCACTTACGTAGCACCGGTAAGTTCTCAAATTATTATAATTCTAATAGCATGTAATAATCTGTCACGTGACGTATTCTTTCCAGAACGTTGTATTAATTGTAGATCTTCTGAACTTGTCTTTATCCTGAACGTGAAGGCCTACATTGACCAGGGACATGTTTATACACTCTTTGATATCGTTGTTCCAACATTTTCATGGTTCCCCCTTCTTCTTCTTCTTCATAAAGCGCTCTGCCTTAAAGAATCAGACGTTTGATACCATCATGTCTGTTTCAGTGTACAGCAACGTATGACTAACAAAAATTATAGCTTCCTAGTGATTGTATTTAGAAGTCGCCCATCATTTAATATTCAATATTTTCAAAACTTATATGCTCTTTTACTCTGTCCATGATATTCGTAGACGCTGTCTGTAGAATTTCATGTCAAATGAATGTATCCTTTTTGATATTGTCTTGTTAAAATTCCAAGTCTCGTAACCAACTTTTGCCACTGTGAAAACACATATCTTCAAGGGAAATTTTAATTTTATTACTACTACTTTGACACAGAGTTCTCGTGTGTGTTCGTTTGTAAACAATAGTGATAAACAAAATATGTACGAATATATGAGGAATACAAAAATTATATTCCCACTCACTAATAAATTGTCGATATAGCTTTCAAACTATCAATAAGTCGTTGATATATCGTTTAAATTATCAATAAATCAATCATTGATATCTCTTTCAAACTATCAATAAATCAATCATTGATATCTCTTTCAAACTATCAATAAATCAATCATTGATATCTCTTTCAAACTATCAATAAGTCGTTGATATATCGTTTAAACTATCAATAAATCATTCATATTTCTTTCAAACTATTAACAAATATAGATTGTTGATATTTCTATCAAATAATCAATAAATCGTGGATGTCTTTCTGATTATCAACAAATCGTTCATATGTCGTTTAGTCTATCAATAAACTACTGAATTTACAAAATGCGTACTATACTTGATAAATTATATATATATATATATATATATACCAGTAACCAGTCAGGCTCAAAGAGGTACCATATTTGATACATATATATATAAATATAAACAATTTATCGAGTTGTTATATATACCCATATATATATATATATATATATATATATATATATATATATATATATATATATATATATATATATATATATATAGACATACATACATATATAATTTGAGCAAACTATATTTACAACTACGTAATTTCTCTCCTGCAGCCTGATTATTTTTTTTTAAATTTGTCATTGTATGTGGTTGTTTTCGAAACGCGATAACTATTTTGTTATTAGAGATATTTAAATAATATTTGTACATATAAATAAATAATTGAGTCCTGCATATATTGGTGAAAGTTTTCTTCGTGTGTGTAATTCTAGACTTGTGAGAAATTAGTAAAGACGATTTTCATAACCAAAACAAAACAAAACAAATTATAACAAACAAACATATTAAAACATCACTTATCTTTCGTCTTAGAATTTCGGAAGTGAGAACCTGTAAAACAACTAATTATACAGTATTTATATCGTTTAACTGTCAAATCATCATAATATCACTGGTGAAAATGAATAAACCTTATAGATTTGCCGTAAATCGATCTCTGAAGCTCTAGAACTAGTCAGTCATATTTGGGATCGCTCCAAATCAGTCGATGTTTGGCATCTACTTCACAAAAGCAGCGTGATCTACATTATATTCTACTGTGACAACTAACTAAATCTCAATAATTAATCATCCGAATCACAGTCCATAATGATTTTACTGAAAATACGGTTAAACAAAAGTCTATAAAAACCCGATTCACGTTCATGGCACCGTCTTAGTTTGCAGATGTGGACAGATGTCTGGTTTTCGATATCGCACTGCAACACACTATATTTCCTGCTAACTAAATGTAAGGAAAGGGAGGTCAAATAGTATAGATAGTCAGATTTCTCTAATCTAGTAACCAAAATATTGAACATTGGCTTCTTTTAATGATTACAAGGTGCCTAGCAACGGGGCAAATATATTTGTCAACAGCGTTCCGAAAATGGAAAAATGTCAGCAAATAAATTAACCTAAAATATACCAGTAACCTGTCAGGTTCAAACTAATCATTCCATGAAATCAATATTGAGATATACAGGGTATGGCAGATGGACGAGACGATAGAGCGTTGGTCTCACACCCGTGAGGTCCAGAATTCAATCCCGGGAGTCGGAGTGTAAATTAAAACTCACCCTGAATTGACGTGGCGACAGCAAGGGCATGTCTACCTCTTGCCTCCCCTCGACTTTACCCTCATGTAAGGTTTTCAATAAAGTATCGTGTCTTTTAATATGTCAAAAATATGTTATGTTATGTTATGTTATGTTCCTCCAGGGCCATAGGCGGCGCATAGGGCAGAAACCCTAGCTTTCCATTTCTGTCTTTGTGTTGCCAGGTCTGTCAATTCTTGCGTGTTCATTGACATGCCATCTCTATTAATGGTTCTTCGTAGAGTTTCTCTAGGTCTTCCACTTCTTCTTACTTCGAAATGGACCCAATTTAGTGACTGATGGGGAATTCTAAAGCTGTTCATTCTGAGAACATGGCCGATGTGAGTCCAACGCCGTTGACTAATCACGAAAGATATATATGTTTGTTTGCTTTCTTCTCTTATAGTAGTGTTAGATTTAAAGTCACTCCACTTAACATATAAAAAAATATACCGGCAATAATTAAAAACGCACCAAAAGCATGACATATTTTCACCTTGAATTGTTTATTTCAGTGAGAAATCTTTCAAACGAAATGTACTGGTTAACTTTAATGTTTTCACGATTTATTCTCGTTGTCATGTTTTATTCCAATTTTTCACGCTGCACGTACAAAACATCAGATTGCTGAATTCTGGCCATATTACTAGTCCGATCAAATTGAAATTTGGCACACACACATTAATAAAGTTTCAAGGAGTAAAACGCCATCTTTTGTTTTTATCGAAAGGAAATGTGTGTTTGTGTTTGGTATTCCTCGACTTTCGTTACAAGAGCGATGGCAGGCTATTGATATGCCGAGGAGTGGTATGGTGACAAGAGAAGTTGCCAGACATTTTAATTGTGACCACTTCACTATAGTGAGGCTGAATGAAAGATTACTTGCTACAGGTACAACCAATCACCGTCTCCAATGCCTGGTCAACCTTGTATAACAACAGTAGCTCAAAATAGCCAAATTAAATTGATGCATCTGCTACTAACAGCAACTCAGACACTGTCATATATGTTCTGTGTTTCGGGATTCTACATCTGGAATATGTCGACTCATTAATGTATGTGTTAATTAGAGATCACAGCGTAGCCAGGTGCGGTTTTCCAGATACAACACTGTGACAGGATTAGCAATCCGACAGTGAGAACTCAATGTGTTCGTAGTTGGCATGATACGCCAATGCCAAACTTGTATTGATGATACAGGAGGTCATACACGGTATTAATGATGTCCCTGACTTACTGACAGAACGTGAGATTTTTTTTTAACCTTAGTGTAAACAACTGCTTAGGTGATGGTCCAGAATTTGTTCACTTTTTAGAAAATGCACATTTGGGTCCGTGATCAGATTTGCAAATTTACTTGTTTTGTGTATAGTAAATTCAGCACCAAAAATTTCTAAGCTTAAAAAAGTGATGCGTTTGTAATGATTGCTGGTACATTTTATTTTGTTTTATTTATATTTCTGTTAATATTTTCTTTTCACACATAGTGTTGTCAGATCATCTTTGTTTTTTATTTCAAACCATGAAGATTCCCTATTCTTGTATATATATATATATATATATATATATATGTACATCTCACATGCATCACTTCGGTCTTAGAGATGTTTGTTCATTATGAATGTTTGTAAGCATGCTTGCATTAGGCCTACCCATAACAAAATAATGCATTGTTGGTCACTGTTTGCTCACAAGAGGTCAACAATAGTATCACCAAATAATTACAGGGTTTCACATGATTGAATGTCTGCATAAAACAAACACATCACCAGATGATTGTAAGATTTCACATGTTTGAATGCATTGGAATACATCAAGAGACAACAGATCAAATGGTTTGCACACATCAGCAGACTACCATCACACAGTATAGTACAGCAAGCTATGTTATTCAGATACAGTGAAGGCAGTCCTAGAGGCCGACCTCGAAAACGACGGAAAACCGAAAAAAAGAGGCGACAAATTCCACAATACACTCAGCACACACGACGAGGGTTATCTCCAGAGAACTCTTCTACCCCTGACACTGAAAGGCAATACAGAGTTGCTAGATGGAATAGTATTGTGGCACGTTAGAAGTTCACCAACTGAGCTTATTGTCAACACAAGTCGTGGAGAAACATGATTGCCTACGTCATTCGGCATGGCTCTTGATTGATTGATTGATTGATTGATTGATTGATTGATTGATTGATTGATTGATTGATTGATTGATTGATTGATTGATTGATTGATTGATTGATTGATTGATGTTGTGAGAAAGCGTGGCCGTAAATATCTCCATGTTGATATTGACATCTCGGATCATGGTCAACCCTGGAGCTCATCTGTCTTCCCCAATGCGATGTGCGATTCTGGGTTCTCTGACTGCTGCACAGCAAATTGAAACATAATTACACAGATGACATTATGTGTGCCTTCCAGAAGAGGACAGCCTCATTATACTGGCATGCTATGTACTGGCATGCTATGTGCATGCAATGAGATTGTAATGGTTGGTCAGACAGATGAATAGTGAGACTATCAGACTAGGTACAAGCCGTTGTAAATGAGAATTATAAAATGCTACATTTATTATATATTAATGTATGGTTAAGAAATATGGACACAAAACAAACAATTAGAAGACAGAATTGATGCCTTTGAGATGTAGGTATGTAGAAGTATAGGGAGAACGTCATCGAAAGAGAAGAAAACAAAGAGGTTCTACAAACACTTAATATTAAGGAAGAATTACTAAGAAAAAATATGAGGCAAATAAAATAGCAGGCATAGAGAAGAGTACTGATTTGTAGAGTGGACAGTTAAAGTGGGCATAAGGAAGAGAACTGATTTATGAAATGGACAGTTAAAGCGGACTATCAGAAGAATACTAAATTGTGCAGTGTACAGCTAAAGCGGACTATGAGAAGAATACTAAAGTGTGGAGTGGACAACTAAAGCGGACCATGAAAAGAATACTAAATTGTGCAGTGTACAGCTAAAGCGGACTATGAGAAGAATACTAAAGTGTGGAGTGGACAACTAAAGCAGACCATGAAAAGAATACTAAAGTGTGGAGTGGACAGCTAAAGCGGACTATGAAAAGAATACTAAAGTGTGGAGTGGACAGCTAAAGCGGACTATGAAAAGAATACTAAAGTGTGGAGTGGACAGTTAAAGCAGACCATGATATTGAAAACAAATTTTATGACGATTATTTCAAATACACGAAAGAGAATATAAAATCAATATGTTTGTGAGAATTCACCTGCAAGAGTATATATTTATATATATATTTATATTCTCACAAACACATGTGTTTTTTAATTCTCTTTAATGTATGTTAAATACGCTTCGTAACATTCGTTTTCTAAAGCATGCATTACCCGTTCATTACCATTGCGTCCATCAACATATTACATTTGACAACTCAATTCACTGACCTCTTCATTACCATTGTGTCCATCAACATACTACAGTTATAATGTAACCACCACATTTCTCCCTGATATATTTCCCTCTATTTCGACCTGTACAAGCTCATGAACTGCACACGTACCGCAGCCCGAACCCATCAATATAGCGAGTAATATGCATATCAAGAGATAAAATCGTTCGATGATCAGAACCTGACAATTTAATTGCACTGAAATAGGATTATCACATTTTCTGCCCAGAGATGTAATCACTTGCTTGGAAGATTGAAAATTTCTCATACTAAATTCATTGATTACATTCTGACCGAATAGCGCAATGCTTCACTAATTGATTGGAATCGATATCTCGTTACTGAATGGTACCCCCTCTCTCCCTAATAAGAAGCTTATCTTAATAACAGAGACATCATTAGAGCACTTTTACTATTATTCCGAAGTCGATTCCGATTTTTTTCCAAATCTAGTATAATCGGATATCTTTACTCGATTTTGGACGGGAAAACGAACAGTTTAGGATTTGAAACCTCATGCACTTTTAATATTATAATGAATATACCGCAGAAGACGGATGTGTCGGGCCATAGGCGAAAATAATACGGCGACACAACGCATTTCCATTCTCTGGACTACATCCTGCTGGAAATCTAGTCGGACCATGGTCTTGCTACAAGGGAAATCCAGCGCGAGTTTGAGAATGAACGCTGAAGAAGAAGAATGAATATGTCTAACCTCTGAAATGTGACAGTCAAAAAGGTTTCTATTTCTTTATTGTGAATTCATCTTCTATATTCTAAACGGCTTTTGGTAAGCAGAATGTAACCAGCGTTGTGTTGTAGTAAACAGCTTAGATGAGATAAATGTGGCTTTCGGACCAACCCATACGATGTTGACACAACATTTAGCTCGTAATGGCCTTGTACAGGAAATTATAACCAACCCTATACACATACAGCCTTAGTCGCCTTGTGTAACATGCATGGTGTGTTACTGAAAATACGGTGGATGTTGCTGAAAACAAGATGGATGTTGTTGAAAACACAGTAGATGTTGCTGAAAACAAGGTGGATGTTGTTGAAAACACGGTGGATGTTGTTGAAAACACGGTGGATGTTGCTGAAAACAAGGTGGATGTTGTTGAAAACACGGTGGATGTTGTTGAAAACAAGTTGGATGTTGCTGAAAACGCGGTGGATGTTGTTGAAAACAAGGTGGATGTTGCTGAAAATAAGGTGGATGTTGTTGAAAACACAGTAGATGTTGCTGAAAACAAGGTGGATGTTGTTGAAAACATAGCGAGATCGGCAACTTTGACAGTGACAGTCTAATAACCACAGAAATGGCGGCATAAAGAAAGAGAGAGAGAGAGAGAGAAAGAGAGAGAGAGAGAGAGAGAGAGAGAGACTTTCTTGAAGATCGCACGAGTTATATTCCGTTTGTCATACTAGTGTCAGCGGCAAAGACACAAGAGCTTGTACTCTTCTTTGACAATTGCAAAACTCTTGTCCCAAATATTAGATGTTATAGCAGGGCAAGTTAGTAGTCTGTTAGATTAGATTTTAAGGCAGGGCGAGTTAGTAGTCTGTTAGAGCAGCTTTATCCATCAAGCTAAACGACTCCGTAGACAACTTACAGACCTACCTGAAGTTGGCAGCCCCTTAAGGTCTGTACCAGAGCAAACCCCGTGGAGTGAAAGCCATGGAATGCCAATATACATTCAGACCCATGTGAAAGGAATACTAAGCGAGGACGAACAGAACAGTGTGCAGCGAATGACAATCACCCTCAGTTTCCTGGATGAGGAATATCCACAAGATATATGGGTCAGAGTGTACACAGATGGGTCAGCACAGAATGCTGTGAGGAATGGAGGTGCAGGTGTATATATATAATATCCACACAAGCCTAGAGATACAATCAGAACACCGACAGGAAAATTCTGCAATAATTATGATGCAGAAATCCAGGCAATTAGTGTGGCAGCTAAAAAACTGCTGAACTCCAACTCTGACCTACAGCCTGTGGTATTCCTGACAGATGCAAGGTCAGTGCTTCAAGCTCTCCAGTCTGGAAAACTAACAGACTTAAAAAAACTACTTAGCGAATTGTCTTACCAGTATAGGGTAACCATGCAGTGGATACCCTCTCACTGTGGAATACCAGGAAATGAAAAAGCAGACCAACTGGCTAAGGAAGGTGCTGCCGAAGACCAACCAGATATACCAATCACCTACCATCAGAAAAAACAGATGATAAAGTCAATAAGAAAGCCACAAACACCAACACAAGATGACTATCACAATATGAACAGATCAGAACAAGTTATAATTCTACGTCTCAGAACAGGACACAACCGACTCCGCAGTCACATGTATACAAAGTTCAAGATTGGCAACACAGCCATGTGTACATGTGGACAGGCAGCACAGAGTGCCAAACATATACTTCAAGAGTGTTCTGAGCATGAAACGCTGAGGCAGACATATTGGCCAGAGGAAACAACACTGGAATCAAAGCTCTATGGGACACTGTATGAACTACAAAAGACAGTGAGTTTTATTAAGGAGACAGAATTACAGATATAGACATGTTTCAAGTGAACGAAAGAAGAAGAAGAAGAAGAAGTAGTCTGTTAGATTAGATTTTAAGGCAGGGTGAGTTAGTAGTCTGTTAGATTAGATTTTAAGGCAGGGCGAGTTAGTAGTCTGTTAGATTAGATTTTAAGGCAGGGTGAGTTAGTAGTCTGTTAGATTAGATTTTAAGGCAGTGTGAGTTAGTAGTCTGTTAGATTAGATTTTAAGGCAGGGCGAGTTAGTAGTCTGTTAGATCAGATTTTAAGGCAGGGCAAGCTAGAAGTTTGTTATATCAGATGTTATAACAGGGCAAGTTATAACATATTTCTGTCTGTTAGGTCAGATTTTAAGGAGTAAATCCTTTACGCTTAGCTTAAGTTATCGATATGACATCATCATCAAGAGTCACGTGGCGTAGGAGACCATTGTTCACCATAGTTCGCTATTTCCAGTATCCTTTAGTAGGATCTTTGTTAAATCTTTGTCATTCCACTGTTTCAGACAATTTAATATCGTCTCGCGTTGTCGTCTTCGATCTCTCTTGCCTGCTATCCTGCCCGCTGTGATTATTTTCTACCATCATCCCTGTCTAATATATCGATAACATTACGAAAAAAGCCAAAATATAAAATGAAAATACCAAAGAGCTACTCTTTGCCGACGATAAGGCTATAATAGTAAATGAAGAAACTGAACTTCAACGTCATCTAACATCCATGGACATCGAGTGCAAGAACAACAACATGAAGATAAGCATAGATAAAACAGAAACCATGGCAATAGGAAGGGATACACACAGTCGAAATATATCAGTGGAAAATCAAGTCATTAAACAAACCAACACCTTCAAATACTTAGGCGTAACATTCTCTTCAGATGGAAAGATGGACACCGAAATCGGCATTCGTTGTAGCAAAGCGAATCAAATACTGGGTCAATTATCCCCTTTATTGAAACAAAAAATGCTACCAATGTCAACAAAAAACATCTTATCCAAAGTATCTTCATTCCATCCCTGTGCTACCAATGTCAAACATGGTCATTAACAACAAAACATAAGAGACAACTGGTTACAACAGAGATGAGATGTCTGAGAAAAGCCACAGGAATTACCAGAAGACAGAATTAGGAACGATGTCATAAGAGAAAGAGTGGGTGTCATATCAATTCTACAATACATACAAAACCAACAGATACAATGGATTGGTCATATTTAAAGAATGCCGTGTGATTCATTAGTTTATAAAGCATATATGAAGAGAGGAGAAGCACAAAGAAGAGACAAGGGTAGACCTAGAGTACGCTGGATCGACAACACCAAAGAGACATTACACGAACACCAAATAACATTATCTGAAGTTGCCAGAAAAGCGAGAACACGAACATTGTATCTCCTTGACACCCGTAAAGGGTAAAAGAGAAAGGAACGAAGAAGAAGAAGAAGATCCCTGTCTAATAACGTGTCTAAAACAAATAAATATAGTCTCTCTCTGATATTATTAAGTAATTCTCGCAAAATAAGTAAGTCTTGCATTTGATTCTTTCGGCAATTCCTCGTTACTTTTTCATGCTGAGACCCTCAAAAATCTTCTATAGAACCCCATTTCTGGTGTATGTATTATTTTGCGTATTGCGTGCGTGCGTGTGTCTACATATATATATATATATATATATATATATATATATATATAGCTTTTAAGTCATTTGGACGGTCATTTAGTTGGTTCGCCTGATTAGGTAGAGTGTATTGCAGACTGAATCGGTCATTGAAAAACTGCAGTTTTGATATAAGTACGATCTATGATGTAGGTGTCCATTGTGTTCTATCTTGGTCACTCAGAAGTGTTTCACAAGTTTCAACACAATACCAACATCCCCGTAATGGAGTCTTCGACCACACTTTCCAGCTATTGTTCCTAATAACGAAATCTTTCCTAGATGCTGTCTTTGCATATCAGATGTTGTTTAACTTTAGCGCTATTTTCTTAGCCGAAACATTTCCAACCAATATCTGCTATGGGGGTACGGCGGATGTGCATATCTCCCACATGACCCAGTCACCATAGTCGTGTTCCCTTTATTTATGATAATTATGAAATATTCACCAATATTACTACAATAACTTGCAACGAGACGTTCAATATGGAAAGAAAGTATTACTGCCCTATGTGCATCTTTGACCCAAAAGCAACTAACTAACCAACCAATATTTATTCTATTGTCTGGTTTTACCAGACTTCTCTTATCAAATTGAGGATTCAATGCCTAAAAATCAACCACACAGTAACAGTAACAATGATGTCTGTTGATTAGTCTGCCAGGCATCATTTCATTAAATGAAATAACAGTTATTAAGGGAGAATTTTGCTGGAGACTGTAGACATAATTCATACGACGATGTTGTCACAACAAATACTGGTTTGTTTTCGTGAATGAAAAATACTATACACAATCTCCAGATTTAGAATCCGACTACCAGAGCTAATCAAATATGTTATTCTTTGGCGTGCTTTAGACAAACATCACGTGAAAAATCTGGGACTGTATCAACACACTATGACTATGGCCATGACTATGTTAGCGGGATGATATTAATTTAAATACTAAGTTTTTTTTATTACTTAAGGAAGTAATTATGAGATGTCTGCGATACAAATCATTAAAAAAACATGAGTTATGGTTTATGCCAGTTCGGTATCATAATTTCATTCATAATTACATACATAGTTACATACATAATTACATACATAATTACAACAGCCGACAGCTTGCATTCCAATTACTGACAAATGCAATGTCAGCACCAAATTAATCAAAATAGGTTTTCTCTCGCCAAAAAAATATGTTATCTATTCAAAATAAATAAATACGTTATATATCCCAAACAAATACGTTGCCTATCGCAAATAAACAAATACGTTGTCTATCCCAAATCAATACGTTGTGCATGTGACAGGAGGGAATATCTTTCAAGACTTTACTGTGAGAGATGCCCGTAACTTCACACATTGCTATTGTAGTATTCTGTTGCTAGGCCTTTATTACCATATACGTCAGTTTATACTACATAATTGAGTGTGGTATTTGGGTTCATGTATAGATAGATATTTGAACCTGTCCTACTCTATGGAATTGAAGCATGGAAAATAAATAAGACATCACAAAAATCATTGGAGGCAGCGGAAATGTTGTTTATTCGAAGAATGTTACGCATTCCTTGGACAGCAAAGATTACTAATGAAGAATGTCTTAGAAGGATGGATGTGAAAAGATGCATTATTGATAATATAAGAAAAAGACAGACAACATTTATTGGGCACATAATGAGAAGAGGAGGCATTGAGAATATAGGAAATATAGAACGAACAAGGGGAAGACCCAGAGAAAAGATATTGGACAGTTTGACTAAATGGCTTCGATTGACGATACAAACAGAGATGATGACATGTATGAGAGATCGATATACATGGAGAAATATGATCGCCAACGCCTTTCGGCAAGGCACTTGGTGGTGATAGATAGATAGATATGTGTCAGTTTACATTACATAATTGTGTGCAGTATTTGGAACCATGTATAGTGATCGAAAGGGAATGAGGTCTTCCTGGCGTTTTGAAGAAAATATGAGTGGTATTTCCTGGTGTTGTAAAGAAAATATGAGTGGTATTTCCTGGTGTTGTCATGAAACTATGAGTGGTGTTTCCTGGCGTTGTGAATGAACTATGAGTGGTATTTTATACAGGCTTCGTTGAGAAGGATGAAGTACATATGGACCTATTCGAGTACAGTGAAGTCAATCTTCTACGCTTTGTCGACATTTAACTAAGGCTACTTTATAGCTCTATTATGTGTGTATTTGTCCTATTCTGGATAATATAACCAAGGCGTATATTTGTCCTAATCTGGATAATATAACCAAGGTGTATATTTGTCATATATTGGGGTATACTTACATTTCTTGAAGCTGTGAAACCGACATCAGCTTATATTGGGGTATACTTACATTTCTTGAAGCTATGAAACCGACATCAGCTTATATTGGGGTATATTTACATTTCTTGAAGCTGTGAAATTGACATCATCTTATATTGGGGTATACTTAAATTTCTTGAAGCTGTGAAACCGACATCAGCTTATATTGGGGTATACTTACATTTCTTGAAGCTGTGAAACCGACATCAAATTATATTGGGGTATACTTACATTTCTTGAAGCTGTGAAACCGACATCAGCTTATATTGGGGTATACTTACATTTCTTGAATCTGTGAAACCGACATCAGGTCCATGGGATTTCTTGAAGCTGTGAAACCGACATCAGGTCCATGGGAGTATTCTCAAATCCAATCTTCGTCCGCAAGAGTCGACCATGAACATTTAATAACCAATATGTCACAAGCAACTTTGTATGCGTATGCTCTCCACATAGCCACATTTACACTCATACATACCCACATGTACACTCCACATTCTCACAGTACACTCACAAATTTCCACATCTACACTCACACATGCCTACATGTACAATACTTACAAATTCCCATATGTACACCACTCACACATTACCACATGTACACAGCTCACACATTCCCACATATACATTACTCACACATTCCCACATGTACATCACTCACACATTCCCACATATACACTCACACATTCCCATATGTACACTCACCCATTCCCACATGTGCACCCCACATTCCCACATGTACACTTATACATTCCCACATATAAATCCACACATTCCAACATGTACATTACTCACACATTCCCATATGTACACAACTCAAACATTCCTACATGTACACTCACCCATTCCGACATGTACACTCACACATTCCCACATATACACTCACACATTCCCACATGTGCGCTCCACATTACCACATGTATACTTATACATTCCCACAAGCACACTCCCACATTCCTACATATAAAAGCACACATCCCTACATATACCCTCACACACTCCTACATATAAAATCACACATTCCTACATATAAACTAACACATTCCCATATGTAAACTCACAAATGTCAACATACACCCTCACACATTCCCACATGTACACTCACACATTTCCACATGTACACTCACACATTCCCACATGTACACTCACACATTCCCACATGTACACTCACACATTTCCACATGTACACCCACACATCTCCATAAGTACATTCACACATTTCCACATGTACTTCTCTTATCATTTCTAAACCGGAACAACAGACTTGGTCGTCCCTGCATGTTTCCAACTCTATCTATTTGTATCATTATAAGTTTTTCACGTGCTGTTTGTCCACTTATTGCAACCAATATAATGAGGTTTTCAATAACAATAAAGCGATAATTATATGGTAATATTGCAAAATGTTCATTAAAAACGTTATTCTTCTCTGCTTTCTCCTTCACTGTTATTGTTCTTAATAATGTAACTTTATTTTCTTAAACAGCGATTCATGTTTAAGGATTTCTCAAACCAAACCTAACGCCATTTTGGCTGCCTAATTTGCGTCACAATGGCGTCATTAGCAGCATTTTAAAATAAAAATATATGTATGCTATTAATGACTGTCGCTTTTTTTTTCTTTCTCTTCCAGATTCTTGGATCGAAGAGTGAGTTCCATTTTATGCATTCTGGCGTCCCTCATGCCAGATCAAAAAGAAGCGTCCCACACACGAGACAACTACGCGCGCATCCAGAGGTAAGAATGTATCCTTCAATTTTCCATATTTATTCTCAGGGTTGTCAGATGGTTGAAGCTGTTAGTGGCCAAATAGATTTTAAAACGGATTATTTTTAATTGACAAATTTTACAAATATTTATTAACTACAATTCTATTTTTCTATAAATGTATACTAGCTCTTATCTTATTGTAAAATGCCCAGCGTTGGATGGTGTTAGGAAAATGTTTCTCCCTCCAGGGTCGGATAGATGGAACACATTATATGAAACAAAACAACAGCTCACAAACACATGCAAATATCACACAATAGCATTCGGTCAAAGGGCATGAGCTCATGGACCGCTAGATCAGCAACCAACCAACCAACTCATATAATTGTAAACATATGTTTATTGAACAATGTCAGATATATATTATTGTTAACTTAATTTTAGCTCATCCAATGCAGTGTTAATGATTGGTAAAGAGCGTGTCTGTGACGGCCACGGTACCTAGTTTGACCCCCACCACAGGCAGTTATTCATCCAAATCGTTCATAAAGCAATAGCAAACTACTGAACCTATTTATTTTGCGTAGAAAATCACTACAGTCAATAAAATTATGGAGTAATGGTTACGTCCTGAATAGGATACGCTATCAATTCCATATGCAGCATGTTCCAACGGCTTTTTTTTTTGTAAACCATGCCCCACATAAGTCTTTGTAACATTCTGATGCCCCACCTAAGTATTTGTAACATTCTGATGCCCCACCTAAGTCTTTGTAACATTCTGATGCCCCACATAATTCTTTGCAATATTCTGATGCCCCACCGAAGTCTATCTAAAATTATGATGCTCCACCTAAAGGTAAAGGTATGTCCCATGGCAGCAACCTGCCGTCGGGGATGAAGATAACTCTTCATGTACTAAGCCGCAGCAACTATTAGGTGGGGTGGCAAGTTCCTTTCCTTGTTGTCTTTACCTCCCCTAACTCATGCGTCAAGTACTCATTTACAGCTCAGTAGACTGGAGGAGTGGTCGTGCCAAGCGAGAAATCACAACCTGGATTATTTTTTTTCCGGACGTGGTTTCGAACCTGGCACACTGTAACCCAGTGATAGAAAGCAAGCTCACTATCAACTAGGCTACCGCGCTCCTCCTAAAATTATGATGCCCTGCCTAAGTCTTTCTAAAATTCTGATGCCCTATAAGTAACATTGGCTATACATCTTATTTAGTAATCTTAAACTGTATTATTCCCCCTGAACTGCTCCCCCCCCCTACACAATCAAATCTCCCCCTATGTGGTGTGGGGCCCAGGTTGGGGAACATTCATCTAATGTTATTATGTGAGACCATGATCTTTCTCTGGAAATAAAAGCAGTGAAAATACAAGTTTTGTGCATAGTAAAATGTACTATCTCTACTGTTCATTTTGTAGCAACTAAAATTACAGTTACATTTTTATCTCCGCTATTTAGTCCTTTTTTTCTTCCATAAAAACGGGTTTTCTCATTGTTTGTTAAGTCTGGTCTCACTATCGTAACAAATATTCCCCACAGACATGCGGGGAAAAGTATTATTAAATATCTATTTGAAACATTTCCTCATCATTCTACATTTTGATACGAGTAGAAGACACAGTCTTGATTAATTAGTTCATATCTTTTTTCACATGAGTAGAAGACAGTCTTGATTAATTAGTTCATATCTTTTTTCACATGAGTAGAAGACACAGTCTTGATTAATTAGTTCATATCTTTTTTCACATGAGTAGAAGACAGAGTGTTGATTAATTAGTTCATATCTTTTTTCACATGAGTAGAAGACAGAGTCTTGATTAATTAGTTCATATCTTTTTTCACATGAGTAGAAGACAGAGTGTTGATTAATTAATTAATATTTATTATTACATGAGTAGAAGAATTTATTATTACATTATTACTTTAAACAAAAAAATATGCAAAAGTAAATATGTGTTCAAATATTAACCACAACATAAAAATGGCCAAAATAAATTTCATTTCCAACATGCTTTAAAAAAAACTAAATTTTAAAAATGTGGCCATTATATGACAATATGGAAACCCTGTTTCTTGCCGGGAATGTAGATGAACAGATCAGTGGCTCCCAAACTTGGCTTCATTTTGAAACAAATATTTAAATGTGTTTCAGAGGCCCAAAGAAGGGGAGCAAAGAATAGCATGGCTAGTACCTACCACGCATGCCACATGAGGCGACTAAGAAGGGTATAGGGTAGATTTGGCTCTCCCATCCCATAGATGGTCCATGTAACCCGAAGCCATACTTAATTCTGAGGTGTCATGCCGAATGGCGTAGATATTGCAGCTAAGCTGTTGGTTGGTTGGTTGGTTGGTTGGTTGGTTGGTTGGTTGGTTGGTTGGTTGGTTGGTTGGTTGGTTGGTTGGTTGGTTGATTGGTTGGTTGGTTGGTTGCTGATCCAGCGGTCCATGGGCTCCTGCCCTTTGACCTAATGCCATTGGATGGCATTATATTGCTGGGAAGTCTGTGGATTTTCGGCCCACCTCGGGACAGAGCCAGAAAATAACTATCACACCTCCAGGAAGGTAGGTTTAAACCTATACACTGCTCCTAGCCACTGTAGCCACGATAGGATTCACTGTGCTCATTCCCCGCCACCAGTTGACTACTGGTTATGCCGAACTTCTCTATTGCTCCAGGCATGCAACCAAATGTTCAAGTCAAAAGGATTGTCACGTCCTGAGTCACTGTGCCTCTATGATGGGCCTCAGCCATAGGAAAAACAGTGATGTCAGTTTCCTCCTCCTCAGTGCTGCACAGTACATCTCTGGCTCCCTCCCAACCACAGAGGGTGCATACATATATATTCAGGCAAACATGTAAAACATTTCAACAACAAAACAAAATCATAATTGTATAGATGACGTGCCATGAAGCTTCTATAAGAAGATAACCTCAATATAACGGCATGTCATCCACTAAGGTTTTCTGTTGCATGGATGGTATGTCTAGTGGGCCATTGGTGAGACCCACAGATGCAACCCCATGCGTGCAGATAAGCTGTAAACCATAAAAAAACGTATTCTACTGTTCAATCTACATCTTGAAAATCTGCAAGAGTTTGAGAACGAACAGAGAAGAAGAAGAGGAGTCAAATATGCTTCCATACCGTAAGGAAATAAAACCGTGTGGATTTTATATAATTTTTTTATTATTGTCTATCATATTAAATATAAACAGTGATGCCACAACTGATTTTCTTTTCATTAGATCAAGGGGTTTTATCGTCGTCTGGCGGTACTGGAATTATTGTGGTCAAATTTACCTTAATATTGGTTTGTTTGTTTTTTAGGTAATCACCATTAGGAAATAAACCTGGCTTTTAATCCTAGAAATTTAGCTAGAAATACGGGTAAACCCAAACCAACCATAACTAGTTTAGGAAAAAAAGACACCACAAATCTCTTAGAAATGATGGAATAGCACATGAAAATTAGCAAATGTCTCTTTTTTAAAGGCACATGTTTCCCTTGCGAAGGACTTATCTGAGAATCTAGTCTTAAGTTGATGCATTATGTAATCTGGGATTTATTTTTCAGGGTGATCTGTGGTTATTTCTAAAACTTCAGTGAATACTGTGAATAGAATCATTTCGTTCAAATAATTATTTTCGGTGTGGTAGCAGAGTTGATAGTGAGGGTAGAGTAGAGGGGAGACGAGCAAGAGGTAGCAGAGTTGACAATGAGGGTAGAGTTGAGTTGAAGCGAGCAAGAGGTAGCAGAGATGCAAGTGGAATTGAAACATCACGAGATGGACAGGTTACAGTCTAGCAAAGTGCACTGCTATAGTAACAGAGGATGTTAAATTTCTGTTGCAGCCAACCTTTCTTTCGGACACGGCACTTGACAATGCTGATCTCCTCGCAACTGCAACTAATCAGACTATGTGATTCGAACGCCCACCATCCACATTGTACTCGAGAATGTAAATGCAAATATAGATTAGTTGGCCATGTCATATGCCAGATCATCGCCTGCCAGAAACACTCTCTCTTGTAGCTACTAGGTAATGGACCTACTAGGTATCCAGTAGGATGTGGTCCTGAGAAAAATGAAATGCGTTCTGACGCCGTTTTATTTGCGACAATGGCAGGACACATCCGTCTTCGGAAGTACCCTTCTGTTTGCAACAACTCTACTTTATGCTTCGTAACCGACTTCCTTTATTTACTTTAACCATTATACTTCATAACCTCTATTCATTCTCCGTCATTTTGTTGTGTAGCCACCTTACTGTGTGTTCAGCTACTTCCACACATCGAATGTACAAATTTCACTAGCATCGTCATATGTGCAAAAATAGAATCTTTCCACAGATTTATCTTTCCAATATTTCTGTAAAATAACTCTTCTGATCTCTCCATCCGACCGTCATCATGAAATTCTATTTCACATCTTCATTATTATATATTTCTTTATAATCAATATTTGTACAAAAATAAGAATATTGATGGGAAAAATAAAATAGCAATTTAATGCATGCATCAATCTAATATAACTGAGAAACAGCTTGGCTTGTTTCACACCTGTCGTATTCCAGATTTGTTAACTTTAATGAGAGTTGTGTTTGTCTCCTAGTTTATGCATTATTCTGTGAACAAATGCCAGCATGCTTGTGTGGGAAAATATATATGTGCGTGCGTGCGTGCGTTCGTGCGTGTGTGTGTGCGTGTTTGTGTGCGTGTGTGTTAGTTATAGAACAATTAAAAAGGGAGTTTTGTTTCACAATATTTGTTTCTAAGATAGTTTGACAGAAATATTACACGGTCTCAGATAGTTTGACAGAAATATTACACGGTCTCAGATAGTTTGACAGAAATATTACACGGTCTCAGATAGTTTGACAGAAAAATTACACGGTCTCAGATAGTTTGACAGAAATATTACACGGTCTCAGATAGTTTGACAGAAATATTACACGGTCTCAGATAGTTTGACAGAAATATTACACGGTCTCAGATAGTTTGACAGAAATATTACACGGTCTCAGATAGTTTGACAGAAATATTACATCGTGTAAAATTGTTTGACAGAAATATACCACGGTTTAAGCTATAGATCGTTCCTTAATTCATGTTACTGACGAGCTCAATTTTCACGGAACTGATGATGATAATGTTGTGATGATTTGAGCTCGTAGATGTCTGATGTGTCAGATTCGTGGCAGGAAAGCTGTATTGCAGTGCATGCAGGAGTGCAGATGGTTCGGAGTAGGAGAGATTTCGGATTTGTCCTTCCGCTTCCACCGCTTTTAAAATAGCTGCAGTGTTCTTTCTTGATCAAATTTAGTGATGCAAGCAGTGATTTTCGTGTGCCAAGCTGAGTGATCAATGGCTGTAGTCTCCCAGGAGCTAGGATCGATGTTGCAGTGCTTAAGAGAGTTTCATATGTGATCATTAAAGAGCTTTTTCTACCCTCCGCTTGAACGTTTACGATCGCACAGCTAGCTTCCCATAGAATACTCTTTTTGGAAGGTAAACTACCTTCATCACGAAACTACCTGATGCGTAGCAACCATATTTCGTAGTTAGTATTACACACACACACGTACACACACATGCACGTACACACCGTGTGTGTGTGTTGTGTGCGTGTGTGTGTGTGTTTGTCATCACCTAGGATTTCCGTAATTCCATGAATTATTTTTATTGCTCCGAGAACTCCGAGTTAGTCTTAAGGTAACGATATAATCTTGAAGACCCTCAGTAAAATGTCTTATCTCTCTTGCAAACAGATAGAGGATGATGACGACATGTTCCCTTTATCTGTGAATAGGTATCTCTTAACAGACTAAAGCCTTTTCTGATAAAAAAGTGGGTTCTCCTGGTGACACTCAAACACTTTAAGGTCCGTTGTCTCAAAAATCATGGTTGCGTTAAGAGTGTTAGATGCATGTTCATTTATGCATCTTCATTGATGCATGTTTATTGATGCATGTTCATTTATGCATGTTCATTTATACATATTCATTTATGCATGTTCATTTATGCATGTTAGTGGATGCATGTTTATGGATGTTTATTCTCAGAAAGAAAATATTATGTGTGGTGTGGCAATATCCAAGAATGATGACGTCTTGCCTGGATACGTCTGGGCCAACTAGTTCATCATTCTTCTCTCATATCTTCTGGCTCATTTGTAGTGATGGACAACCCACATTTCTAAAAATTGATAAAATTATTACGCAATTAAAAGTTGAAGATAAAAGAAAAGATGCGTAAAAGAAAATCCTGAATTGATAACAGCACGAGATGGTCCGGTATGATACTTCTACACATCCAAATGCCTCAGGATAGAAATGTTAGACTGGATTTGTGTGTTGTTATCTCCAATGTGTCACACAATGTGACACCCAATCTGGCACCCCTACGGTTTTGACGGATTGTGGTTATGTTTATTATTTATACAATATCGACCTATGTCATTAACAGAACAAGGTTCACGAGCACTCGTCCTCTGTTAAGCACATTGTCTTTAAATAAATAACGCATTAGGCCTTAAGGCAAATAACCCCGGGGATAATAGGAATCCGTGTTGGACTCCAACCTTGAAACCTTTCTTCCAAAGTCTCATTACTGCACTGGTGGACGTGAAGTTGTTTTTTGTTTAATTGGGCCGGAGAGTACATACCCTACATTTGCCAACATATTGTTGTTCACAATTCGATGTACCAGGTACTCAGTTTTTGTACCATAACACTACGAACTATGATTTGGAACGATACAATAATGGAGTACTTCATAACAGCAATTTGCGTCAATCAATGTTTCTCTCGCGTATACTGCCAATCGTCTCTTTAGAGCGTATAATTATAAGGGCAGTTAGGTAGCATCACAGTAAAGACAGCACTCGTGTGAAAGACATTTCCAGTCGTAAGTACGACAGCTTTAGCGTTCACCAGCAAAGGATATAATAAATGTTATTGGAATTAGTAGTGCGAACTGATTAGTCTAGGCGTTTGCCTTGTGTTCAAAGGGGTGGCAGAATCGATCCCTAGTCGTAATGAATGAAACATGTTTAAATTTTTTCAGCATTTTTTCTGAGGTATATGTGAATTATCGATTGCACACGGAGTTACGTGCTATGAGTTGTACTCTTTGTATACATCGCGCCGCTTCGTTGAATTTTTTTTTACTTTTTTTTTCTTCCGTCGCTCCATTGTAACCAGCACGGATATCCGTGAGATTTCCGCCGGGAGCGTGATTACGTTGTGCCACCATTCTGCGCCTTGTAGGCCTAGCACATCCGATTTCGGTATGCATTGACAATTCCGGCGGGATTCCCTAGCCTGTTACAGCCTCCCTATCTGTCGCCAGGCACGCATGTGTGTGGTCACTTCGTTGAAATGAAAGTAATAGATACGGAGAAACGCGATTAAATTTACATAGATTCTCTACGACTAATGGTTCTCATCCTACTCCCTGTGGGGGTCCTTTTGAACTCATCGTATTAATTCGTATGACACCAAAATTAAAATATGGTTAAAATATAAGTGGTCCGTCTACACTTTAAATATGTTTTAAAATTGCATATGTTTTTCTATTTTATTATATTTGTTCTTATTATTATATATTCGTCTGACGAATATTTTGATCGAAACGTCAACTGTTGTCATCATTATACTTTTTATCATTATTGTTCTATCACAGTTGTATTACTTTCTGTTGACATTGGCACCACATATTTACTTGTTTACAATATTGACTAATAGATACTCTGTAAGTTTGTTTGTTTTAATAATGCCTTCCAGCAGATTATAACAAGTGTTTGCAATATATTTTATCATGTGGTGCTTTTTGAGAAAACTTATCTTTTGTGGCAACTCTGAAGCCAAAAATATTGTTTGTACTATGATCGAAGTTCAACCCCCTTTGCACCAAAT
Source organism: Meghimatium bilineatum (assembly GCA_034231615.1). Classification (NCBI taxonomy): domain Eukaryota; kingdom Metazoa; phylum Mollusca; class Gastropoda; order Stylommatophora; family Philomycidae; genus Meghimatium; species Meghimatium bilineatum. The sequence continues at coordinate 93,107,822 of CM067322.1, read as the reverse complement.
ATTTATTACCTGAGTGATTCTTCCCTTGCCTATGTTTATCAGTTTATGTTTATGATTTATTAATTTAAATATAATTATATATAGGGTCAGGGTTAGGATTAGTTATGTAAAATATAACTAACCCTATCCCTAACAAATTATTATTTTAATTATTGATTATTTATTGATATAATAATTACATCAATTAACCACAAAATACGTAGGTAAGCACTAATATAAAACAAGATCGAACACGGAGGTTGGACTGCGATTATAGTACTATATTGTTGTTGTCTATTTTTCAAGTCATGTTATATAAATCGTTATAACTATCGTTTGAATAGTTACCTCTGTATGAACCCCCAACCACCCGACCCCCACCGACCCCCCCCCAATCCGAGATTTTTAGCAATTGAATCAGTGCAATCTTCTGCTCAACCACAATCCAATCCTATATTTAATGAACACCATACATTGGCATATTACGAAAATATATTTACATTAAATAGACAAGATTATTTGTATCCGACCTTATTGACCAGACTTTTATCCCGTAGCAAAGATATTCCAAATTACCAGGACAATGTTGGAACCAAATAAGATGCGTTAGAAACGTTCTTCATTACAAAGTATTGATCCTAATTTGGTTAGATTCCAAGAACTGTCATCAGTATTTGACTTCCTGCTCTAACTGTGATAGTTAAGCCTATTTCTTCTAAAACACGGAAAGCCATTAAGTCCAGACCTGAAACATTATAGACTGACCGCCTTACTAAGGGCTTTCAATTACCCTGGGCCATGAATTATCAGCCACTTAGGACACTGATAACTTATTGTCTGCTAGCTCCAAGTCGGATATAATTAGACACTGTTTCCTCTGCTGGAATATTTGCTACTTCCTTTTCTCCTTTATTACGTTATTCTCTCTATCATCATCATCATGTTGTTACGTTTGCTTTGATTCCAGAATCTTGTCTATGAAACTCTTGGAGACAATCCATAAATAATGTCACTGATTAGGGTCAAAGGAGTCTGAACAGGTTTAACAGTTGTTGACATGGTTTCCACTACCCACACGAAATAATATCCAGCTACAAGTTAACACAAATTAATGTCAACACTTATCGTTGATGTCACCAATTAAATTGTTTGTATTTGAAAAATTTACATTAAAATTAGGGGGGGGGATAAATGTCATTGTTTCTTACGTTATCTGCAAAAGAAAATGTATTAGGAGAGGAAGGAGGGGTGGGGTACAAATTATCGACATAATTAAGCATAAGGGTTCCTGACTTCTTGACAGTTGTTGACAAGAAGGGGGAGTCAGAAAGTGTCAACAAATTTTTGATGTATTTTCTGGACAGTCTCTTGCTTTAAAAGTAAAAATTGTTTTCGTTTCTTCACAGCTATCAATCATATCTAGAGGATTTCACTTTCAATCATATCTAGAGAATTTCACTTTCAATCATATCTAGAGGATTTCACTTTCAATCATATCTAGAGAATTTCACTTTCAACAGCATATCATTTTTTCATACAATACATCTTTCTGAAAGAAGCTATATGGGTATACGTAGAGGTATCTAATAACCAAGACGCCAGAGAATAGCCTACGTAAGAGAGTGGGCTACAGTAACACACATAGAAAGGAATACTAACAAGGATAAGACAATAAATGTTATTACTGGCTTTGTTATTATATAACTTATATCACATTTCATTTGTCTTTCATTACTCTATATATCAATATATTTACTTGTTCCTTTACATTTACATATTCGTTTTTTGTTTGTTTTTTCCTTGAAAAATATATTTTAACCGTAACGTAGGAAACGTCTTTGTTTCTGTCATACATATACTCGTATATTACAATATTTACGTGTTTGCCGTATTTTAATTTAAAAAAGTAAATTAAAATTTTCGTTACTCTACTGTAGCGAAGAGAAACATTTTTTGTCAATTTATAACATCATTATTCATATAACATCATTCATATAACATCATTCATATAACATCATTCTCATCACATCATTTATATAAGATCATTCATATAACATCATTCATATAACATCATTCATATAACATCATTCATATAACATCATTCATATAACATCATTCATATAACATCATTCATATAACATCATTCATATAACATCATTCATATAACATCATTCATATAACATCATTCATGTAACATCATTCATGTAACATCATTCAAACAGCATCATTCGCGGGCCATACAAAATTATCATTTTACAAATTAAGCTGCAAACATTTCACTAATTCACCCCTAATATGTTGCCTGGAACTGTTTCTCTTTGACTAGGCGTGTGGTGTTGGTTGGTATGTAGGATATTACTAATTGCAATAAGCCTCGCCACATCAAGGGTACACTTTTGCCATTCACTTCAACAAATAAACAACCATCACTGGTCAATGTTTCGTGGTAATATTGACTCCATGCATTTGTAGACAACATTTGTAGACAACATTTGTAGACAACATTTGTAGACAACATTTGTAGGTGCTACACCACTTTCTGCATTATTTATTTTCCCATGTGTTCTGTTGTGATCCGCTATTTGCACGTTTCATGACTTGGTTGCATTGCTTACTTTTACTCCACTATATATGTAGGTGCCACACAGATGGTTTCAGTCACTTCCAACATTCATGTGTCTCCCCCCCCCCCTCACCAAATTACATGGTTACTCTTAGGAAACTGAAACAATAACATCACCCAGAGTCTAATGTGTTCACTGTGTTTAACTTTCCTGTTTCTGGTTATTTTTATCACTTGACACACCTTATTTGTGCTTGTTTCTCATAGAAATTGATGGTTTGACAAGGTATCACACATATAAGAACTTAATGAGCTGATGTCACTACCGCAGCATGTCACAAACATGTAAGAACTTATTGCGCTGATGTCACTACCGCAGCATGTCACAAACATGTAAGAACTTACTGCGCTGATGTCACTATCCCAGCATGTCACAAACATGTAAGAACTTACTGCATTGATGTCACTATCCCAGCATGTCACAAACATGTAAGAACTTACTGCGCTGATGTCACTATCCCAGCATGTCACAAACATGTAAGCACTTACTGCGCTGATGTCACTATCCTAGCATGTCACAAACATGTAAGAACTTACTGCGCTGATATGACTATCGCAGCATGTCACAAACATGTAAGCACTTACTGCGCTGATGTCACTATCCTAGCATGTCGCAAACATGCTGTGTGTGATGATGTTTATATGGTGTACTGTATCTCAATTCCTTGATGACATATTGACACCCAGTGGCATTTCCTAAGATATCCCACTAATAAATGTTTTATACACGAATTTATCATTTGCTGATCAGAAGTGTTAGTTTATTTTGTAATGTTGTTTCTAACCATTCTGTAAGTACACACACTTTGTGCAAGCTTCAGTCACAAATGATGTCTCTAATTATTCTGTAAGTACACACACTTTCTGCAAGCTTCAGTCACAAATGATGTCTCTAACACTTCTGTAAGTACACACACTTTGTGCAAGCTTCACTCACAAATGATGTCTCTAACAATTCTGTAAGTACACACACTTTGTGCAAGCGTCAGTCACAAATGATGTCTCTAACAATTCTGTAAGTACACACACTTTGTGCAAGCTTCAGTCACAAATGATGTCTCTAACCATTCTGCAAGTACACACACTTTGTGCAAGCTTCAGTCACAAATGATGTATATCCTTGAATTTCAGTACTGTGTTAATCGTGAAAGTGCTTTGAAACAAAATCCTAGATTTATTTATATTTAGTCCAGCTTCTGTTGCCTTTGGCGAGTCAAGCCACATTATCCATCGGGTCTATGACTCGCCAACCAGATGTCCATTACCCCAGATCTACTGCATGTATTCCTTTCAGGAGGGCTGAGAGGATTTTTATAAGTAGTAGAAATAAAGGTTCCTTTGCAAAGGTCGCTTTGCATGTATTCCTAACAGACGTCTCGGCGTGTATATGGTAAATTTTAAATGTAGCTCCTAACGATAAAATTCAGTTGTGACCCTGGTGTAAACCCGAGACCTCATGGTTCTGAGATCGGCCTTCTGGTTATTTGTCATCGTGCTCCGCCCACTTGTTATTAATAATAACATTGAATGACTTATCTTTGTTAGTATCACACCGTGCACGTAGAAGACCTATCCGATAATTTTGTATGCAGACACACAGTCACAAGGAAGCATGCGAATGCTATTTCTCTGTCTAGTGATATTTTATACAACGACAACTCACTCAGATATAAGTAGCGACAACCCACTCAGATATAAGTAACGACAACCCACTCAGATATAAGTAACGACAACCCACTCAGATATAAGTAACGACAACCCCCTCATATATACGCAACGATAACCCATTTCCAGATAAGCAAACTTGATACGAGTATATTGGGGTTTTTTTAATTGTATTTATTAAATGTAAGACAGGTTTTCCACGTCTTCATCTGACACTATGAGAACGATTATTCCAGAAGAGAGATTTTTTCACTAGATGAAGTCTAAAAACTCGCTATCGGGTGGACTCCTTGTTCCCCATTCGTTCTTTAAACTCATGCTTGCTATCAGGATGTGATCTGAGAGAACGATGTGTCATTGTTGAGAGTTGGGCTACTAAATATACGCTTTTAGGCTTTATAACAGAATAAGGCAGGCAAAAACAACATGCAGAAAATGGAAAAAAATATATTGTGTTACAGACTTTATCATTAGGTGTGAGAAAGAGAGTTCTGCAGTGCTAAATAAATCATATAATAACATATGGATGCGAGTCTTGGACAATAAACATACTGGAAAGTGGGAAATTAGAAGCAATAGAGAGGTGGTTTTATAGAAGAATGCCATGGACTGCAAGGAAAGCGAATGTGGAAGTGTTGAAAGAATCAAATGCGAAACGGACTTTAATCATTAATACAAGAAAAGGACAATCTTAATTTTTTTGGCATGATTTTTGGCAAACTTCAAGAGAAAGGGAGGTTTGGAGAACATAGTCACAACAGGTAAGATTTAAGGCAAAAGAGATAGAGGGCGACAACGTGAGAAAATATTAGACAGTTTGACAACCTGGTACAGCAGGGAAACAACAACGTTGTGGAGAGCCATGATCGCCTACACTAGACGGCATGGTACCTGATGATAATGATGTTGAAGCTTTATAATACAGTTCAGCGTAGCGTTTATGTCGCTTATCATATGATATAGAACAGCTGACTTCACACCATACCTTCTTAGTCTTCAAGTCTTACATGGAGACAAATAGGGTTATAATGAGGACAATAGCAGATAGGTAATGAGGGAAGAAAAGATGTGGAACCATGACAGGTGAGAAAAACGTATGGGTAGTAAGTAGGGAGGAGAAAGTAGACTGAAGAATGTGAGATGAACAAAGGAAAAGATATGGTAGCAAGTAAATTACATTAAAATAAAGTTCTCTGGTGCCCTTATCTCCGGCACCCTCTTCCTATGTCTCGCTATATCAGCCTGATACCATCTCACGACGTGCTTCCCAGTGATAGTCCCATACCCTCCCTTGTTGTACCCTCCCTGTGTCCTCTGGGCTCCCTCCCACCCGCACTTCACTTTCTTGCGTGACGTATCTCCGTCTAGGGGATTTCGTCGATCCACTACGTCCCCTTTTTTTTTTTTTTTTTTTTTTTTTTTTTTTAACCTCTGCATTTGTCTTATACTCTGTCTTCTTTCTCTATGGCTATTTACCTATTTACTTACACCCCTTTACTCTCATCAGTTGGTATGCACTGTGACCATACCTGGATATTGTCTTTTCTATTGTTCCCCTTTCGCGGGTGTGTTTTCTTTTCACTTCAGCGCCTCGGGTACCGTCTATTACTGTGGCATGTCTTTATTTTTCTAACCTGTAACAATACGTGCTATCATGACCCTTGATAGGAATCTGACTTTCACTGTCCATTCTTTACTTTATTGCCATTATGCGTGTGCTCATTCACATGGGAGGACCATAGACTAGTCGCTGCATCAGTTAAGTTATTTTACTACTATTTTATTCTCATATATCACAATTATCTGCTCATATTCTCTTCCTTCTGTTTGCTCATTCTCTTCTGTTCCTGCCGTTTTTGGCCTCTTTTTCTCTCTCCCACCTGATCCCTCGTATCATCTCATTTTGCTCTTCCCTTACATCATGATTGCTTGTCTGTAGCACTCATTCTCTGTTGACACTTTTGAGGTGAGTATTTTTACTTTATTTTAATGTAATTTACTTGCTACCATATCTTTTCCTTTGTTCATCTCACATTCTTCAGTCTACTTTCTCCTCCCTACTTACTACCCATACGTTTTTCTCACCTGTCATGGTTCCACATCTTTTCTTCCCTCATTACCTATCTGCTATTGTCCTCATTATAACCCTATTTGTCTCCATGTAAGACTTGTTTTATTGTGGTCATTTGTTTGTCCTGATGAAGGCTTTATAGTCGAAACGTCGTCTGTCTCTGTATCTCGTTGTTAAGTTGTTTTGTTTCATTTTGGTAACACACCTACCTATTTTTGTATTTCTTGACATTTTGCCCTGTGTTACCCCAGCCACCTACTTCCTGTTTAGGGTTGTTACCCTACACTGGTTGATTTATCCCTTCTTAGTCTTCTACTCATGTCGAAATCGGTAAATGTGCCGAAATGTGATTGGCTGGAATGTTTAAATAACAGCTGTAAAAATAGTATCACAGCGCACTTCACATTCTACGGCTGACTCACTCTGATGTCACATGAAAACTTGTGCTAATTATTGGCGCACTTCACTCTCTACGGCTGAGATCACACGAACACTGGTGCTGTTTATTGGAGAACGAACGCATAAGAAGAAGACATTGGACCTATGAAGAAAAGTGGTCGTATGACGAAAACTGGGTGTATGACGAAAACTGGACGTATGAAGAAAACTCGTCGTATGAAGAAAACTGGATGTATGACGAAAACTGGTCGTATGAAGAAAACTGGTCGTATGGAAAAAACTGGTCGTATTAAGAAAATTGGGCGTATGAAGAAAACTGGGCGTATGAAGAAAACACATACTCTCTTACGATCACGTGATCAGAATTTGATTAAGAATCGAATTTCATCACTCTTGGGTAGCAATGTGGCACAGAGAGCCGAACAATTATGGAAATGCCCCTCGTGTTATGATGCTTTCATCTATGGAAGAATGATTAAAAACACGTCTGGTCTGAAAATGTGGGGAAAAGAAAATCGTCTTCATATAAGAAATTACGAAACAAATTAGTGTTTTCTTGGATCAAAGATGGCGGACATTTCGCCTTTTAATTTGATTAGGTGGTATATGCCAAGGGAGGTCCACAACTGAAATGTGTCTGTTCACATCCTTCTCCAAATATAAACTACGAGATGATAACACACAGAGTTACTGGTTGTTGATCTAGTGGTCCATGGATTCTTTCCTTTTAACTAGATGACGTTATGTGGTAGATGCATGTGTTTGTTAGCTGTTGTCTTGTTTCCTATAGAGTGTACCATTTATCTGATTCTAGAACACAGCTTCAATAATATTGACTGATCCAATTTGTCATTAGCTTGTGCTATCAAGTTTATGCCAGGTTAGAAATGAACAGTGCAGGTAAGTTGGATCAGTCAAGATGAATGACACAATGTGTGACGAGCCCGCAAGATCAAACTTGAAAACGATGTGGTTCGGTGGGGACTTCAAATAGTCAAGACCGCGATCTGAGCACAATTTTCTCAAAATATATGCGCCATACAACTGGTCACACACATTTCTGATCTTTTATTGAATAATTCAAGGCACAATATCCACACAAAACCGACATGGATTCGCAAAACATAACAAGAGAGAAACAAAAACAAACAGCATCTTCTCAGAGTTGAGAAAATCATCCATGGATTGCTTATTTTATTTTTTTTGCTTAATGACTACAAGACGCAGAAGGTCATACCTTGCTTGATACGTGCTTTTTACTTAAAATAACACGAAACACACACAAAGTGACCAACGAGAAATCAGAACATTCAGATAAATAAAGATAAATGACACCGATCACAAAGGTACAAAATGTCTGCTTGATTTAAATTATTAAAATATTACCCATGTCAACAATTATAATATAGAACTACAACGAAAGTATAATATAGAACTACAACCAAAGTATAATAATGATAATCACTAGCCGTAAACAAGAAATAGTCGGAAGAACGAGAAAAAAACTAGTCCGGAGAACGTGGAAAAAATTTGTCCGGAGAACGGGGAAAAAAGTAGTCCAGAGAACGGGGGGAAAAAGTAGTCCTGAGAACGGGGGAAAAAAATAGTCCGAGAATGGGGGAAAAAAAGTAGTCAGACCGAGAAAAAAAGAAATAGTTCAGAGAATGAGAAAAAAGAAGTAGTCCGGAGAACGGAATTTTGTTAAATGTTCAAAAGGAGTAGGTGACTGACTTCATTGTACTCGGGTTACAGTAAGCAGTCCCTATCAATGATGGTGAAACGCCGCCTACTGATAGTACCACTCATAGCACGTAACTCCGTAGCTTCAAGAGATTATCACCGGGATCTCATAAACATTAATTTTTTAAACAAGACGTCATGAGCGGCATACGAACCAGCGACCTCTTAAGCACAAAACAAAAGACTACCACTACGCGTAGATATAGAGGGAGAACGGAATATATTATGTAATGGCTAACAGCTTGGCTTCTATTTTTGCGCCTTTCGGTTTTAAGTATTCAACTTCAGCACAGTAATTCAGTCACTTTGAACTATAGAATTGAACCTTAAACCTCCTTAGTCGCCTCATATCTACGACATGCATGCATGCTCACACTGTTGTTATTATATCATGCCGCGATAGAACACGTGTGACCAGTCATTACTATTAACCTACACTTTCCTTTCACCTTCTCTTCTCCCAATCTCGACTGTCCATTTCAACAAAGCCGTGTAAAGGGAATCAATCCTCACTACGTGCTGAAACCAGTTAGTATTACCCAATTACTAATCTGGATAGTAAACTTCTAGGACTACCCTTAAACAATACATTGTATATTACATTCTACAATTACTCATGGCAAGTAATTTTTTAATGAATTTTTTTTTTTAGTTTTAAAACCTGCTAGAGGATGGTCACAAATTACATCGGCAATATTTTTACCAATTTTTTTACCTCTGTTGTCAGCAGTTGCCAAGAATCCAGGGATACCCCCCCCCCCTTCTGTTTAACTATGTCCAATAACGTAGTACATCTTTCCCCCTACTAACACAAATTTCCTTTCAGCAGACAAAGTACGAAACATATATAACAAATTTAAACAATTATTTGGAGAAAAGGTTGCAAATTAAAACAATTTAATTAGTGAATAAAAAATGCATTGTTGACGTACAATTTTATCAACCCTCCTCCTTTTACACTTATCAGACTCCTCTCCCCTCTAATCATTACACAATTTATGGACAGCCCCCTAGCACACAACAAAATCACACAATACACCCACACTGTCATATCAACTGTAACCTGATGGTGTGGTTTGCTTGTTTATGCATTGTCTCCATAGTAACATGAACGTTAACTCTCTCCTTATTGAGAAATTATTCTGTAGTGGCGTTATTTAAATTTATATAACACTGGTTTATAAATACGCGAATGTTCTTTCATTTGCTGGTTTAGGAAAGCAGGACTGAAATAAAGAGAACGTTCAATTGCGCCATATTTTTTGTTATATCCACCGCCTACCTGCAGGAATAGTATATTGTTAAATATGATATCTACCCTCTCACAAATAAACGGAAGTTGTGTGTCAGTTGATATCATAACACTGGGAAAGTTTCACGGTGTTATACCAAACCAATGTAAACTTGCATAATCTTGTAGAAAACAACCTCAAAATGAGTATCTTTGCTGGTATAATGAAACAAAATCTATAATTTGAAAATGTCAGTACAGAAAACAGTGTCTCAATCAATATAACTCACACCAAAATCAGTACAGAAAGCAGTAAATAATCAATATAATCAACATCAAAATGATCAAATGATTTTGATCATCAGAAACACATAATAGCTCAGTGTTTTAGAGTTGTCACAGCCATACTGAAATCGTAAGTATCCGGCCAAAACGTACAGTTATCACAGCTAAGCTGTAAACCATGAAACAGCTTAATCCATTCTATAGACGTCTACTGGAGAATGCTGATAACATATTAGTCTTCAGATCAGCTCATAATAAATAACCAATGTAGTTTATTATTAAATGTGCTCCAATTGAGTCGGGATAGCACAGGCCAAATCAACATTTCAAAAGATGAGAAACATTATATGAAATGGAGTGATATCATTGCATACACAAGTTCAAGTATTAGAGTCGATCCTTCTTTATGGATGCGAAGCATGGACGACAAACAAAAAGAGCTCAAGAAGCTGGAGGCAAATGTGGTTTTTGAGAAGAATGATGAAAATTCCGTGGACAGCCAAAAATATTATTGTAGAAGTTCTGAGTGATGCTGGAGTAAAAAGACAAATTATAGCAAAAATTATAAGCAGACAGTCACGATTTTTAGGGTATGTGACGAGAAGATCACAATGTGAACATTTAGTAACCACAGGAAAGATCGAGAAGAGATAGAGGAAGGAACAAGTATACATTTCTGGATGGGTTGTCACTGGGCACAAAAAGATGTCACCAATATTTATTAACAACACAAAAGACAGAGAGATGTGGAGAAAAATGATCGCCTGCTCCACTTGTTATGGCACTTGATTGATTGATTGATTGATTGATTGATTGATTGATTGATTGATTGATTGATTGATTGATTGATTGATTGATTGATTGATTGATTGACCACTAGTGTACCTTCAGTTTGCATTATACAAATATAAATTTGCAAAGCACAGCAATATCCCAAAGATTACACATCTCCATCAAAAAAAAACATATCGACAAGATATCTTAAATTAACCGAATTCTCGTTTTAAGAATATTTGTTGAAGTAAATAAGGAAGGAATTTCTTTTGTAGTGTCTGATGTCGGATTCGATTAGGGGTTGAGATTCGATACACACGATAACGTCTGATTTATTAGCCAAGAAATCAGAGAGGAGAGTGGAGTTGCTTGTAGGATATTATTTGTTTGTGGTTATTACTTCTCAAACATTTTAGTCCATTGCCATCTATAGTATAGATTATACAGGCATAGCGTAACATTTAGCATAGAATATGCAGGCATAGCATTACATATAGTATAGATCAGGGGTCGGCAGCCTTATGCTGACTATGTGCCAACCTAAGGTTTCAAATTATTCAGAGTGCCAACATCACATATCATTTTATACAAGTCGAGGCCAATATTCTTATTTTACCATATATTTTATTTGTATATTTTAATTAATTAATATAAAGTGATATTCAATCATATGTCATATGTAAAGTTGTAAACAACATTAAAAGAAATAGAGTTTCTTGAAAGAATTTTTAAAAAAAACTTTGTTATTATTAATGGGAGCCTTGCCCTTGCATGGTCTACCCAGGAAACGTGAAGTATGTGTGCCATTTGACGCGTGCCATAAGTTGCCGACTCCTGGTATAGATTATACATGCCCTAGTCAGCTTTAGTACAGATGATATAGACCTAACGTCGCCTTTAGTATAGATTATAGCTCTAGGTATCTTTGGTATAGATTATACAGCCCTAGCATCACATTTTGTACAAATTATACAGTTCCAGTTTCGGCTTTTGTACAGATTATATAGGCCTAGCTTCGCCTTTTGTACAAATTATGCAGTCCCAGTTTCGCCTTTTTTATAGATGATACATGCCTAGCATCACATTTTGTACAAATTATACAGTCCCAGCTTCGCCTTTTGTACAGATTATATAGGCCTAGCTTTGCCTTTTGTACAAATTATACAGTCCTAGTTTCGCCTTTTGTAGAGATTATACAATTATAGCATTAAATATAGTATAGATTATACAGGCCTAACGTCGCCTTTTGTCTAGGTAAGGTTACCAAACTTGTTCGGGCCACCGCCTCCTATGCAAGACATAAATGTGTTAACGCACCCACCCCCCTCCCAAATTACAACAGTTTTTCACAGCAGTTTGATATTTTCGACGTAACTAGCAACTAACGATACATTGCTGCTTATATTGTTCAATAATTCAGACAGTAGTGACCAATATGTGCGTCATCTTGATAACATTTATTACTATACTGATTGTGATGAAACATAGCCGATATGTCAAGATTGTAAAGTGTATGTTCGAATAACATTATGCACAGTTGCATACACTGGTTTAAATCTAAAAATGCGCAATACATATTAAAAGATTACAATACATTAGTAAGAATCGTTTTTATAATAATTAAAGCACCATCAAATATATTACAAAATTGTTCATTTCGAACTTATAAAATACAAATACAAAGCAAAAATAACAAACAAATGTGAAGCATGAGCCTGAAGCATTTTAAACGGTTTTTTTTTCATGTGTCTCAACTGTCGTTTAAAAACACCAGTAAATCACCACGCGAAGATGTGTAATCGGTTCCTGTTCTTATACAGTAAATTCTCTATAGAACTAAACCCATGCACATCCAAATAGGAAGATGGAGATGCAATTAATAGTTGCTGCACTATTTCCTATAATCCGGGGTAGAGTGTTGGTATTGATTTCTGAAGTCAGAACCTTTTGTACCCAATACATAATTTTAATTTTTGTTCAACATTTGTTGCGAGTTCTATGAGCTTCTCTTCTAAATTTGATGATCCTGCCTGCTGTGTGTACTTATAAATGTGATGATCCTGCCTGCTGTGTGTACTTATAAATGTGATGATCCTGCCTGCTGTGTGTACTTATAAATGTGATGATCCTGCCTGCTGTGTGTACTTATAAATGTGATGATCCTGCCTGCTGCGTGTACTTATAAAAAAGAATCAAGAACACACTTTGGTATATTCATGTTTAAAATATACTTGAATTTCTCATTGAAATCAGCATGTAGAGCATCCTAGTGTTTGTAGTATGCAAGTAAATCTTCCTGTTTGAGAGACACTTTTGATACATTTGAAAAGTGGCTACATTAACCTCGGCCTAGATTCCACTTTAACAGATGTTTCCCCACAAAAGCGGCGTTAACGGTTTGTTCTAATTAATTTCAATTTATCACTTCGTGATTGTAGAATAACCTCATTAAATATTTTCTATAGGCCTGTCAAATAAGCGATATCATTTTTGGATGTAAATCAGGTTGACCGTTAATCCGTCCTCCCTGCTTCCTAGACATTCTACTACTGAAACAAGCAAATTGTAAAATCGACTCAGACAAATACTTTTGAAACCAAACGAACTTTCTAAAGCCGGAAATTTCGTGAAGCAGGAAACGATTGAAATATTCATCGATTTCATTACAAAGTTGACACGGTCAACAGAATCGGGCTGTGGAATGTATTGGTCAAATTTTTCGAACCCTCACCCACCCCAAACCAAAGCAATTTCATCAACACCGTGCGATAGTTTCATGATGAGTGGTATCATCAGCCTTTCTTGTCACAAATTGGGTTAAATAAGGTTCTTATGCGTTCTTGCTCCAACACTATTCAGCCTGATGTGTTCCGCCATGCTGACGGATGCATCTAGTTCAAGTGCTGTAACCGGCATACAAATGAAATACAGAGCAAATGAAAAACAAAGGAAATGCGGGTGGTAAACTTCAATTTTTGGTTTTTACAATCCACAACGAATGCAATATGTTATACATACAAGTACATTGAAGCAGGAAACATATATATATATATACACAGACACACACACACATCTGCGTTATCCTACCCCACTCATATTATGCCGCTGTTTCGATAAAATTCACTGTTGGACAACCTTCATGTAACACTACATTTAACAATTAATTTCTGCCTGATGAAATTATTTCCACATTTTCATGAATTTCTGAAGAATATTGCTACATGGTACGATTATTTATCTTTGAGAGTTAGAGATTTCCTTCCCAGATACATGCGAACCTATACATAGATATGTATCGATCTCTGAGGTATGAGTCTATATATAGATATGTATCGATCTCTGAGGTATTGTCTATATATATATATGTATCGATCTCTGAGGTATGAGTCTATATATAGATATGTATCGATCTCTGAGGTATGAGTCTATATATAGATATGTATCGATCTCTGAGGTATGAGTCTATATATAGATATGTATCGATCTCTGAGGTATGAGTCTATATATAGATATGTATCGATCTCTGAGGTATGAGTCTATATATAGATATGTATCGATCTCTGAGATAAATAGACAGTAATCAATATGTTGGGTGGGTATCTAGAATGAGAGACACCTAATAAGTGTATGGGATGGTCCCTAACAAGAGGCATCAGTCAAAGATATGTTTATGTCTCATAGAGATACAGACCAAATCAATGACATACTTATGTATTCCAAACGACCAAACACCAATATTCGAACACATATTTACATCTTTAAGAAAAATAGACCAATCGTTTAACACATACTTACATATCTAAAAAAGAAAGAATAATATTTGAACACATACTTATATATCTAAGAAAAAGAGTAAATCTTTGAACACATATTTACATCTCTGCCGAAGACGGGTGTGTTGGGCCATTGGCGCAGATAAAACGGCAACACAACGCCTTTCCATTCTCTGGACTACATTCAACTGGAAATCTTGTAGGATCATTGTCCTGTTACAAGAGAAATCCAGTCGGAGTTTGAGAATGAACGCTGAAGAAGAAGAAGATATTTATATCTCTAAGAAAAAAAGTAAATCTTTGAACACATACTTACATCTGTAAGAAAGGAAGACCAATATTTTAACACTTACTTACACCTCTAAGAAAAAAAGACCAATATTTGAACACATACTTACATCTCTAAGAAAGGGAGACCAATATTTGAACACATACTTACATCTCTAAGAAAGAGAGACCAATATTTGAACACATACTTACATCTCTAAGAAAAAAGACCAATATTTGAACACATACTTACATCTCTAAGAAAAAAAGAACAATATTTGAACACATACTTACATCTCTAAGAAAAAGAGATTTCAATCATTTAATACATACTTACATCTCGCTCTAAAAATGAGAGACTAATTGTCTGCGGTAAATTTCTGTCTCTGAAAACGAGACTAATTTTCTACAACATACTTCAGTCTCTGAGAAAGAGAGTCAATATTTTACGACTACTCCTGTCTCTGAGAAAGATAGTCAATATTTAACGACTACTTCAGTCTCTGAGAAAGAGAGTCAATATTTAACAACTACTTCAGTCTCTGAGAAAGAGAGTCAATATTTAACAACTACTTCAGTCTCTGAGAAAGAGAGTCAATATTTGACGACTACTAATGTCTGAGAAAGAGAGTCAATATTTTACGACTACTAATGTCTGAGAAAGAGAGTCAATATTTAACGACTACTAATGTCTCTGAGAAAGAGAGTCAATATTTAACAACTACTTCAGTCTCTGAGAAAGAGAGTCAATATTTAACAACTACTTCAGTCTCTGAGAAAGAGAGTCAATATTTAACAACTACTTCAGTCTCTGAGAAAGAGAGTCAATATTTAACAACTACTTCAGTCTCTGAGAAAGAGAGTCAATATTTGACGACTACTAATGTCTGAGAAAGAGAGCCAATATTTAACAACTACTTCAGTCTCTGAGAAAGAGAGTCAATATTTAACAACTACTTCAGTCTCTGAGAAAGAGAGTCAATATTTTACGACTACTAATGTCTGAGAAAGAGAGTCAATATTTTACGACTACTAATGTCTGAGAAAGAGAGTCAATATTTAACGACTACTAATGTCGCTGAGAAAGAGAGCCAATATTTAACAACTACTTCTGCCTCTGAGAAAGAGAGTCAATCTTCAATGATGCACTTATTTTTGAGGAAAAGAGCTAATTTCTAAAGATATTCTATTTCTGAAAAGCAATATTACCTGTCAATTAGCTGCTTCACCGTAAAATTGAACATTACGAACTGTGACAGTACATCGTTATTCCTTTGGCTAGAACCACCATCCCACAACACAGTCATTTAACCCTCGTGTCAACTCAATGACAATGACAACTACACAGGTTTACAATATTTCCCTAGACGTCTTCCCTATTTAAGACCCTGTCTGCGGAAGCATTGATCGCTCCGTCCAGAAACTAATCGAAATTTCTAATGCCATTATAGCTTCATCATCTCTAATATGACAGATTGTTGTCTGACATCATCCTAGTAGACTTGTTGATGTTATGGTCTACATGCGCTGTCAAGTTTCATTTAAGTGGTTCAGTGAGACAACCATTTATACTGATTTTCTCTGCTTTTGTTGTTCGAGGTCGCAGGATTCAATGACCATCGATGTTCTGGCTATATCACGTGTGATCGCCTGATATGCAATAATATTCTGATGTCTTAGAATGTTAGCAACTTCTTCAACAAACCTTCATTTTGTTCTTTCTCTACATTTTGCTGTTTCCATTCTCATGTTATGCTCTTGCTGCTGACCACTAAGGGCTCATTTTCATTTACTTTTCACTTTTCATTTTCACTTACTTCCTGTTTAGGGTTGTTACCCTACACTGCAACAGTTATCCCTTTTCTAACCCTTACGCCGCGAGGCACAAAAGGGTCACGGCGTATAGATAGATAGATAGATTTATATATCGATTAGACAGCAAGGGCATACTAAATAATACCAATAACATCATTTCAACCCAAAAAATCGCAGGATTGCTTGTTATATCCTGATCTCTACCACATTTGTTAATTGTTGTAATGTGTCACTATCGTTGGAAAATTTCTAAATAGTGTGTTCACAATCAACTCTTAGCGTGACGTAGAATATCCATAAGCCATATCATATACTTGTTCCTAGAGATCCATGCACAATCCCAAAATCTTTACCCCTAAAATCATATAGAGCAATTTCAGACAACGGTAGTCCCTTGTGCCGTCGACTACCTTACATTCACGCATCTTCTTCTTCTTCTTTCTGACCTCATGTACCTTTCAGTGTTGAGGGGAGAGTGAGTGTACGGTCTTTTGTCCTTCTATTTGCCGCTTCCGCTGTTATATTTCCGATTGTCTCTGATACACTATCTATCCACATTTTACGAGGGCGTCCAATAGGTCGACTGTTTTCGTATCGTTTGTTAAGTGTTTTTTTTTATAATACTTTGCTCTTCACCCACAACTGACAAAAACGGTAATTACTGCATGTTTTACCTTTAGGGACAGTAGGGAATTATTTGTGGTTGCTTGATGAATGCCGCTCTTGCTGTCACTTGCTATCGCCAAGACATGTACAGGGTGGGTTTCTACCAGCCGAATAACAAACCCAGTTTTACCGGGAATCGAATCAAGGACCCCGCGGCTGAGACCAACTAATAAGTCTCGGCTATGCGCTATATAATTGACAAATAGATAAATCACTAGGGTTTAATAATTAACCGAATACGTTGGAGATATAGGGGCTGTCGTAGTACATACAAACATGAATAAGAACGGAAACATATAAATTAGAGTTTCGGAAATAGAAAAACGGCATCATAACGATGGAACATGGGGATAGACGACGTTTTGACTAAACATCCTTCATCATAACAACACAAAACTGACAAACAACAACTAATCTTGTGAACTTACCGCGAGTAACACCCTACAGAACCTAACTAACTAACACATGTGTACAAAAAAACTACATCTTTAAGTATTTCTATCATCCAGGTCAGGTATGCCTACCAACAATCTGGTTACACGAGAGTCAAGAGAGGTTATAAAGATTCGGAAAAGGTCCTGACAACCAACAAGCAGCACATCGCAAATAAAGCAAAGCCAAAACTTCCTAATGACCCGGATTTTGACAAGCAGTGGTACCTGGTAAGTTCTGTTTTTCTCTAAACCCCTTCCCCCCTTCTTGAATCATGAGAAATTAACCTCTTGCTTCCTATGTACAGTTATCAATATACATTAACTACAATGAAACGTATCTCTGTTTCTCATATACAGTTATCAACGTACATTAGCTACAATGAAATATATCTCTGTTTATCTACGATATACAGTTATCAACGTACATTAGCTACAATGAAATATATCTCTGTTTATCTACGATATACAGTTATCAACGTACATTAGCTACAATGAAATATATCTCTGTTTATCTACGATATACAGTTATCAACGTACATTAGCTACAAAGAAACGTATCACTGTTTCCTATAACCAAATTGTTTTAGAAAAACTGGTTACAATTGACGTCTTGTTCTTACCGGTTTTCATAGATGCAAAGTTCCATTAATTCTTCGTCTATTACGTTCTCTTTTAAACCCCTGCACATTAGCAGGATGTAGTCCGGAGAATAAAACGCATTGTGTCGTGGTTTACAGCTTTGCTGCGGTATCTGCACCTTTCGAGCTATACATCCGATTCAGAATGATTTCTTGGTCACTTTGATCCGATATGAGATCAGACAGCCAACTCCACGCCTTAACCTGCTTAATTGCCTCTTACAACATGCATGAAATATAAACAGCGTTACTACTCTTTATTCCTCTTTTGGCCAGGATGACAAATATGGTTGTAAATGTAGTAATATAGGCTACAGTAAGAGACAGCGTGTCATGTTATTCTATATACCGTAAATACAACATATTACATACCGGCGGTTCATTTTTACTGTGATACATTTAAACACTATCTAAAGAAGACCGAATTGTATTGGGCAAACTGAGCGAGTGAACGATTTCAAGTAAATATCCAAGACTATTTAAAATATGGCGTGTTGATGTTGTGAATATACGCTACTGATATAGAACAATAGATACGGAACGTTGTTGCGCTCTGAAAATGTCATGTTATACTACTAACCGATCATTTATTTGTCCCGGATACTTAACTGTCTATACTTTACATGTTTTCTCAGCTAACATCCGTAATTACTTTAGAGATGGCCCTGTAGATGGGTGTTAAGTGCTGGTACAAAACACTTCCGTTTTGAACTAAAGTCACTCATCTGACAGAATGGCATTCGTTGACACAAGCACCGTTCAGGAACGTGCAAATTCATGTTGCTATAATCTATTATCTGTCGCAGTTTAACAAACAGTGACCTCAGTTCACTTTACTTAACACCCCTCCAAAAGAGCATGTCCACATAGTAAATGTGTTAGAGTAGAAAGCAACGTATTTTATTGTTAACAAGCAGATCTTCACAAATTTACCCTAACAA
Organism: Meghimatium bilineatum; assembly: GCA_034231615.1. Taxonomy (NCBI): domain Eukaryota; kingdom Metazoa; phylum Mollusca; class Gastropoda; order Stylommatophora; family Philomycidae; genus Meghimatium; species Meghimatium bilineatum. The sequence goes on along the minus strand of CM067322.1, from coordinate 93,088,521 downwards.
GCTTGAATAAACTAGATCCTTGTTCGCCATTGTCTTTATCAATGCCCATGTTTGACATTGGTAACACAGAGTTGGTCTAAAAATAATGTTTATCAATTATAGTGTTTATTAACAAAGTTATAAAATAGATATAATTCGAGAGATTCTTAGGTTCTAAACTATTCTTAGAATCTATGAGGTTTAATAAAAGAAGCTCTAAAATCTGAATAGGATATGCTGCATTTGATTTCTTTAGATATACTTTGTTCTTGAAAATATTTTATATTCTGTTTAAATATTTTCTATTCTTTAAAACTAGGTGTTGTGTCTCCGCTTTATTTGTGGTTTTCGTCTGAAACATTCGATGTTGCAGTGGTAACTTTTACTCTCAGTATTTTTACCAATTCCAATGACCGGAGGAAGCTCATGTCTATATCGCTTGTAGACAAGTCGTACGTTGCAACCTATTTATAAGCATTAAGAGATCCAGATGTCGGGAAATACCCCGACACTATAAATGGGGGACTGGAGTAACAAACGGCAAATATCAAAATGATCAGAATATGTACACGTTAGAACACTATCAATATCTCGGACACATAATCACAGATGATGGTAGATGTGAAACAGAAGTTAAAAGTAGAACATTAATGGCTAAAAGTAAATTCAATCATATAAGTAAAATACTGACAACTAAACTAATTACAAACAAGCTAAACATGGTAATTATATAATGCAACATATATTCTATATTAATGTATGGCTCAGAAACATGAACACTAAATAAACATTCAGAAGACTGAAAGAAGAAAGAAAGACTCAAAGAATACTGAGATGTGGATATATAGAAGAATATGGAGAACATCATGGGAAGAGAATAAAATGAACAAATGGGTTCTAACAGCGCTTAACATGAATAAATAATTATTGAAGGGAATAAAGATGAAACAAATAAAATATATTTGACATATTAAAAGACATGGCACTTTGTTGAAGATCTTACTTGATGGAAACGTTTAGGGGAGGTGAGCAAGAGGTAGGCAGAAATACAAGTGGGAGAGTAATATATATTACGAGATGAACTGGTTGCAGTCTAGCAGAGTGCATCCTCAAAGACAGGAGACATGTGATGTTGGAGATCTGTTTCAAACAGTCTTCGTTGCGGAGACGGCACGTAATTGTGATGACGTACAAATGTTAGTCAATAAAACAGACTAGCAACGAGACACATCGACAAATGACGTTCTATTTTAAGAGGTTTAGTCGAAACGTCATCGGTCGCCGTGTCTCGCAACTAGTTTGCTTTATCGACTAATCTTTATTAACACGTGCATCTATTTCTGTTTATTTTGATGATTGTTATAAGCATTACTCGTACTGCTCACACGTCATCAGTCTAAATGCCAGCTACGCTCTATTTGCTACGACACCCACAGGCAATCTTTAGTTTCCGACCACGTAATAAGACAGATGGGTTCGTAATCATAATTACAGAGAGCTAGATTGGGGCTACAGAAACAGTTTTAGAAACGATTGGATAATTTAACATCATAGCATGTCAATGAGCTAACAACAATTCTTATACACAAGATATCCGTCGAAGACGGATGTGTTGGGCAATTAGCGCAAATAAAACGGCGAACATCGCATTTCCATTCTCTGGACTACATCCTTCTGGAAATCTAATAGGACTATGGTCCTGCTACAAGAGATATCCAGTGGGAGTTTGAGAATGAACGCTGAAGAAGAAGAAATACACCAGATATAGAACTGTAGATATCCATATTAGCTTACGACATCAGACACTCTATTTGATGAATAAATACTGGGTTTTTTTCAAAACAATTCACCACAACGTCTAAGTGATCAATTTTTAAAAATTAGCTTGGACAGAGCTAAGATGCTATATTTTTTCTGTATCAATATATGGTTGTGAGACTTTGGCAATGGCTTCTGCAATGAAAACAAACATAGCATATTGAAATGAAATATTATAGAAGCAAGCACATAATATAATTGATAAAAGACGATCCAACACAGACATCCTAAACATTTGTCAATAAAACAAGATTGGCTCCTCAAAACTATCAAAAAACACACACAAGCTAGCATATTTCGGACAAAGATAAAGATGCACTGGTTTTGAAAATCGAACATGGATGGTAAGATTTAAGGGGGAAGAATACGAGGCAGACCAAGACTATAATGGACGCAGGATATCAAAAAACCTTCTGAATGCGACACTGGCAGAAGATGGACAGCTTACACATAGAACGTGGAGGCTTACAGCGTGGCAGTTAGGACAACGTGGAGGCTTACAGTGTGGCAGTTAGGACAACGTGGAGGCTTACAGCGTGGCAGTTAGGACAACGTGGAGGCTTACAGCGTGGCAGTTAGGACAACGTGGAGGCTTACAGCGTGGCTGTTAGGACAACGTGGAGTCTTACAGCGGGGCAGATAGGACAACGTCATTTAATGGATATTTTATATAAAAGAAGACTTCATAAAGATAGAAATCCAATTTGAATCATGATTTGAACCTGAACCATCTCGATTTTGACACTAGCATTCTAATTAGAAGCACTCTCTATTTCACTTGTCAATCTCAAATTTCTCTCAGACTCAAATTAGTAGTGTAGTTCTCGTTTACCAATGGTACTCCATACTTCGAGAGATATACAATTGCCGGTATCGAAATGGGTGAATATCACCAACAGCTACTTGTGCATTTCAGGGCTATATTTCTGCTACCTAATACCTACGGGTGTTTGCTGTAATGAGGGAGGGACTATGACGTCTTTCATCTGTCAAAGAGAAAGTTGAATATAAGTCCGAAAACGCACTGAAAATGTCTTATAGATTGGAACATTAAAGTTTAATAGACTCAAACAAAATACTAACAAGCATTAAAATTCGGCTTAACAATTTTTTGTGCTGAATTTAAGATTCTCAAAACAAGTAAAGGTATAAATATGATCCATTTACGGATTCCAATGTGCATTTTTCTATTAAGTGGACACATTCTTCTTCTTCTTCAACGTTCATTCCCCTGCTAGTTCTCTCTTGTAGCAAGACCATTGTCCTACTAGATTTCCAGCAGGATGTTGTCCAAAAAATGGAAATGCGTTGTGTCGCCGTTTTATTTGCGCCAATAGCCCGATGCATCCGTCTTTGGCGTTGAGCAAATTCAGGACCGTTACCTAAGCAGCTGTCTACACTAAGCAGCTGTCTACACTAAACAGCTGTCTACACTAAACAGTTGTCTTCATTAAGCAGTTGTCAACACTAAAGTGTTGTCTATACTAAACAGTTGTCTACGCTAAACAGGTGTCTACACTAAACATTTGTCTACACTAAAGTGTTGTCTATACTAAACAGTTATCTACACTAAACAGTTGCCTATATTAAACAGTTGTCTACACTAAACAGTTGTCTACACTAATCAGTTGTCTACACTAAAGTGTTGTCTACACTAAACTGTTGTCTACACATAAACAGGTGTCTATATTAAACAGTTGTCTACACTAAACAGTTGTCTACACTAAACAGTTGTCTACACTAAACAGTTGTCTACACTAAACTGTTGTCTACACTAAACAGTTATCTACACTAAACAGTTGCCTATATTAAACAGTTGTCTACACTAAACAGTTGTCTACACTAAACAGTTGTCTACACTAAACAGTTGTCTACACTAAACAGTTGTCTACACTAAACTGTTGTCTACACTAAACAGTTATCTACACTAAACAGTTGCCTATATTAAACAGTTGTCTATACTAAACAGTTGTCTACACTAAACAGTTGTCTACACTAAAGTGTTGTCTACACTAAACAGTTGTCTACACTAAACAGTTGTCTACACTAAACAGTTGTGTACACTAAACAGTTGTCTATACTAAACAGTTGTCTATACTAAACAGTTGTCTATACTAAACAGCTGTCTACTCTAAAGTGTTGTCTACACTAAACAGTTGTCTACACTAAACAGTTCTCTACACTAAACAGCTGTCTACACTAAAGTGTTGTCTACACTAAACAGTTATCTACACTAAACAGTTGTCTACACTAAACAGTTGTGTACACTAAACAGTTGTCTATACTAAACAGTTGTCTATACTAAACAGTTGTCTATACTAAACAGCTGTCTACTCTAAAGTGTTGTCTACACTAAACAGTTGTCTACACTAAACAGTTCTCTACACTAAACAGCTGTCTACACTAAAGTGTTGTCTACACTAAACAGTTATCTACACTAAAGTGTTGTCTACACTAAACAGTTGTGTACACTAAACAGTTGTCTATACTAAACAGTTGTGTACACTAAACAGTTGTCTACACTAAACAGTTGTCTACACTAAACAGTTGTCTACACTAAACAGTTGTCTACACTAAACAGTTGTGTACACTAAACAGTTGTCTACACTAAACAGTTGTCTACACTAAACAGTTGTCTATACTAAACAGTTGTCTACACTAAACAGTTGTCTACACTAAAGTGTTGTCTACACTAAACAGTTGTCTACACTAAACTGTTGTCTACACTAAACAGTTGTGTACACTAAACAGTTGTCTATACTAAACAGTTGTCTATACTAAACAGTTGTCTATACTAAACAGCTGTCTACTCTAAAGTGTTGTCTACACTAAACAGTTGTCTACACTAAACAGTTCTCTACACTAAACAGTTGTCTACACTAAACAGTTGTCTACACTAAACAGTTCTCTACACTAAACAGTTGTGTACACTAAACAGTTGTCTATACTAAACAGTTGTCTATACTAAACAGTTGTCTATACTAAACAGCTGTCTACACTAAACAGTTGTATATACTAAACAGTTGTCTACACTAAAGTGTTATCTACACTAAACAGTTGTCTACACTAAACAGCTGTCTACACTACACAGCTGTCTACACTAAGCAGTTGTCTACACTAAGCAGCTGTCTACACTAAACAGTTGTCTACACTAAACAGTTGTCTACACTAAACAGTTGTCTATACTAAACAGTTGTCTACACTAAACAGTTGTCTACACTAAAGTGTTGTCTACATTAAACAGTTGTCTACACTAAAGTGTTGTCTACACTAAACAGTTGTCTACACTAAACAGCTGTCTACACTAAGCAGTTGTCTACACTAAGCAGCTGTCTACACTAAACAGTTGTCTACACTAAACAGTTGTCTACACTAAACAGTTGTCTACACTAAACATTTGTCTACACTAAACAAATGTCTACACTAAACAGCTGTCTACACTAAACAGCTGTCTACACTAAACACTTGTCTACACTAAGCAGCTGTCTACACTAAACACTTTTCTACACTAAACAGCTGTCTACACTAAGCAGTTATCTACACTAAACAGCTGTCTACACTAAACAGCTGTCTACACTAAGCAGTTGTCTACACTAAACAGTTGTCCGCACTAAGCAGTTGTCTACTCTAAACAGCTGTCTATACTAAACAATTGTCTATACTAAACAGCTGGCTACACTAAAGTGTTGTCTACACTAAACAGTTGTCTACACTAAACAGTTGTCTACACTAAAGTGTTGTCTACACTAAACAGGTGTCTACACTAAACAGGTGTCTACACTAAACAGTTGTCTACACTAAACAGTTGTCTATACTAAACAGTTGTCTACACTAAATAGTTGTCTACACTAAACAGTTGTCTACACTAAAGTGTTGTCTACACTAAACAGCTGTCTACACTAAACAGTTGTCTACACTAAACAGTTGTCTACACTAAACAGTTGTCTACACTAAACATTTGTCTACACTAAACAAATGTCTATACTAAACAGCTGTATACACTAAACAGCTGTCTACACTAAACACGTGTCTACACTAAGCAGCTGTCTACACTAAACACTTGTCTACACTAAACAGATGTCTACATTAAGCAGTTATCTACACTAAACAGCTGTCTACACTAAACAGCTGTCTACACTAAGCAGTTGTCTACACTAAACAGTTGTCCACACTAAGCAGTTGTCTACTCTAAACAGCTGTCTACACTAAACAGCTGTCTACACTAAACAGCTGTCTACACTAAAGTGTCACTCCTCAGCATACCAACAGCCTGACATCACTCTTGTAACGAAAGTCGAGACATTGTAAACACAAATAACACTTTCGATGAAATCAATAGATGACGTGTTACTCCCTAAAACTATATTAATGTGTATGCAAAATTTCAACTTAATTCAACTAATAATATTATCAGAATTCAACAATGCGATGTTTTGTACGTGCAGCACGCTAAATTGGAATAAAAAACAACGACATTAAAACGTGAAAACATTAAAGTAAACAAGTACACATATACCTAGTTTGAAAAACGCTGACTGAAATAAACAAATCAAGAGTGGAAAAAGGGTCAATCTTTTTGGGCTGTTTTTAATGATTGCTGGTATAAAATAATAACACTCAAAATATAGCAAACAATTCATAAGAGAAATCAAATCGAGGTTTCGACCTAACAGCATTTATCAAGGAAACAAACACTAGTAAAAGGGAGGGCAAACTATAACTATTATCTTTTTGTTTTAAAATATATTGCTAATGGACTAGAAACTAGACGTTAGACATTATCCATAGGAAATTTTTTACAACACAATATTTGAGTATCGCAATGTATCACATGTGTCTTTCGAATGAGAAAATTGCTTCCAATACAAGAGACAGAAAAATGTGGTCAGTCATGATAAGTAACGTCACGAGGGGTGAACTATAATTAATGTGCATATATGAAATAGAAAAATGTGGTCAGACACGATAACAGACATCAAGCGATACAATATAACCAACTTCACGCAACGTGGATAATAATTTATATTTAGTGTTCGAACATGAGACAAAGGGGTATGATCTGACACGATATCCAACGCCACGCGGCGTGTACAATAATTTATGTGTTAGTATCCGTACATTATAAACACACATGAAACGAAAATCATGAACTTTACCGGCCTGATAGAATCAATTAACCTAGATAATAATATACTAGACAACGTTTCAAATTTCGTATATTTGGTAAGCAAGATAACAGCAGACGGTGATACCAACTCAGAAATCAAAACTCGAATCGCTCTCGCCTCCAACGTCGTTAACAAACTTTCATTCATCTGGAGATCGAAGATCGCAAGTAAACACATCAAACTGTGAATATTCAATGCAAGTGTGATTCCATTATTGACATATGGATGTGAAAGTTGGAAATCTACCACAATAATGGATAAGAAGTTAGTTGTCTTCGAGAACAGATGTCTCACAAAAATAACAAATACTAATTGGAAAGACTTCAAATCAAACGACATATTAAGAGAGGAGACAACAGAAAAATATGTGACGAATGCCATTAGAATACGCCGCTGCACATACATCGGGCCACTTTCTTAGAATGAAGGAAGACAGAATTCCACGATAAGTCTTAATGTGGATATCAGACGGTAAAAGAAAACTGGGAAGGCCAAAAACAACGCGCAGGAGAACTATTACGAATGAATGAAAATCAACAGGCATAAATGCACAAGACCTACAATCCATGGCAACTGACCGACAGGAATGGAGAACTATGACATCTGCCCTATGTGCAAAACTTTGCAAAAGAGAAACTGACTGACTGACGTCACCCGACGTGGATAGCGAGGCAATGAATGGAACCAGCCCTTCGTGCATACATCAGCAGGAGACCGGGCTACAAGGCACGAGGAAGACCAAGAAATAGATGGGAAGAGACAATCAAAGAAATATTAAATGCACACTGGTTCAGTTTGGTCAATGCAACTCGAATGGCCAATGACAATAACACTCCAAATCCTCTACCCCCTCCCTACACCCACAACACTTAACGGCACAAGTGAAAATGACTATAGATAAGATAAGATAAGATAAGATAAGATAAGATAAGATAAGATAAGATAAGATAAGATAAGATAAGATAAGATAAGATAAGATAAGATAAGATAAGATAAGATAAGATAATATAGATAAGATAAGATAAGATAAGATAAGATAAGATAAGATAAGATAAGATAAGATAAGATAAGATAAGATAAGATAGATAAGATAAGATAAGATAAGATAAGATAAGATAAGATAAGATAAGATAAGATAAGATAAGATAAGATAAGATAAGATAAGATAAGATAAGATAAGATAAGATAAGATAGACAGACAGGCTAATAGAGCGATGGATCTATGGATGGATAGATAGATAGATAGATAGATAGATAGATAGATAGATAGATAGATAGATAGATAGATAGATATATAGATAGATAGATAGATAGATAGATAGATAGATAGATAGATAGATAGATAGATAGATAGATAGATAGATAGATAGATAGATAGATAGATAGATAGATAGATAGGTAGGTAGGTAGGTAGGTAGGTAGGTAGGTAGGTAGATTAGACTAGATTAGATTAGATTAGATTAGATTAGATTAGATTAGATTAGATTAGATTAGATTAGATTAGATTAGATTAGATTAGACTAGATTAGATTAGACTAGATTAGATTAGATTAGATTAGATTAGATTAGATTAGATTAGATTAGATTAGATTAGATTAGATTAGATTAGATTAGATTAGATAATTAGGTAGGTCGGTTGGTCAGTAGGTAGGTAGGTTGGTAGGTAGGTAATATATAGGTAGGCAGGCAGACAGACAGACAGATGGTCAGACACTTTTATTAACGTCAAATTGCGTAGACTATAATTACTGTACATACATTAGACAGAAGAATGTGGTCAGACAATATGTTTAACGTCACGCAGAGCGGACATTAATTTATATTTAGTGCTTGTACATGAGAAATCGGAGATATGGTTTATTAGAAGAATGTTACGCATTCCTTGGACAGCAAAGATTACTAATGAAGAATGTCTTAGTAGGATGGATATGAAAAGATGAATTTTTGATAATATAAGAAAACACACTAAATATTTATTGGGCACATAATGAGAAGAGGAGGCATTGAGAATAAAGTGACGACAGGAAAGATAGAAGGGAAAAGATCAAGGGGTAGACCTAGAGAAAAGATATTGGACAGTGACTAAATGGCTTCGATTGATGACACCAACAGAGTTGATGACATATATGCAGTGCCGTGTTTAGACTTGACAAGTCCCTAAGCTATTTGAGATATGGGGGCCCTAAGCTATTTGAGATATGGGGGCCCTAAGCTATTTGAGATATGGGGGCCCTTTGTAAATCCAGATATTATATATCAGTGTTAAATATATTTTTGGGGGGAACCCCAAAAGAGTGGGGACCCTAAGCTATAGCTATTTTAGCTTATACGTAAATCCGGTCCGGCATGTATGGGAGATGTACATGGAGAGATATGATCTTCAACGTCATTCGGCACGACACTTGATGTTGATGACAAGAGACAAAAGAATTCGGTCTGACACGATAACTGTCTCATGTATTCGATTATATGTCAGACGAAGAATGTTGAATAGAAATTACATCTAAGTTGGATAGAATTTGATTTTTTGAATCGAATTCAGAGCTGAATAAATCGGTTATAATTGAAATCTAAATCGCCAGAATTCGAGTTCCTGGATTAGAATTCATATCTAATCAATCAGAATAGAATCTATATGTGATAAATTGCATGTAATTTACATTTGATTGGATTATGTTGGATTGGATTAAATTCAATATAACTTACATCTGGATAGTTAGATTATGATAAACATTTCACTCAAGTTCGATTTACAAATAGTTATATCGATTATGATTTATATCTGACTTAAATATGTTCAAATTATGTCTGTACTCCATCTTACATGAGGGGATATAGGGATGTCGCTATATTACGTCATCATTTGGGGAGGGAAGGAATAGTAACAGTTTTACTGTTATTTACAAAAACTGACGTCAATAATACTATTTGTATACACTAATTAAATGTTTAGATAGAAGTATTTTGTCTAAAATCCTTTTTTAAAAATCCATTACGTTGTTCGTACTATTTTCTTCTATTTGTTGGGGGGGGTTGCGGAGGGTTAAAAATTTAATATAATTAAACAGGGATTCTTGACATTTCTTGACAAGGGTGGAGGGTCCCTGAATTGTTGCAATTTGTTGACAAGGGTTGACGTCCCTGAATTTTTGATATTTCTTGCCAAGGATGGAGGGTTTCTGAATTCTTGACATTTGTTGACAAGTTGTGCAGGGATTGGCTACAAAGTCTTGAGGTAATTTATGGATAACTCCCCCTCCCCGGGAATAAATTGCTAGCATTTTCCCATGACATGGCTTGAGAAAGTAAACACGACCTGCATGACTGATCTGTGAATATTTCCATACATTTCTTTGGACAGGTTTACTTATTTTTTGTCATGCGACTCCAAGTATATACATAATGATCCAAAAAAAGTACGACAATAATAAAAAACATAATGAATGAAGTCTTGTGCACTTTATGTACATAGGCATTTACTTCTCTTTAATTATGGTATCGGATTTTCTATGTCCTCAATAGGTCGTAGATTTTCTATGTCCTCAATAGGTCGTAGTTTCGGCAGTTAACTTTGACGTCGTATTTTCTATGTCCTCAGTAGGTCGTAGTTTCGGCAGTTAACTGTGACGTTGTACTTTCTATGTCCTCAATAGGTCGTAGATTCGGTCTTGGACTGATTTGTTTTCTATGTCCTCAATAGGTCGTAGATTCGGCAGTTAACTGTGACGTCGTATTTTCTATGTCCTCAATAGGTCGTAGTTTCGGCAGTTAACTTTGACGTCGTGTTTTCTATGTCCTCAATAGGCCGTAGTTTCGGCATTGAACTGTGACGTTGTACTTTCTATGTCCTGAATATGTCGTAGATTCGGTCTTGGACTGATTTGTTTTCTATGTCCTCAATAGGTCGTAGATTCGGTCTTTGACTGTGATGATTTGTTTTCTATGTCCTCAATAGGTCGTAGATTCGGTCTTTGACTGTGATGATTTGTTTTCTATGTTCTCAATAGTTCGTAGATTCGGTCTTGAACTGTGACGTCGTGTTTTCTATGTCCTCAATAGGTCGTAGATTCGGTCTTTGACTGTGATGATTTGTTTTCTATGTTCTCAATAGTTCGTAGATTCGGTCTTGAACTGTGACGTCGTGTTTTCTATGTCCTCAATAGGTCGTAGATTCCGTCTTTGACTATGATGATTTGTTTTCTATGTTCTCAATAGGTCGTAGATTCGGTCTTCGACTGTGACGTCTTGTTTCAAAGTGTACTTTTGAATATGCCTGGAAATTATCTCTTGAAATTACAGAATTAAGGGCTATGAGAAATAGTCTCGGTCGGTTGAATATCGCATTGTTGAGAGAAGAAGAATATATCTAGGAAAATCGATTAAAATGAAGTCAATACCCTGCACCTCTGATTCATTTATTTACAATAACAGTATAAAGAACATAACTAAAAAATAAAAACCATTCTTAAGATTTACAAAAGTGATCCAGCAGATTATGCTTACTTTTGTGAATATTTTCTTTGGAAAACTGTTGGTTTTTGAGAACAAATGCGTGCTCCGGACAAATGACTAACAGATCAGAACAAAATGTGATCGATTGCATGCTCCGGACAAATGACTAACACATCAGAACAAAATGTGATCGATTGCGTGCTCCGGACAAATGACTAACAGATCAGAACAAAATGTGATCGATTGCGTGCTCCGGACAAATGACTAACAGATCAGAACAAAATGTGATCGATTGCGTGCTCCGGACAAATGACTAACAGATCAGAACAAAATGTGGTCGATATCTGAAATACTAGTATAAACTCGAACATTACGGTAATATTTCATAATAATAATTGAGACAAACAGAAGTAGGTTACAATAGTTAGGATTCCTCAAATAAATTAAGCCGCAATTTTCGATTAGATCATGGGTTCTCAAACATTTCAAACGTCGAACTCCGCAGACATGTAATTGTTAGTGCTATCGAGCAATTATTAACTCGCACAATTAAAATAGGAGAACACAATATCAATAATCTACGATATGCAGATGATATTGTGTTGATAGCAGAAGGCCAAGAACATTTCCAAGTTCTGTTAAACATGGACGGTAATAAAAAGTGAACAAAAAGTTCTTAGTTTAAACATAAAAAAAGACAGAGACAATGATAATATCAGGAAATAGTACACCACCAAATAGTAAAATAGCATTAAATGAGAAAAACTTAAAGCAGGAGAATAGTTTATAATATTTAGGAACATTAATAACTTCAAATGGTAAATGCAAGATTGATTTTATAAGCAGAAAATGACAAACGAAAGCAGCATTCCATAAAATGAAAAATATCCTATGCAACAAGTCCATATCGATGGATACTGTAAAACGTGTCCTCAAATGCTACATTGAATCAGTGCTACTCTATGGAAGTGAAGCATGGACAATAAGTAAGACATCATAAAAATCATTGGAGGCAGTGGAAATGTGGTTTATTCGAAGAATGTTATGCATTCCTTGGACAGCAAATATTACTAATGAAGAATGCCTTAGAAAGATGGATGTGAAAAGATGCATCATTGATTATATAAGAAAAACACAGTCAACATTTATTGGGCACATAATGAAAAGAGGAGGCATTGAGAATATAGTGACATCAGGAAAGATAGAAGGGAAAATAGCAATGGGAAGACCAAAAGAAAAAGTTTTGGACAATTTGACTAAATGGCTCGATCATTCCTCGATTGATGACACCAACAGAAATGTGCAATATATGAGAGATCGATGTACATGGAGAAATATCATCGTCAAAGCCATTCGGCACGGCGCTTGATGATGATGATGATGATTACTTGTCTGTCTCTCTCCACTGCTCTATATTTTCCTCCTGCTGTTATATATGGTCAGTGGTTTTTCTTCTTCTTTCTCTTCTATTCTTGCCGTATTGACCTCTTTCTACCCATCTCTCTATCTCTCTCTCTCATCCGGCCTCCGTACCATCTTCTTTTGCTCGTTCCTTACATTATGATTGCATGTCTGCAATTACTCATTGCCTGTTGCTACCTTTGAGGTAAGTATTTTTATTTATCTTATTTTATTTGCTATTATATTTTATCTATTTTCATTTCTCTATTTCTTCTGTGCACTTTCCCCTCCTCACGTACCACTATCTTCTCCCCATATTCTCTTCTTCGCTGTCTTGCTTCTCCATCTTTGCTTCCTCCGCTATATATTCGTTATATCTTCTTTTCTTTCCTCCCTACTATAACCATGTTTGTCTCCATGTAAGATTCGTTGTACTGTGGTCTTGTGTTTGTCCTGATGAAAGCTTTTTAGTCAAAACGTCGTCCGTCACTGTGTCTCGCTGCTAGGTTGTTTTATGGATTATCTGGGTAACATTTATACCTGTTTTTGTTCATTTTGAAATTTGCCCAGTGTTACCCCAGCCACATATTTTTTGTTTAGGGTTCTTACCCGACACTGGAACATTTATCCCTTAAAACCGTATATTGTTCCTGTTTGTTGTCTACTAAAGTCGTATATTGTTCCTGTTTGTTGTCTACTAAAGTCTTATATTGTTCCTGTTTGTTGTCTACTAAAGTCTTATATTGTTCCTGTTTGTTGTCTAATAAAGTTGTAAATTATTCCTGTTTGTTGTCTACTAAAGTCTTATATTGTTCCTGTTTTTGTCTACTAAAGTCTTATATTGTTCCTGTTTGTTGTCTACTAAAGTCTTATATTGTTCCTGTTTGTTGTCTACTAAACTCGTATCGTCGGTCATGTTTGTCTTCTATTTAATCTCCTCACTTTTAATAAGAAAATCGTTATAATTTCTGTATTCAGATTTTCTATTCTCTCTCAATTCCTTGTTATTTTCCCTCAAATGTTTTGTGTTTATATTATTTAGATGAGACTACGAATGACATTTATTGACAAAACGATGCGTTACTCCCATGCCCTTCTTTCTGAACATAGACAGAGAAGAAGAACATTACTGTAACTGTCCTACTTTTTTGATTAGATTTAAAATATCTGATCGATCCACTGTATCGTTTTTTTTTTCATGAAGAAAGATCGTATTTACTAAACACTGATCAGAGTTATTGATGTTTTCACACAAACCGGGTTTTCAATGATTTCTCTATTTTCTTATTCTGCGTTCATTCTCAAACTCCCGCTGGATCTCTCATATTTTATTTTGTCTCCGCGTATTTTCACGGTGTACACCGGCTTCAGTCCGTAATTAATCTGACCCCCTGGTTGATACGCCATTTTTCCCCAAGCTGACCATTTTCGAGATAAATATTTCAAATTTAGATTTATTTTATTATATTTGCATTATATCTTATATATTTTCACTTTTCTTGTATACTTTTCTCTCCTTACTTACCACTATCATCCCCTCACACCTTCCTCTCTCCTGTCATGCTGTCCTATCTTTGCTTCCTTCGTTGTCCCTTCGCTATTGTTCTTCTCCCCTTTCTCTCGTTCCTATTACAACCATGTATGTTTCTATGTAATATTGGTTCAATGTGGTCCTTGTTTATCATGACGAAGACTTTTTAGTCGAAACGTCATCTGTCACTGTATCTCGTTGTTAGGTTGTTTTATACTTAGTTTGGTAACACCTATACCTATTTTCTTGATTCTTGATTAGAAACTGACCTCACAGCACGTGGGGCTTTCTCATAAGTGCTCCGCCCTATGTTCCAGCAGTCACCCGACTCGATGGTGTTTCGGGTCTAATGCCTCTGGAAACAGACGTCGACATCAGGGCACAACTCTGGCCCTTTGTTGTTCCGCCCACCCACACCGTCCCCGTAACTAGTTCAAACACAACGTCGGCCCATCTGATAACATGGTAGCTGTTTCGAGGTTAGGACTACGGGAATTTTCTTTCTCTTTTCACCTATTTCTTTCTTTTCCATATTGGAAGAAATGAGCTGATACTGGTCGCCCGTGTAGCCACCCATCCAAATCAACTAACAAATATCCGACCTCTCCATAATGTCCCCACCAACACTCGTCCTCCCCTATTATATGCCCCTGTTACATCGACTAAAGTGTTCCCATTCCTAACACTGAAAGCGGTCCCCTCCCAAATTCTATACATCTAACCAACACCAACCCGTAAATTCCCCCCTCTCTCCCAAAGCACTCAAATACGCAACCTCCCCTCCCAACCAGACATTAGTGAGATTCACACTAACAATGGGAAATAATAAATGTTACAACTAACACTGGCTAGTTGCCCCTAACTGCACTGATCTGTTCCGCTGAAACGAACAAATCCGAACGGAAGTTTGCTCCAATAAATATGTGTCCACTGATTCCAGTATAGACCCCAAACAAGTCTTCTCTCCTAGTTTAAGCTATTTATTTCTATTTATTTCTATTTATTTCAGTTTCATTCAGACATAAACATATTTCCCAACTCATATTATTTACTTCTGGTTATGACTATTTTTATACAGACATAAGAATTTGCTTCTAAATTTTCATTTTTTTCAAGACTTTGCTTCTAAATTTGTATTATTTATTTCTAGGCTGTGCTTCTAATTATTTATTATTTATTTCCAGACTTTGCTTCTAATTTTGTATTTTTATTTCCAGACTTTGCTTCTAATTTATCATTATTTATTTCTCTAGGCGTTGCTTCTTTTCTTCAGATATGACATTTTTCTTTAACCTTCCTCATTCATTCTAGTTTATTATTGTTTCCCTACAAACATTGAAATTGGGTTCTTAGACTCGAATCCCAGACGGATTAAGATTAACCAAACAGCGCCATCCGGACATTGAAACCTGCACACCGAAATTGTCAAAGCACGCAATGACATTCAAGATGTGTGATAAATATGTCTGGCATCCATTACAGTGATGCATCTGACATTACATTACTTCGACGTTAGATATTTCTCGTGATGTTCCTTTCCTGTATGTCTGCCTAACCAGGAAAGTGAATTAATAATTTCGAAAGCAGGCGTCTCCACTAAAATCATTAAGAACTACAGCAAACAAAGCAAATAGCACGCCAACATGTATATACGAGTTGAAACATGATCAGCCGAAACGTCAATGACAAAATCCTGATAATGGCTTACATTAGAAAAACATCCAGACTTATTACGTTCCTCGACAAAATTTTCCCCTTAACACGAACATACTCCTCCAAAAACATTTGTATAAACACGGATATACCACCCCAAAAAAAAGCTTTGCATTAACACGGATATACCACCCCCCAAAAAAGCTCACTCAAACATCAACGGCAGATACACACTACTTCCAACATTCTCTCATATGCGAGCCACACATACATGACCCAATTTCCTTCCAATTTCGCAATGTGTCTACATCATAGAGGCGATGGGATGCACTGTTCTTTCATCGATTACTCGCAGCGCTATCGAGGGGATCAATAGATTGGAAGCATCCCATTCCTGATGTAATGTCACTGACAACGGTTGAACATTCCAAGGGTGTCAATTTTGTTTGTATTATAAAATTGTGTGCGTCTGTTCGTATTGACATTTCTTCTGTTATAATTGTATGTCATGACACGCCCATACTTGACAGCACACGCCCACATACACCATGAATCGCCTGTGTCACAAGCAATGAGTACTTGTTTTATTTTTGCATATTTGGATACTCCGAAATTACAATCAATAGATCTCTTAATTGTGTGTGTACAATGCAGACATTAATCCAGATATTTATATCATCATCATGTGTCATCTTCGCAACGAATATTCACTTCATCGATCTCTATCATGTCTTGTCTCTTGCCTTGATGGTGAATTCTTTCAGGCTGAATGGTGATGGTGAATTTATCACAGGTTGGTGATGCACCATGTCCATTCTTGTAATGTTCCCCTCCTGTATGTCTGACCACTTCATGCTCGTCTTCCGTCAACTTTATCTTCAAGTAGCGTTTACTCAATTTCTCGCGTCTTTTAATATGTTCAAAATACTTTTATTAATTTTTATTTATTTCAATAGTTCTTTTTTTCATCAGCAATATTGTCAGAATCTCTTTGTACGTTTTATCTCTTTCCATGGCGTTCTCCATATTCTTCTATATATCCACATCTCGAAGCTATCAATTCTTTATTGTAACTGTATGTTTATTACCCTTGTTGATGAGCTATATATTAACGCAGAAGAGATGTAACATTTTATTAATCTCATTTTTAGTTTGTGATTTGTTTGTGATTTGTTTGTTATTTTAAAATGATAGAAAAATACAATTCTTCCATAGAATATCCTGTTTATTGTTTTGTCATAGAATATCCTGTTTATTGTTTTGTCATAGAATATCCTGTATATTGTTGTGTCACAGAATATCCTGTTTATTGTTCTGTCATAGAATATCCTGTTTATTGTTTTGTCATAGAACATCCTGGTCAAGGACACTTATGCTCTGAGATCGGCATCCGTATGTTTATTGTTCTGTCATAGAATATCCTGTTTATTGTTCTGTCATAGAATATCCTTTTTATTGTTTTGTCATAGAAAATCCTGTTCCCTAATAAAACATAGAATATCATGTTTATTGCTTTGTCATAGAATGTCCTGTTTATTGTTCTGTCATAGAATATCCTGGCCCAGGACACTTATAGTCAAAGTTCGGCATCCGTGTATTTATTGTTCTGTCCTTCTATACAACTGAGTTTTCTCACTTCCTCTGAATTTGTATGATTGTCAAGGATGCGAGCACCTTTACTGATATTGCTGCGCTACACTGAGCTATTCTGAGTGATAGATTTCCAGGACTGAAAGTCGATGTTGAAGCTCTTTAGACAAACGTTTAATGTCATTGAAGCTTTTCTTTTATCCATTGACCAGTCATCATTAAAGTCTTTCTTCTGTCCATTGACCAGTCAACAATGAAGTTTTTCTTCTGTCCATTGACTAGTCATCATTGAAGTCTTTCTTCTGTCCATTTATCAGTCCTCATTAAAGTTTTTCTTCTGTCCATTGACCAGTCACCATGGAAGATTTTCTTCTGTCCATTGACCAGTCACCATGGAAGTTTTTCTTCTATCCATTGACCATTCCTCATTGAAGATGTTCTTCTGTCCATTGACCAGTCACCATGGAAGTTTCTCTTCTGTCCGTTGACCAGTCACCATGGAAGTTTTTTCTTCTGTCCGTTGACCAGTTACTATGGAAGTTTTTCTTCTGTCCGTTGACCAGTCACCATGGAAGTTTTTCTTCTGTCCGTTGACTAGTCACCATGGAAGTTTTTCTTCTGTCTGTTGACCAGTCACCATGGAAGTTATTTTTCTGTCCGTTGACCAGTCACCATGGAAGTTTTTTTTCTGTCCATTGACCAATCATCATTGAAATCAAACGACAAATAGATTGCTTCCTGGACTGGAGAGTAGATGCGGAAAGAGTAAATATTTTGTCTGTCGTTTGGTCCACTACTAGTTAAATAGTATTTAGTATCATTTAAAAAAAAATTATTTACGCTCTTTTACCTTAACGTGAAACTGTTCGTCCGTATAATATGTAAACTTTTACCTTAACGTGAAACTGTTCGTCCTTATAATATGTAAACTTTTACCTTAACGTGAAACTGTTCGTCCGTATAATATGTAAACTTTTACCTTAACGTGAAACTTTTCGTCCTTATAATATGTAAACTTTTACCTTAACGTGAAACTGTTCGTCCTTATAATATGTAAACTTTTACCTTAACGTGAAACTGTTCGTCCTTATAATATGTAAACTTTTACCTTAACGTGAAACTGTTCGTCCTTATAATATGTAAACTTCTTACTATTTATAAAATGTAGAATTATCTTTTTTCTGAATAAATTTTTGTACAGCATATTGCTATTTAAAAGTAGACAAATAAATATCAGACCCTCATCTAATATCCGTGTATTCTATGTACATATTTCTCTACATTGCATCTCATATAAGAGATTTTCCATGTCTGTTGCCCTCTACGTTCTCTACAGACGTTTACCGTGACCAATCTGGAATATAAGACCTCCAGGATCATTAGAAAACTGCATCTAACTAACTAAAAACAAAACCTGCATTATAAAATGTTTCTTTTGACTTTTCCCGTAATTTTCGTTGTTCTTATTTTATATACTTTATGTAGACAGCCAATGAAAATAAAGAATAAAGTCAAATTAACTCTTATAAATGCTGTTTTCTAATGGGTGCACAGGTCTTATATATGCGATTGATCACGTTTGTACAGCGCCAACAATTATAAAACACCTATTTTAGAGGACGGAGTAGCTCTGTTGTTAACAACTTGCTTCCTACTCTGGTTATCCAGAGTTCAATTCTCAGTTCCACTGAAAGTATTTTAAAATCATCAATTGTCAGGTTGGTTGGTTGCTTGGCTAGGTCAGTCACGCCTAAGAAAATGGAACCATAATTTCGGGGGGGGGGGGGGGGGGAGAGTGACTGCGGGCACGATGTTCACCGCAACATTCCTACTGTATGCCATTGGTCGATGAATAACTATGGTTCTAACAATGTTCCCACATACTTCTCGATGCGTGCAAACGGAAACATATCCTTTTTACCTACCTATTCTGGGAAACATATCCTTTTTACCTACCTATTCTGGGAAACATATCCTTTTTACCTACCTATTCTGGGAAACATATCCTTTTTACCTACCTATTCTGGGAAACATATCCTTTTTACCTACCTATTCAAACTTGCTCATTTTCAGATCCGCTTATTTCTGATTTTGTCCTTATTTCGGTTGGTACTTTAGTGATTAAAATATCACTTGCTACATTTAATCTGTGCCAATATTTTCTTTCAATTTTATCCCTCCACACTTTTTTGTCTATTCTCATGTTTCGTGACTGTATCTTATGTGTTTCATTAAGGCATTTGTGCGTACATAAATCGATAGATTGAGAGTTTGCTTGTAAGCTCGACTGTTCCATTCTTTACTGAACTTTGTTTCAGCACGAATTCTCCTCGTAAAATTATATTTTCGTTGAACTCGTTTCTTCGCCATTATTTTAATTTACTTCCATTCCCTTTAGGTTTAGGGTCACCGCATTCTTGTAGATATTGATTATACATCTCATGTTAGTACGGCCGGAACTGCCTCAGATTCCATTCTCGTGCTTGCTGCTGATTGTTCCTGTGTCCGCTTCACAAGTTTTATATCCAGAAAAGTCTATAGATAGCGGAATGGGGGAGGAGGGGGAGAGGTATTTTGGATGTTAAAATTCTTATTAAATCAGAACATGAAATTTAATACAACGGAGCACGAAAAACGGGGACCCTGAGGTAACCAACACATACTCAGGTAACCAACACATACTCAGGTAACCAACACATACTCAGGTAACTAACACATACTCAGGTAACCAACACATACTCAGGTAACCAACACATACTCAGGTAACCAACACATACTCAGGTAACCAACACATACTCAGGTAACCAACACATACTCAGGTAACCAACACATACTCAGGTAACCAACACATACTCAGGTAACCAACACATACTCAGGTAACTAACACATACTCAGGTAACCAACACATACTCAGGTAACCAACACATACTCAGGTAACTAACACATACTCAGGTAACTAAAACATACTCAGGTAACTAACACACACTCAGGTAACCAACACATACTCAGGTAACTAACACATACTCAGGTAACTAACACATACTCAGGTAACTAACACATACTCAGGTAACCAACACATACTCAGGTAACTAACACATACTCAGGTAACTAACACATACTCAGGTAACCAACACATACTCAGGTAACCAACACATACTCAGGTAACCAACACATACTCAGGTAACTAACACATACTCAGGTAACTAACACATACTCAGGTAACCAACACATACTCAGGTAACTAACACATACTCAGGTAACCAACACATACTCAGGTAACCAACACATACTCAGGTAACTAACACATACTCAGGTAACTAACACATACTCAGGTAACCAACACATACTCAGGTAACTAACACATACTCAGGTAACTAACACATACTCAGGTAACTAACACATACTCAGGTAACTAAAACATACTCAGGTAACTAACACATACTCAGGTAACTAACACATACTCAGGTAACTAACACATACTCAGGTAACCAACACATACTCAGGTAACCAACACATACTCAGGTAACTAACACATACTCAGGTAACTAACACATACTCAGGTAACCAACACATACTCAGGTAACCAACACATACTCAGGTAACCAACACATACTCAGGTAACTAACACATACTCAGGTAATTAACACATACTCAGGTAACTAACACATACTCAGGTAACCAACACATACTCAGGTAACTAACACATACTCAGGTAACTAACACATACTCAGGTAACCAACACATACTCAGGTAACCAACACATACTCAGGTAACCAACACATACTCAGGTAACTAACACATACTCAGGTAACTAACACATACTCAGGTAACCAACACATACTCAGGTAACTAACACATACTCAGGTAACCAACACATACTCAGGTAACCAACACATACTCAGGTAACCAACACATAATCAACATTTTCATGCTCTGTGAAGGTCGAGAAATGGCAACATGGCTACTTATTAAGTGTTGCTATCGAGACTAGTCCCGAGTTTCTTGTAAACCCTTGACTAGGCAGCTGAAAATTTATGGAAAACTGTGTGCTATGGCGCTTGTTCATACACCAGCTTTACCTTACCTTACCTTACATTACCCTACCTTACTTTACCTTACTGGAAAAACTTTTATTCATTTTTAAATTGCATGTATTGTTGACCAAAAAAACCTTCGCATTTATGCTTTTCTTAAATATACAAGGGTCTGTTGACACGTAACACACTCATTAGTAATGTGCACACGAGATTATGTACATGAATGTTGGCATCGCATTAATAACGTGCACAAGGGATTACATTCTAGGATGCACTCATTATTAACATGCAATTAGATATTTTAATGATACTCATTAATAACATGCAAATAGATGCTGAAATGCACTCGTTAATAATGTTCACAGGGGATTAGATGCTGGAATGAAACGCTTCTAAAGTTGATAAAACTATCTCAAATTTATGCAAGGACTTTAAATTACTTGTCAACGTTGTCACTATTTACAAATATACATTTCCTCATAACAGTAAATCAGTTGTCGTTAATCTTCGTCAAAGAAGAATTCTAGCGTTTGTTTTCGTGATCCACGACCTCCTGGCATCTCTCGCTTACCATCCGTGATAAAATAAATACACTTAAAGTCACTCAATAAATTTCGGAGAGAATAAAATTATAGGGGGCAAAATTTGATGAGAATACCCCAATAACTATTTGAATTCCCTTGTCCCGAAAGTTGATGACATTCTACGACTTTTAGCCACCCCTAATATAAACTCAAGCGCGGCGGCGACCTGACTGAACACCCTAATATTGGTTTACCCAATAAAATATGCATAGTTTAACTTCTGACAGAAGTTGTGTAATATCAGAAATCTACAAACACCTAACACTAACTGCTCTATACATGACTAATATTGGACTGGATGTACAGTCGTTGAACTGCTCTATACATGACTAATATTGGACTGGATGTATAGTCGTTGAACTGCTTTATACATGACTAATATTGGACTGGATGTATAGTCGTTGAACTGCTCTATACAAGACTAATATTGGACTGGATGTATAGTCGTTGAACTGCTCTATACAAGACTAATATTGGACTGGATGTATAGTTGTTGAACTGCTTTATACATGACTAATATTGGACTGGATGTATAGTCGTTGAACTGCTCTATACAAGACTAATATTGGACTGGATGTATAGTCGTTGAACTGCTCTATACATGACTAATATTGGACTGAATGTGTAGTCGTTAATCGCAAGAGAAACAGTATGTCGATATCAGTGAAATAAAAATATACAACCATTTGACACAATAATTTTTAGTCACATTCGGCCACACAATTCCTAAGAATCCATGGCTTCAAAACAGTCAATAGTAATATTAACATTCACGAAAACCATTGAAATATACTGGTCCTATCACCTCTGTGTTCATGTGGACAGGCAGCACAGACTGCAGAATATATTCCTGAAGACTCATTGCACCAAATCAGTTGATAGCATAGCTCTGATCCACAAATATGGGAGTCTTGTGGAGCTCCCAGATACATTATTTTTATCAAGTAACTCGAGCTTGTGAACTGCGAACGAGAAAAAGATAGGACAGATACATGTAAACTGACGAGATCTTATTTATAAACATAGAAAAATTTTCAAATTTCATATGTTTTAAGAAACTTTCTTGTGACTTCTCATACTGCGAGATCTATTCTTGAGACACTTTCTTGTGACCTCTCATACTGCGAGATCTATTCTTGAGACACTTTCTTGTGACCTCTCATACTGCGAGATCTATTCTTGAGACACTTTCTTGTGACTTCTCATACTGCGAGATCTATTCTTGAGACACTTTCTTGTGACCTCTCATACTGCGAGATCTATTCTTGAGACACTTTCTTGTGACTTCTCATACTGCGAGATCTATTCTTGAGACACTTTCTTGTGACTTCTCATACTGCGAGATCTATTCTTGAGACACTTTGCAGTTTAACCCCGAATTCTAGAACGCATAATCGCTTTTAAAAGCATTTCTGAGCTGCTCTGGACTCTCGCCTGGCTACTAATTCCTGTAGCTGCTCTGGACTCTCGCCTGGCCACTAATCCCTGTAGCTTCTCTTTTTGTAGAGTTACAGAATCCTTATCTTTGAGAATTGCATAATCCTTATTTTTGGAAAGTTACATAATCCTTATATTGGATATGTACTCTCTGCGTAAAACAAATCCAATAGGTGAAGCTTGGAGCAGAGTAAAGAAGTTTTTTTACAAGTTATATAGAACCAATACTGCTGAATGTAAGTGAATCTTGGACAATCAGAAGAAAATCGAAAAATTATATAGAAGCAGCAGAGATGTGGTTTTATAGAATAATATTAAGAACACCAGGGACAGATAAAAGGTGCAACGCAGCTATCTTGAAAGGAAATATTTGTAGTAGTGGTAGTAGTAGTTAGTAGTAGTAGTAGTAGTAGTAGTAGTAGTAGTAGTAGTAGTAGTAGTAGTGGCGACAGTAGTAATACTACTAGTAGTAGTAGTGGTAGTAAAAGTAGTACTACATTTATCTTGGATTGTTCGAATCTCTCAGTGTTTCGTTCCTTGGCACATGAAACAAAGTTTACGATAAGCGACAAATGATCAAACATATATTGTCTGACCAATAAGATGTATGACCAATAGAAAATCAGATCTTTCTAAACAATAAAATTTTGTGGCGGTCATTGAGGGCATCCCATAGGGCATAATTAATCTCGTGTTGGCCATGGTTTAAACAGTGGACAGACATTGATATCTGTGAACAGTGTTTACTATGATCGCATGTGTAGAAAGCTTCTCAATACATTGCATGCCGCTGAAACCTAAATATCTTCTGGGATTTATTAAAGCTCTGAATGACATTCCCCGGCCTCCCTCCTCTGTTCTCACATTTCCAAATTATACATAGAACACACGAACATCTCGAATCATATTTTCAGAGAACCAAAAATGTGACTAGCTCTATGCCACATTTGTGCATTGTGCCATTTCCATACCACATTTATAAAATCTGGGTCTTTTTAACAGTATATATATATATATATATATATATATATATATATTATATATATATATAATATATATATATATATATATATATATATATATATATATATATATATATATATAGTATATATAAAGCAATGCCCAGCTTTACCCATCAGTTAGTAGTAAGAAATAATAGACATATTTCATATGCAAATGCATCGTCAACGTTAATTGAAACGCAGTAAAGCCCGATATTTATTAAATAATCCCTCAGCCGTTACGGACAAATTTTGACATAATGCGAACTGTGTGACTCGTCTGAGAGTCAAAGGTCAACTAATCATATCATTGGTCACCTTTTATCGAACACATGGTCAATAATTCGAATTCTGCAAGTTTCATCTCCTTCTTTGCTAAATTTTCTGTACGCTTGACCAATTTTTATTGGTCTGCGTTATGAAATGCAGAAACGCATACAACAGAAGAAAACACAAAGCAACTGAGCGTATTTATATATATATATATATATATATTATATATATATATATATATATATATATATATATATATATATATATATATATATATAATATATATATATATATATATATATATATATATATTATATATATATACTAGAACAAATACCCGCGTTGCCCGGTCGAGATTAAACAGAAAAACAGATAAATAGAACAGATACGAATATTGTTCTTAGAAATTAGCGATGACCTTGATATGTTTCAGTTTCTACATGATACGACATAGCGTAGACCTACACTGCGATTTATTCTTCTTATGTGATTTATTCTTCAGTTTCCTATGCTCATAATTATATACAGGAAGAGGGCCGCCTCCATGAATTCATTCGTCAGCAGAGGTCCTCACGGTTGCTTCACAGTTTTACATTCAGATCTGTCTCTTGCGGCCATAATTTATTTCTCACGTCATCAAAGAGTGCGCTGCAAACACACTGCAGAATTGTGTTCTGGAGTCTGGGGACCCTTTTGACATGGCATTGGGCAGTTTGGACAGCCTTAATTTTGTGGAGATGTACTTGTAGTCTGGAGTGTCCTGTGTGGAGTCTAAAAATTGTGGTTTGTTGTGACCTGCTTAGCTTTAGAATGGGGACATGTGGAAAGTTACTGTCTGTTCTCTGGCTCCATGTATTCGTATTTCCAATTGATAAGAGTTTCCGCTTCAGTCAGTGATATTCTGTGCTGGAATTATTCCTTTTTGCACCTACTTTTGCCAGTCTGATAGCTGCTTCATTTCCTGCTATTCCATACTGTGCAGGGATCCACTGCAGCACAACTTTATTGTTAGCAGACACTTGATTAAAAAGTTCTACAGATGTTTTTGTTAGATCTTTAGGTTCATTTTGGATGGTCTGGAGTACTGACATGCAGTCACACAAGAAGATTATATTAGCTCCTTTGAGTCTGTTTCTCTAGAGCCTTTGATGCTTCTAAGATTGCTTGTAGATCTGCCCTGTAGTTTGTTGATAATTTGCCATTAGCGATTGAGAGTTCTATTTTGGGGTGTTTGGTATGAGTATTAGTACCCCAGCTCCTCCTTTCTTTACTGCATCCTCTGATGATCCATCTGTTAAGACATGAATCCACTGTGAGGTAGGGTATTGGGTGTCTATGTGATCAAGTGTTTGTGCCTTAAGGGCAGTAGGGGTTTCCATAGTTTTGCTCTCAATGCCTGGGATTGTACGTTTGCAGTATATATGGGTGAAGTGTTTGCAATGTTCTAATATGTTTCTACCTATTCCCAATTTTCTGTAAGTTTGACAATTTTTATTGGTCTGCGTTGCGAAATGGAGAAACGTATACAGCAGAAGAAAACAAGGAGCTACTGATATCATAAATATGTAAAGATACTAGAACAAATACCCGGCGTTGCCCGGTTGAGAATAAAACGGAAAAAAAGAAGAATAATAGAATAGATGCGAATATTGTTCTTATAAATTAGCGATGACTTTAATATATTTCAGTTTCTATACGCTACGACATAGCATAGGCCTACACTGTTATTTCGAGAAATATCGTCCATGTAGTGATATATATCTATCCGCCTATCTATCTATAAATATATATATAATATATGTATACCAATCTATCTATATCTTACCTGTTCACGTTATTTCACTTTGCCCTCTCCTCATTTTTCCCATCTATCTCTTACCTAGTCATGTTATCTTTCTTGGTGTCTCATCATTCTCCCATCTATTCTTACTTGTTAACGTTATTTCACTTTGCCCTCTCCTCATGTTCCCTCTCATCTATCTATGTCTTCCGCCTCTCTGCATCATAGCACTGCACGGCCCTATACTGTCTCTCCACATCTAGTGTATTATTTTATTTTATACACTCCATCATTGCAGCGATCTGTCTCCATTACCATCTATCTCTCTCTCTCTATCTCTCTTTCTCTGATACTCGTCCTCCTTCCTTCTTTGTTACTCTCTTCTCCTTCCTTCTCTGTCAACCTAGTAATAAAATATACTACTCAAATGTGTGTTCTAATCATATTTCTTCAGTGTCTCCGCAGACGCTGCGTGGCCGGTTTAATGGATCGTTAAAAATATTTCATTTACCCATAATGCCGATTGCGAGTCTTGGCAGATCAATTTCCGGTTGAAAAATTTCTTCGGATAAATATGGAATTCGGTTCGTGAGTTTAGACAGTTTTCTTGAAGAAAGAAGTGAAGACAATTATAAGAGAATATTAGAATAAGTTTACTTTTTGAGATAGATAGATGGACGGACGGATGGATGGATAGATAGATAGATAGATGGATAGATAGATGGATAGATGGATAGATGGATAGATGATGGATAGATAGATAGATAGATAGATAGATAGATAGATAGATAGATAGATAGATAGATAGATAGATAGATAGATAGATAGATAGATAGATAGATAGATAGATAGATAGATAGATAGATGGATGGATGGATGGATGGATGAATGGATGGATGGATGGATGGATGGATGGATGGATGGATGGATGGATGGATGGATGGATGGATGGATGGATGGATGGATAGATGGATGGATGGATGGATGGATGGATGGATGGATGGACGGATGGACGGATGGACGGATGGACGGATGGATAGATGGATGGATGGATGGATGGATGGATGGATGGATGAAAGGGAGGTGTGAACATACGCACTAAACCAGGACTATTCAACTATATTTACTCGGGGACAAAATGTAGAAAATGGGGATCATCACGGGGTCAGAGGTCAGTTTTTTTATAACTTTGTTTCACTGTTTTATGAGTGATCTGCGGGCCACTTACTAGGCCTCCGTTGGCCGGATTTTTGCCCGTGAGCAGCCAATTGAATAGGCCTGCACTAGACCAATATGTAAGTCTAAAATTCTGCTTGTTTTTGAAATAGTCGTAATTTGCTTGCACATTAGAAGAACAAGCTATCTAAAGTTATTTCAAATGACACCGCAAAAGAACACAACTACCGCGATTTATCGTTAGGGACAATAGTTTCATATACGTCGTATATCTCTCCTTGAGAATCCTTGAATCAAATACTTCGTCTAATATACAGTCCTGAAGACCAAATAATGTTGACTTGTAAACATAAATAACACATAAACAAGGTTGCTTCAAATGTGACATTGGTAAATCAATAATATAATAGAGAATCGTCGAGGATTTAATTATAAAGAAAAATCATGCAGAAAACGAGATTTGAATCAGATCCGCTCAGGTGGCTCAGTTCGCCTCGCAACTTGAGTCAATACATTTTCCATCTTCGACCACACAACATCCCTAAACAATAATTCGATTTTAGTCAAGACTTTCACCGTGTATATTCCCAAACTACTATGTCAAGACTTTCAATGTGTATATTCCCAAACTACTATGTCAAGACTTTCAATGTGTATATTCCCCAAACTACTATGTCAAGACTTTCAATGTGTATATTCCCAAACTACTATGTCAAGACTTTCAATGTGTATATTCCAAAACTACTATGTCAAGACTTTCAATGTGTATATTCCAGAACTACTATGTCAAGACTTTCAACGTGTATATTCTAAAACTACTATGTATATAGACTGGTAATGTTCGCCATTAGTGAGAGCCAGAAGGCATCAATACTAAAATGACAACAAAAGGCATATATGTAAACATAAATAACACATAAATATAAACATGTATGGCTGTCCAGATGTTTACATAACATGTACAGTGATGATTTTGTTGTTGTCTGTGTGTCCATCAAACGGTCCATATTCATAGTAGCTTCAGAATATTCACGTTGAAAGTATTGAATAAAAATTCGCATCTTATTAGTGATGCTGTGTGATTGAAGACGGAAAACGTGGTGATTCAAGTTGCGAGACGAGTGGGTGCCATGTTAGCGAACCTGTTCAAATCTCGTTTCTTTCATGATTTTTCTTGATTAATAAATCCTAACATGAAGGTCACACACGAATCAATGGTCACGTCAATGTTACGTGATACTAACTTCTTCCGCTTCTACTTTGAGACCTTGGTTACCATATTTATACAGGCGGTTTAGCTGTGAATAAATTGATCGATTTTTAAAGCAATCTTGCAAGCTTTTTGTTGCACTGAAACAGTCAAAGCTGTTGTTTATGGCCAATGCGTGAGAGAGCATATTAACAGTTTTCTGTCAAGTCATAAAGCTTCATTAATGAGAAAATACTGCAGATTTCAGAATCCATATTGTATCACTGTGAATATATTGTTACAATAATAGCGTAGGTGGAGGATAGAATAAAGTAGCAAATAGAATAAAGTAGATCACGATAAGATGATGATGATGTAATAATCCATTTAGCAGTGCACATGTTGTTCTTGGCAGCTCATAGTCTTTCAGACAAGTACGCATGTTTTTGGTGTTGTTGTTTTTTCAGTTAAGGTGAAGTCCTGACTTATGTAGGTTCTCCCAAAGATATGTTTGTGTAAGGGAGAAGGGATTATGTAAGGTGAGGTTCTCCCAAAGACATGTTTAGCTGCCTAAGGGTGTCATTGCAGTGTCCAAGAATTCCATGATTCCTACTGTCTGCCAAGAGCACAGCAGATACTTCTAGACCAACTGTATCATCATTCTTCTGTCATTTTTGTTGACCAATCAGTAGTGATGGCACATCGAGCATGTGTGCTGACCAATCAGAAGTGATGGCACATCAAGCATGTGTGCTGAGCAATCAGAAGTGATGGCACATCTAGCATTCTCCATCACTCAGTAGTCTGTACAAATAAAATGGCAAATCTGCAATGTCCGTTATCCTGCATCTCTTAGTCCTGCATGGGGATGACGTGTTAGAAGACAAACATTAAGAAATTTAGATCAGATGTGACGATAATGATTTATTCAGAGGTTACATGCTGTCACCCCAACTTTCCTTACTTTCCTGTGACATGACTGGAAAGAAGACAGTGGTCATATTATTTGCACCTGAACTAGAACCCCAGCTCATAGTTGCCATGCGGGTAAGACCACTATATATGCACAATGCAGTGTATGCCTACATGTTAACAGGGGCCACACATTTTTTTTAGAATTGCCCACCTGAACAATCAAATTGCCGCCCCCCCCCCCGTGACACGTACGCCACAAGTTGGGAAACACGGTTCTAAACGTTCACTATCATCATGTTGTTAACGAACAACAATATCAGGTTTCCACTTTCTACTTCATGAAGATATTAGCTATGTTTACTCTAACTATTATTATATTTTGCACTTTTGACTTAATGTACATACAACTTTCGTTTTTACTTACCACATCATACACATAGGCTTATTAGTGGAATGTGTCGCCCGTGTGTTGCCGGAGCCCGAAAGGGGAGCAAAGAATAGCAACACTGTTTACCTTCCACGCATGTCCTAAAAGACGACTAAGGAGGTTATGGGATGGAGTTGGCTGTCCCATCCCATATAGGGTCAGTGACCCAAAGCCATGCTGAAGTTGGATGTGTCAGGTCGAAAGGCGCAGATATCGCAGCAATGCTGTAAACCATGACACAACTAATTCCGTTCTCTGGACTACATCCTGCTAATCTGCAGGAGTTTGAGAACGCACGCAAAAGAAGAAGTAGTGGAATGTGTATTTCCTACTTTATATAGATATCAATGAAGTGTACAACTCACTAGCTACGGAAACTGTCAGGAGATAAAGCTCCAGTTACTAGAAACAACCGTAAACTGTCAGGAGATAAAGCTCCAGTTACTAGAAACAACCGTAAACTGTCAGGAGATAAAGCTCCAGTTACTAGAAACAATCGTAAACTGTCAGGAGATAAAGCTCCAGTTACTAGAAACAACCGTAAACTGTCAGGAGATAAAGCTCCAGTTACTAGAAACAATCGTAAACTGGGGGAAGGGGGATGATGAAGATACATAATTATAAAAAATCGATGCATCATAAATAGTTACAATAGTTTGCCATTTCTCTTTGTGAGGTCTGGATGCACACTAGCCTGCGGTGAGATTTGAACTCGATATCCTGGCTGCCACAGAGACGGACAATATATATATATATATATATATATATATATATATATATATATATATATATATATATATATATATATATATATATATATATATATATATATATATATATATATATATATATATATTGTCCGTCTCTGTGGCAGCCAGGATATCGAGTTATATATATATATATATATATATATATATATATATATATATATATATATATATATATATATATATATAAATGTTACCAGTATTAGTCAATAAAACAAACTAGAAATGAGAGTAAATACAAAAAAGAACTCTCTGTTTCTGGAAACCATCAGCAAATACAGATGTTACAATTTTATAACAGGACAGGCACAACATTGCAACTGTTGGGAGTGCACTTACATCGCTCTGTTAACTGTGTGTGTGTATGTGCGCGTGCGCGCGTGTGTGTGTGTGTGTGTGTTACTAGTTAGAAATCATCAACACACTCCTGCTCCTCAATCACTTAATCTTCTTCTTCTTCCATTCTCAAAATCCTGCAGATTAGCAGGAAGTAGTCCGGAATGTGTTGTGTCATGGTTTACAGCATTGCTGCGATATCTGCGCCTTTCGGCCTGACACATCCGACTTCAGCATGGCTTTGGGTCACTGACCCTATATGGGATGGGACAGCCAACTCCATCCCATACCCTCCTTAGTCGCCTTTTACAACATGCGTGGAAGGTAAACAGTGTTGCTATTCTTTGCTCCCCTTTCAGGCCCCGGCAACACACGGGCGAATCACTTAATAATTTACGTGTTTGTTAGTTGTCGTTCTGACGAAAACTATATAGTCGAAACGTCGTTTCTTTTTATTGTGTTTTGTTTATCAAATTTTTGTTAATGGTCTTGAAGTGTTTGTGTTAACTACTTCAACACTCTCTATATATCTCTGTTTTTCTTCCTCTAATAATTTATTTCCCACTTTCAAACTACTCTTTCCGTCTTCTTTTTCTGACTATAAAATTGAGGTATTGCGGTTACCCCACATATGAAAAAACCTCTTATCAAATTGAGGTATTGCGGTTACCCCGCACATGTCAAAACCTCTTATCGGGATCTGTCTGCTCAAATAAAATACCTCTTTACATCTGTGTCATTAAATTCCTGTTTGCTCCCTTGATTTGGTTGACCAAATTTCCCCTAGGTCATTTTCTCTCTTCTCCGAACAAGGACCGAAATTTTTGCTGACCACTGAATTCTATTTTCGTTTGTCGTCTTCCGGATTAATTCACAGATATACAAAAAGTCTGAATTTCTATTCCTCAGACATAATTATGGCAACCCTGTGTTATATCTCCTGAGATAAGATTTCGACCTTAATCTTTCTGTCTTCAAATTTGCTAAGAAAGAGTCTGAAAGTTCACAAACGCCATCACCACCTTCCACCTGCTCTATTTACTATCACAGAATAACAACAATAAAATGGGGACAATAAATGACATTTTAAATGAAGCAAACGTTTTTAGTAGTTGATCTGACCGCCTATATTTTTAAATAGTTGCGGAGACCTGTTATCTAGACGTGTTGCGTGATACCATGGTTGCTGGTGCGCATTTCGGCCTGGTATCTCCGACTTCAGTGCCAGTATTTGTTTTGGCACGATTATGCTCCTGCTCGATGTGAGGGATGAACCAACCAATCTGTTGGCTGAACTAAGCGCCATCTCTCCTTCGAGGTGTTGGCCTCGATGGGTCAAGATCGGTAGCACAAGATGGTAGAAGACTCTGGTCAGTTGGTTTCTAGTTAACTACATAATATCATTATCATGTGACATATTCTTTGCAGAACGTGGTCTTCCTTATGGATACACTCCAAAATTTGGGCGAGTTGATCTCTTGCAGTTAGAGACATGTTTAAACAATCTTATATATCTTTTCACCATCCCTTGTGCGCCCTTTTCCCTGGTGCAGTGTAATCTTCCATCATCTATTAATCTTTCCAAACTGTTATGTCTCATTATATGACTAACAAAAACCACAGATTTCCTATTAGGATTTTGTTACGGATCTAGTCCTCTTCGACGTTTATTGATTTTGACACTTCTTGATTTGTCTTTTTAACTGTCCATGGTATACGTAAAATTCGTATGTAGCATCTCATTTTGAAAGCAGCTATTTTCTTTGCTACTGATTTATTTAATGTCCATGCTTCACAACCGTATATTGCCACAGGAAATATACATGTTCTTATCATACATAGTTTGGCTATGCTGCTGGTACCTGGCCAAAGATTTTTCATTTGCATAAGTTTCAATGTCGCCAATACAATTATTCTCTTGTTTTCGACAGCGCCGTCTCCTGAGATATTTATGTTTGTTCCCAAATACTGGACATGTGTTACGTCCTCTAGTTTCTTCTTCTTCTTCTATGATCAGTTTCCTTTGCTCATAAGTCTATACAGGGAGGTGAGCCGAACAGGTTTTGGGCTTCACTGTGTTTATTGTGGGTTGTTTTTTTTTGGTGCTATTTTGCTTTAGACCATCTCCTTTTGTTGTTAAGAGAACTATGTCATCAGCATATCTGATTTCTGGGATCTGCTGATCGCCAATGGTAAGAGGTTGGCAGTCAGCATATGCCATGTCGTCTTCTACGCTTGGCATTATGTTTTCAGCGGTGATGTTGAACTGGCACGATGATAGTGTACATCCTTGTCTAACTCCTTTCTGTACATTAAACCATCCTGATATTGTTTCAACCCTTTTACTTCTGCCTCTTGTTGGCGGTACAGCATTGCGATTAAATATGTGAGATGTTTTGGAAATCCTATGTCAATCATAATGTGTCATAATTTGTGATGTTGTACACAATTGAACGCCCTGGTGTAGTCGATGAAACATGCGTGTAGGTCTATATTACACTCCCTGCATTTTTCTATAATGCATCTTATGTATGAGATATGGTATTTGGTGCCTCTGCTAAATCTAAAACCTGCCTGTGCCTCATGGACTTTTGTTTCTATCTTATTTTACATTCTCTTCATTATATTATGTAATAGTATTTTACTAGCTTGACTTATCAAAGCGATAGTTCTGTAGTTAATGCATAACTGTAGGTTGCCATTTTTTGGTAAAAGGAAATAAAATGATCCAGTCCTTTGGCCAGAGTTTTCCAGATCTTGCAACGTAAGTGTGGTATTTAAGGACACTTTCTTCTCCGCCTGCCTGGTTCATTTGTGTTGTTAACTCATTGCATCCTGGGGATTGTCTTTTCTAAAATTGTGTATTGAGTTCCTGACCTCCTGTGTTGGCTCCGCTTCTTTATCTCCGTTGCTATGTATGTTGATGTCTTCTGTGTTAATATGTGTAGTTTCAGTATACATTTCGTGACAGTAATCTCTCCATCCTATGGTGAATATCCTTTTGTTCCGTTAAAGTATTACATTTGTTATCTGTTATGATACGTAGTGATGGTTTGAAAGCTTTGTTCTGTATAGTTCTTGTAGCAGAGAACATGTCTTTACTTTTTACTGTGTTCATGTAGTTCTTCTATTTCTTCACAAGAGTTGATTATATATTATTGCTTATCCCGTCTAATGTGTTTTTTAAATGCTCTTGTGAGTTTCTATATATTGTCTTACTTTCTACGTCTTTCCTTATGATTTCTTGTCTTCTTGCCAGATAATTTGTATCCTGGTTATGTCTGAAGTCTGAAATGTATGCTTTTTGGGATTTGGGGGGGGGGGGGATATGTTTTGGGTACTTGTGAAAAATATATCTCTTGTTTTATTTACTAAATCTTCTGTTGTCATATTTTCTTGCTCTTCCATTGGGACAGAAAATCTGTTTTTGATCTCTATGTTATATTATTCCGGAATTTTGGGTGTATCATACCGAGTCAACATTTCCTGTTTTGTATGACCTTCTTGAGTTGTATCTTAAACGCTGATGCAAGTAGTTCGTGGTCCGAGTTACAGTCCACTCCGGGTAGTGTTTTGCAAGCAAATATGTATGATCAGTCTGTAAGCGTCCATTGATGAGGAATCGTTGCTCTATAGCTGATATGAGCTATAAATGCGCATTGAATTTCAACTGAATTTATTCCAGGACCGCCAATCTTCTATAGGTATTCAATAGTATTGTTCGCGAGTTTTGTGTTCAGTAAGTTCCACGTGATTCTCGTGAACGTGGCACGTGCTATTGTCAAAAATATTTGTTCGATCTTGACCTCTTTCATGATCTCATGAGGTGAGTGCAGTTCAGGTAACCACGAGAAGTTAATTACCAGGTGGACACAGTCGATAGTTTGAATTTTAAAACGAGGTAATACAGTTTTGCTAATAATACGAAACAAACATAGGCACACACACACACACACACACACAAATAGATATTTCGACCGAAATGCCTTTATCAAGGTTCACGGACACATATAAATCAAAAACATCAAGTGAACGCAAGTTGTGCTGTTCCTACTTGCCGTCTTTGATTTATATGTGTTCGTGAAAAAAGATAAAGGCCTTTCGGTCGAAACATCTATTTGCGTGTGTGCCTATGTTTGCTTCTTATTATTAGCAAAACTTTATTACTTCGTTTGAAGCTTTACCTGTTGAACTTCATTTCTGCATAGTGAGTACATATTTTCGATAGGTTGAATAATGTCCAACCCGCGAATATCTTTTATAAAAGTAAATCCAAAGAAGTTGGGCTTCTTCTTTTTAACAGTATATATAACAGAAACAAGCTAGAGTAGTGAGCTCAATTGCATAACATCAACAAATTAAATAAATTGCATAACATCAACAAATTAAATAAATTGCATAAGATCAACAAATTAAATAAATTGCATAACATTAACAAATCAAATTATAATTGTTATAACAACAAATTATTGTGTGTAGCAGAGGCGAGATATATAAATTGCATAACAATCTGTGCAGGATACATTGATGTCAGGCTGTTAGTACAGTCACTATTCTCTGGGGTCGGTTTGCCATTCTGCTGACTTGACCTTTGCGGATACAGCAATTATCGATGTCTTTCCTAGTACATCTTCAAACTCCTCGCTTTCTTTTCAAGGACTACTCACAAATTACTTGGAGATAAGACGTTTATATTGTTTTTAACAAATGTTATTACTTTTTAATGCTTGCATTTTATTTGTGTGCCCTGGTACTCTCTCACCATGTAATCATATGTCCATCTGTCTTCGTCTCTATGCATTGTTTTCCAGACCTGTATACTCACGTATACTGTATTACATTTGTTATTCCATTATATGTTTGTTCGTCCTGTTCTTGATAAAAACATGTTTGTCGAAACGTCAATCCTGTGTATTATTTAACGTAAACTGTCATTTAACCATGTGTTTTTTTTCTTGAATATATATTTACTTTCTTTGAAAAGAACCACCCCCATTACCACCCCAGGGAAATCTGCCTTTAGTGTTGAAATCACCACAGAAAAAGCTTTACTCTCATTAATTTTGACTTTCCTTGAAACACTTCCATCTCTAAAAATCAATACACAAATATCAGGTTTAAACAATAATTATCACAAATGGCGGTCAAATTTACTTTAATTTCCTGTAGCTGACTTTTCACCGTTTCATATTTACTTCCTAAACGAAAAATAATCCCGCACAAGAGTATCTTGTGTATTCCTCCGCTTTAACACCCGTACTATATAGAATTCACCGTTTATAGGGGTGTTAAGAGTTGATACGACACACTTCCGTTTTTATACTGTCACTGATCTGACAAATGTCATTATCAATACATATACCAGTCACATTCAAATATTCATATCTATCAGAGTTTAACAATAGTTACTACATTTCACCAAGCACCAAATATCTATATCCAAACGCCGCCTGGGGTAAAAGTAACTAAAACAGAATACATTACACTCAGTCAGTTCCTCTTGTGCCAAGTTTGGCACATAGGGCAGTCATAGTTCTCCATGTCTGTCGGTCAGTTGTCAGGGATTTCAGGTCTTGTGCATTTATGCCTGTTGATTTTAATTCATTCATAAAAGTTCTTCTGAGTGTTGTTGTTGGTCCCTGTTTTCTTTTCCTGTCTGGTGTCCACATGAAGGCTTGTGGAATTATGTCTTCCTTCATTCTAAGTATGTGGCTGATGTATGTCCAGCGGCGTTTTCTGATGATGTTCTTCATATATTCTAATTTTGTCTCCTCTCTTATTATGTCGTTTGATTTGATACATCACATTATGGCATCGCATATAATAGTGTCTCTCACCTTGGATCATATTGTATCTCATAAGTTGGGCGAACTGAGGTAACGTAATAAATTGGAAACGAGATTACCCGTTGGTTAACAGATGTTTATAACCACTGCGATGACCATTTTATCTCAACGGGAGCACTGGCACCTGCATTTAGACGCTTTGTAAATTTAGACATAGGGACATTTTAGAACAATTATTAGTGATACCTTCAGTCTAAATGAAGCTCCGATACGAAACCTGAATCGACGACGTTTATGTTTAAATTGACAAGATATCAGAAAGATTATAAATGTATGTTGGAAACTAGCTACATCAATAAGATGTGAGAATAGCTACTCACCATACATAGGAATAATAAGACGGGTAACATAAAGATGTATTTATCATCCCGCCTACTTAACATTTACACATATTTGTGTTAAAAAGAAAAAAAGAAGTGCCAGGAATCACGATCAATTGGAAAATAATAAACAATCTATGATATGCAGAAGTTATAGCCCTAAATAATAAACAATCTATGATATGCAGAAGTTATAGCCCTAAATAATAAACAATCTATGATATGCAGAAGTTATAGCCCTAAATAATAAACAATCTATGATATGCAGAAGTTATAGCCCTAAATAATAAACAATCTATGATATGCAGAAGTTATAGCCCTAAATAATAAACAATCTATGATATGCAGAAGTTATAGCCCTAAATAATAAACTATCTATGATATGCAGAAGTTATAGCCCTAAATAATAAACAATCTATGATATGCAGAAGTTATAGCCCTAAATAATAAACTATCTATGATATGCAGAAGTTATAGCCCTAAATAATAAACAATCTATGATACGCGGAAGTTAAAGCCCTTACAAAAATCAAAGAAGATAACATCAACAAAGAGAAAAATATTGCACAATGTAAACCTAATAAGAAACTTAACAATGAATTCAACGAACTACTATTTGCCGTTGATCAAAATCTAATATACGAAAATGAGGAAAATGTACACAACCACATCAAATGCATTGCTATTAGCATTTACGAAGATCAGCATAAAAATTAACGTTCCAAAAAAAAGAAGTTATTAACATGAGAAGTCAGTGGGCTTCTAAAGGGATTACTAATTGGTATTTCATTATTTCTAATGGGTATGAAAGAAAGCTCAGAAACCTCCCCATTGCACATAGGAAGTAAGAGTTAATTGCTCGTAATTCCTGGGGTTATCAAACAAACAAACATACACAGATAGGAATTACTTCATCTGATTACCCTATAAAAATTGCTTTGTATGCATACAAAGATCATGAGTTACTTTCTTCATACATAAATGAATCGCAGGTCATTGTTTCCAAAATGTGGTATTTCGGGTGACTTTGCGTCTATAAAATGAGGCCACGACTGCCAAACGTTTGGGAACCTGTATTTATCGTGTTAACATTAGCGGTCGCAATACCAGACCCTTTACCAAAACCGGTATTTTCGATATTGAAGTTAACGAGTACCGGAATCCTGGTATTTTCGATATTGAAGTTTACGAGTTCTGTAATCCTGGTATTTTCGATATTGAAGTTTACGAGTACTGGAATCCTGGTATTTTCGATATTGAAGTTTACGAGTACCGGAATCCTGATATTTTCCATAATTAGAAAAGCTTTCGTCGAGATTCGAGAATCTTCTTCTTCTTCTTATGGTTCATGCTGTGTTGCGTTGGTTATCATATCTTTCCACTGTCTTCTTTCCGTATCAGTAGGACTTTTCTAATTGTCACTTTTCATAAAAATACTATTTCCTGCCGTAAATGTGATTTTCTTTGGTTTTTGTGTTCCTCGTTGTTGTGTTCATAATAAGGTTATGTTATCCACGTATTATATCGAGTGAAGAGAAAACCAGTAAAGAGATACAAAATAGATGCAACAAAACATACCAGATCCTAGGACAGATGACACGCATTTTCAAGAACAAAAATGTAAACATAGACACTAAAGTTGCATTCATCATCATCAGGTGCCATGCCGGGTGGCGTAGGTGGTCATGGCTCTCCACAGCTCTCTGTCCACAGTATTATGTATCAAAGTCGTTGTTGTTTCTTTGCCGTGCCAGGTTGTCAAACTGTCTAATATTTTCTCACGTTGTCGCCCTCTGTCTCTGGTGCCTTCAATCTTGCCTGTTGTGATTATGTTCTCTAAACCTGCCTGTCTCATGAAGTGGCCAAAAAAAGAAAATTGCCTTTTTCTTATATTGTTGATTAAGGTCCGTTTCGCATTTAACTCTTTTAACACCTCTACATTAAATACCTCTACATCGTAGCTGGCTATTGTGAGCCTGATCTAATTTATAACGGGTATTACAGAAATTTATTCATGGCATCATTGTACTCGTGTGGCATATATGTTCCCATCAACTCTGGCATTAATATCTTCGTCTACTTTGGGATGAGCACCAATTACAGACATTCTTTTTATGCAATATTTAACATTGTAAGTAAAGTAAGTAAAGTAACCCATAGCATTTATTAATGCCGTAGGGGTGTGAGATGTTAGCGATCTCACATTTCACAGGCTCTGCAAATGAGGGCGGTAGCCATCTCCTCTCCCTCGCAGTCTTTACTTCCCGGATTGATCCGGTACCCATTTAAGGCTGGGTCGACCTGGGAGCCGTTGCGATCTGAAAACATTTCCGCCTCAACTGGGGAATGAACCCATGACCACTCATATGCGAAGCCAGTGCGCTAACCACTGCGCTAACGCGGCTCCCTTATAAGTTGCATTATACAAGACTATTATTAATCCATCACTATGCTACATGTGCCAAACCTGGCCAATGACAGCACAAGACAAAAGAAAAATAGTGACAACAGAAATGACATGTCTACGAAGAATACTCGGAGTGTCATTAAGAGATAGAATTAGAAACGATAACATCAGACAGATAACCAAAATAATACCAGTATTGGAACACATCAAAAGATAACAGATCAAGTGACTTTAACACGCTTCCAGACTACCAACAGATAACATGCCACAAATGACCATGACACATAGACATAACGGTTATAAAGCCAGAGGCAGACCATGTAAAAGATGAATCGCAGAAATCGCTAAATTTAATACAGAATTTCCGTAATCACTGTTAGAAATATAATAAATCGCATGTCCGTCTCCAGCTAGCCTTCATGAAGCAGTTGCAACCAGTCTCGTGTATCTTATGTTATCTTATGTTATCTTATGTTATCTTATGTAATGTTATCTTACGTTATATTATGTTATCTCTCTGTCTATACATGTATATGCAAGTTCTCCTATTTCTTGTTATTTCATAAGCATGTAAGTCAATAAATATATTTGATTTCTGGTTTGGAACCCATGACCCGTCCCCTATTTGTTATATCCCTTGCCTATGTTTATCAGTTTCTGTTTATCATTTATTAATTTAAATATAAATTTATTTAGGGTTAGGGTTAAGGTTAGTTATGTAAAACATAACTAACCCTAACACTTAATCATAACTCTAACCAAATACTTAACCATAACTCTAACCAAATATAAAAATGAATATTTAAATTAATTATTGATTAATTATTGATGTAATATTTAGATTAATTAATCTTAAATTAAGCTGGAAGACACGGGTTCCAAACCAAACCTATAGTTGTTGCCCACGAAGATGAAATTAGCTATAAGTTCCATTATTCATATTGATACCGTTTATTTTGTATAGTTCGACGCATGGATATTTTTTATTTTTTTTTTAAATATAGTTTCTGTAAATACAATAATAGATAGTCTATATCTTGGTGATACAATAGCCGCCATTCTAGTGCGTATGTAACGATTTCAAACTCCACGTAGTTGACTTGTATGCTCCGATATGCTTGTAAAACATTAACACTTAATGAAATATTGACGAATTAACTCTCTGAAAAAACTAGTAAATATAAGTAGGAAGCCAGAGGACATTTTTTTTAAATTCTTGAAACTAACGGGAATTGAACCAGTCCGTTCAACGGCACCAAATACCCTAGCAACTATTGAACATGCGTTTTTCCGTACTTGACTAACTGCATCTCCAAAAAAAAATTCTGGTATTTCTGGTGACTTTGTGTGCACGGCTTGAAAGGCTTGATGAAATCCCATCTATTTTTGGAGATGCGGTTAGTCAAGTACGGAAAAACGCGTGTTCAATAGTTGCTAGACGATTTGGTGCCGTTGAACGGACTGGTTCAATTCCCGTTAGTCTCAAGAATTTCTGAAAAAAAACTAGAATAGTTACTAGAAAAAAAACAAATTCTTAAAAATTACCCCAAGATCTCTTGGTCTGATCGAAAAAAGCACAGATCTGGGGCTAATGACCCAAGACTGATAACACTGTTACATACTACACACGTACGCACGATATAGAAAACAAAACTAACCAAACACATGCTACTTTATATATCTTAACCATAACTTGGGGTCTTTGTTACATCTAATATTTTATGATAGTGCGTCCTGATATAACCTAATTGAACTTCTTTGCCCACTGGCTCATAGAGGCGCACCTCTCCAAAACAAAACTATACTCATTAATTACCCAGCATGCTTCTTTACAAATGAAACACAGATCTAGTCCGTCGGTCGTGTCTCAACAAGAGACACATTGTTTAAAGGTTCGCATATCCACAATATTATTGATATGTTTTGCTTTCAATACAACATGGAAATTTACCATTGGAAACTAAGGAAAATGATTTATATTTTTGGAAAATGAAATATCCATAATTTCGAAAATCTCGGTTTTCATGAATCCAATCCCGGTATTTTGAAGCATCCCTTGTAGTCCGGTATCACGGTATTTTCGAGAATCGGAATCCCGGATTGCGACCACTAGTAAACATGCAGTAACGACAGTTAATGAAGCAGGAATACTATCAGGGCCGCCCGTGTGTTACCGGGGCCCGAAGGGGAGCAAAGAATAGCAACACTGCTTACCTTCCACGCATGTCGTAAAAGGCGACTAAGTAGGTTATGGGATGGAGTTGGCTCTACCACCCCATATAGGGTCAGAGACCCAAAGTCATGCTGAAGCCGGATGTATCAGGCCGAAGGCGCAGATATCGCAGCAATGCTGTAATCCATGCCACAACGCATTCCGTTCTCCGGACTACATCCTGCTAATCTGCAGGAGTTTGAGAACGAACGCAGAAGAAGAAGAAGACTACCAGGGCATGTGTATAAAATTCATAGAATCTCGAGTACATCCTTACGCATGCGTCAAGTTGAAAATATTATTCATAATGGCCGAAATCTTTTATCTCTTTCATGGACCACAAGAACAATAAACACGCACAGCGGTCCCTATCTCCAGATGTAAACTACAAAATTATGAGCTGTCCGGGGTGCAATGAGATTTATCGCTCACATTAACAGTGGTATAACTATCCTTTCATTTATTTTTCTCTCCATCTGGTCTAGCTATCCTTCATTCGTCAATGCATCTATAAACTATATATTCTTCCTATAATTGATTCCTTTCTACGCTTTAATTACTACTCCATCACGCCTCGTCTTCATTAATTCCTCCGCTTTCTTTAAAGTTCTCTTAATTTGTTTTCAGTTTTATCCGCCTTAACTTGTTCTGTTGTACTGGTTTCTAACAATTTCTCCCTCTGTATATTTTTCCACTGTTTCCTTGTGTGATGTATCTTCATGTATAATGCATAACAATCTTATTTTTCTTCAAAAGATCTTATTTCCTTTAAAGAATATTCATGTTATTTCCCTTGAACACGCAAGCAACCGTGTAGACAAATATATCACCGTCGAATGTTCGCATTTAAAAGTACATAGTCAAACTTGAAATGGCTTGCATTTGTCCACAATTTTTACTAGAATCCATGTGAAGTAACTTTTGGTAGTAGTCACCCATATAACAACACTTAAATCATTGTGATAGTAGAGTCAAAATAAATACATACAAACAGGCATCAACGCGTATAAATCGCTAATATTGACATACCGATAAGCAAGCATAAGTAAAGTAAAGATATCCATAGCATGTATTCATGCTGTAGGGGTGTGAGATGATAGCGATCTCATATTTCAGTGGCTCTGTTATATGAGGGCGGTAGCCATCTCCTCTCCCTCGCAGTCTTTACTTCCCGGATTAATCCGGTACCTATTAACGGCTGGGTCGACCCGGGAGCCGTTGCGATCTGAAAAACATTTCCGCCTCAACTGGAGAATGAACCCAGGACCACTCATATTCGAAGCCAGTGCGCTAACCACTGCCTACGCGGACCTCATAAGCAAGCATATACACAGACAAACACACATCTTCACACAAACAGACAGAAGTGATGGAGCTGTATACATTTTTTACAGGGATGTAAAGCTTACAGCTTCTCTTGTGCAATGTTTATGATGATCGTTTCCGGAACAACTTCAGGATGGAGAAGCTTTACTCTAATTTGTAATTACCATAATTAAACTGCCCATACAACAGAAAACCTTAGTTGGTGACATACCTATATATTGAGGCTCTCTTATGGAAGCTTTTGCTCTTATGCTCTTTCAATAGGCATAGCACTAAGCCGAAAGCTGAAGTCACCTGGGTATGAAAGAAAGCTCAGAAAAACCACCCCACTGCACATAGGACGTAAGAGCTAATCGCTCGCAATTCCTGGGGTTATTAAACAAACAAACAAAAAACTCTAAATTCTACTTGTCTATTAGTAGTATTAAACAGCTTTAAAGTGAGATTTCTAAACGGCTTTCAGCATGCATTGCCTACGTAGTGTTCATGG
The DNA here is from genome assembly GCA_034231615.1 of Meghimatium bilineatum. Classification (NCBI taxonomy): domain Eukaryota; kingdom Metazoa; phylum Mollusca; class Gastropoda; order Stylommatophora; family Philomycidae; genus Meghimatium; species Meghimatium bilineatum. The sequence goes on along the minus strand of CM067322.1, from coordinate 93,044,406 downwards.
ATTTAGGTGGAAAGACAAAGTCAATATCGCCGATGTATTAAAAAGATCCTTACCACGTACATCCCAAAGCCAAGCAACGGACTAACAACATCTGATGATTAGAAAGCAATATATTAGAATTAGAATATGGAATTTTAGAGCACTACACAAGTCAGGGAAGCTAGAATTTTTAATATTAGAAGCAGAAGAATTAGATGTAGATATTCTAGTAGTAGCAACGACGAGATGGAAAGATGCTGGGTACACAAGAAAGGAAAATTTAGTTTTATACATTCAGGAGGAGATAACCATGAACAGCGGATAGAAATACTGATCTAGATATAAATAGAAAAAATACATCAGCGGGTACTGGACATATAACGAGAGAATGCTGATGCTAAAGAGGATAAAAGCGAAACCTTTTGATCTAGTCATTGTACAAACACGTACCAGCTACAGATTACACTGAAGAAAAAATCCGACATTACTAGGAAGACTTACTGAAGCCAGTAAAATCAACAGACATTCTAATAGTCATGGAAGAAATTAATTCACAAATAGGAAAACGAAGACACAGGAACATTGTAGGGTAATTTGGACTAGGAACAAGAAATATCAGTGGAGAAAGACGGAGAAAGACTTATACAGTTCTGTGAGGAGAAAAACATGACCATATGTAATACATTCTTGGAAAATGAAAATAAAAGATTATATATATATACATGGATAGGTTCTTGAGCCAGAAAGAGGAACCAAATAGATTATTTTATGATAACAATTCGGATGTAGGAAAAATAAAAGAACCAGAGAAGCTATGCTTAATATCCGAATAGTGATAGATAAAGATATATAGAAGTTCAAAAAATTATCTATATTTTCTTGAGTCCAACATGAACAATTCATCAAATGTCTTTAAGAAATAGGCATAGATGGAAAAGACAGAAGACTGATTAGAAATATATATTGGAACAGACTGCATCATTAAGATGTGAAAACAGCTACTCTCCATACATAGAAATAAGAAGAGGGGTAAGACAAGGGTTTTATTTTATCACCAAGCCTATTTAATATCTAAACAGAGAATATATTTAAAAATATATAAGAAATGACAGGACTCAAGATCAATGGGAAAATAATAAACAACATGAGATATGCAGATGGGACTGTTCTTTTAACAGCAACAGTTATGATAACCAGTACAACATTCACAACCAGTTCTGATAACCAGTACAACATTCACAACCAGTTCTGATAACCAGTACAACATTCACAACCAGTTCTGATAACCAGTACAACATTCACAACCAGTTCTCATATCCAGTACAACATTCACAACCAGTTCTGATATCCAGTACAACATTCACAACCAGTTCTGATATCCAGTACAACATTCACAGCCAGTTCTGATATCCAGTACAACATTCACAACCAGTTCTGATAACTAGTACAACATTCACAACCAGTTCTGATAACCAGTACAACATTCATAACCAGTTCTGATAACCTGTACAACATTCACAACCAGTTCTGATAACCAGTACAACATTCACAACCAGTTCTGATAACCAGTACAACATTCACAACCAGTTCTGATATATAGTACAACATTTACAACAAGTTCTGATATCCAGTACAACATTCACAACCAGTTCTGATAACTAGTACAACATTCACAACCAGTTCTGATAACCAGTACAACATTCATAACCAGTTCTGATAACCAGTACAACATTCACAAGCAGTTCTGATATCCTGTACAACATTCAAACCAGTTCTGATAACCAGTACAACATTCACAACCAGTTCTGATAACCAGTACAATATTCACAACCAGTTCTGATAACCTGTACAACATTCACAACCAGTTCTGATAACCAGTACAACATTCACAACCAGTTCTGATAACCAGTACAACATTCATAACCAGTTCTGATAACCAGTACAACATTCACAACCAGTTCTGATATCCTGTACAACATTCAAACCAGTTCTGATAACCAGTACAACATTCACAACCAGTTCTGATAACCAGTACAACATTCACAACCAGTTCGGATAACCTGTACAACATTCACAACCAGTTCTGATAACCAGTACAACATTCACAACCAGTTCTGATAACCTGTACAACATTCACAACCAGTTCTGATAACCAGTACAACATTCACAACCAGTTCTGATACCCTGTACAACATTCAAACCAGTTCTGATATATAATACAACATTATATCCAGTTCCGATAATAACTACAACATTCGCTTCTGGTTCATGAAAATCAATATACATGATGGATCGAAGCCCTTGAAAGTAGAGTTTTCCAAGTTTTCTTTTCTGCTTTGATCTTTCCCATCGCTCAGATAATGCAGGCTCTGTGAACATGTATCGATTCAATCTACAAAAAAATGTCACCTTAACAACCCTTTTATCATAGAGTATAATCTTGATTTATTTTAGTTCTAGCTTCAGTAATCGTACTAAGATTTATTTATATCGGAATTCTTCATATATACATACATATATATAAATCATATGATAATAATCCGCCGAAGACGAATGTGTCGGGCCATTGTCGCAAATAAAACGACAAAACAACGCATTTCCATTCTCTTGACTATATCCTGCTGGAAATCTAGAATGGATCATTATCCTGCTACAAGAGAGATCCAGCGGGAGTTTGAGAATGAACTCTGAAGAAGAAGAAGAAGAAGAAGATCAGTTTCTGGAAGCTGATTCCAAACATGTCATCAGTTATATTCGTCATCTTCTTTTGCCGTTACTTTTCACACTCTGTAGGAGAGCCGTTGTGTCATAGTTTACAGCTTATCTGCGATATCGGTGCCTTTCAGCATGACAAATCCAACTTTCACAAGGTTAATTGGTCATTTTAACCTTAAATGGGATGGGACATCTAAGCTCACAGTGTAACCACCTTAATAGCTCTAACCGCCTTAGTAGCTCTAACAGCCTTAGTAGCTCTAACAACCTTAGCAGCTCTAACAACCGTAGTAGCTCTAACCACCTTAGTAGCTCTAACAACCTTAGTAGCTCTAACCGCCTTAGTAGCTCTAGCAACCTTAGTAGCTCTATCAACTTAGTAGCTATAACAGCCTTAGTAGCTATATCCACCTTAGTAGCTCTAACAACCTTAGTAGCTCTAACAACCTTAGTAGCTCTAACATCCTTATTAGCTCTAACAGCCTTAGTAGCTCTAACAACCTTAGTAGCTCTAACAACCATAGTAGCTCTAACTACCTTAGTAGCTCTAACCACCTTAGTAGCTCTAACCACCTTAGTAGCTCTAACAACCATAGTAGCTCTAACCACCTTAGTAGCTCTAACCACCTTAGTAGCTCTAACAACCTTAGTAGCTCTAACCACCTTAGTAGCTCTAACAACCTTAGTAGCTCTAACCACCTTAGTAGCTCTAACCACCTTAGTAGCTCGACAGCCTTCATGAAACGTAACAGTGTAACTTTTCTTTGTTCAAATTTGGGGGATCTAGCAACACCTGTTGGGGACCAGTTATAAATACATATATATATATATATTATACGTATAAAAATAAGAACGAGACACAGTGATGTTGTTAGATCGCTTTATCTACTTATTTCGGTAACAACCTTAGTAGCTCTAACAACCTTAGTAGCTCTAACAACCTTATTAGCTCTAACAGCCTTAGTAGCTCTAACAACCTTATTAGCTCTAACAGCCTTAGTAGCTCTAACAACCTTAGTAGCTCTAACAACCTATTTCTATTCATTTTGATATTTGCCCTGTGTTACTTTAGCCACCAATTTCCAGTTTCTGGTTGTTACCCGACACTGTAACTTTTATCTTTTGACTATACATTATTTGTATACTTATGCCTATATTTCAGAAAACTACAGATTATAATGGGAACACTGATATCGTTTTTTGTTTCGGAATATATCTATGTGACGTGTGCTTTACAGACAGTTGTCCTCACTGCCATTCTGTAAGCCTCTCGTTTATGTGCAAGCTGGTCAACTTCTTCTATCGTCATGTTCAGAAGATTTTCGATGGCATGTGTTCATTCATCGTAGTCTTAATCTGCTTCTTATCCTTCCTCTTTTCTGGAACAGTCCTTTCATGATTAATTTTTTTAACCATTCTGCCTCTTTATATGTCATAAATATGCTAGCTTGTGTTGTTTTTTTTCAGCCAGTTTTTTTTCTTCCATGTTCAGGTCTTTTCAGACGCCTGCTTTGCTTCGTATTTCTGTCCATGATTTTCTTAAGACATTCCTATAACACTTCATTTCAAATATCGATATTTTCATTTCCATCGTGGATGTCATTGCCCACCTTTCACATCCATATGGTGCCACTGGCAAAATATAGCTTCTTAATAGTTTTAACTTTTTTTTCTGTTTGTCCTTTGCCATGGATTTTTCATCTGGGATGTTTTTTGTAAGATCACCGGTAATCTCTTTCTGATTTGTTGAGCAATCTCCTTTGGTGTTGTCGAGATAGTCAAGGTTGCTACCATTTATAATTGTTATTTGTCACTGACTATTGTACAACAGAAAGTCAAATAAATCCAGAAAGGATATAAAAACCATGGTTGCCAGATGGTTGGAGCTGTTTATGGTCATATTTTCTCCAATTTCACATATCTTGTATAGACTACTAAAAAACATGCTGAAATATCAAGATTGTTATCTCTCTATAAACGTGTACTGCCTCTTTCCAATTATCAACATTCACTGATTTCACAATAACAATTATGTTATTGTTAACTTATTTTTAGTTCTTCTAATGTTATTTCGAGAGTCTGAGCTTTTACTAGACCTGAAAACAATAAGGTGTACACATGTTGGGTACATAGTAAAATAATAATCTTGTATTTCCACAAATTAGTCATACAATTTTTCTGTTGAATTATCGTCTCAACTATTACATAGTGCTTTTTTTATATCACAATAATTATTTATGCTTTTTTTATATCACAATAATTATTTATGCTTTTTTGAAAATAATTAATTATAAAATATAATTTTATAATATAATATATAATATAATTTATGCTCTTAGTGTTTGTTGTATCTTGTAACACTATCCTAACAAAGTTTCCACATAGAGGCATCCTAGAAAAAGTAATATCAATTACTTGTGTGCAATATTCATTCTTCAATCCACATTTATACGTGAATAGAATAGACATCCTTCATAAATTTCTAATTAAACCTTAATATCCACATAAGAACGTGTCACATAATTTGTAGCTAAACGTAAACAAGAAAATATGAGAAAGTAGATACGCCTATGATTTTTTTTAAAGCCTAAAATGGCAAAAATATATTTTATGACTAGTAATCTTTAAAATGTGGTCATACTTGGCCATAAAATTCCAAATATGGCAACCCTGCTTAAAAAAACACCCAAAACACCCCAACCAATTTCTTTTTAAATATATTACATTTTACGTTTTATCAATTTAATTGTCCGATTAGTTCTAAAGTGAAAGTAGATTTCTCAAATTCGCAGACAGTTGAAACAATAAATAAATATAAATCTATTGCGGGATTTATTCGTAAGCATATCTTCCCCACTATCGATCTAAAACAGTTACTTCTTGACTCCTTCTACAATAACTATCTTGATGTCTTGTCTGGCACTTTGTCTTCCGACTTCATCGATTATTGAACGTTTAAAGCTGAATTGTTTTGGCTTCTGTTATATCTTTTTTTGCCTGAACTCGTGTTGTTATAGCTGGCTTATATTGATTCCCACTGTCGATTGGAGTGTGGCAGCAAGGAATAGGATATTCTTGGACGAATAGCTTAGACTTATATTTTTCTGATGTTTAACATATTCTGCTGTCTATGTTTACCATATTCTGCTGTCTATGTTTACCATATTCTGCTGTCTATGTTTACCATATTCTGCTGTCTATGTTTACCATATTCTGCTGTCTATGTTTACCATATTCTGCTGTCTATGTTTACCATATTCTGCTGTCTATGTTCAGTTACCGCATGCTGAAGTAACAGTGAGTTACCACATGCTGAAGTAACAGTGAGTTACCACATGCTGAAGTAACAGTGAGCAGTGAGTTACCACATGATGAAGTAACTGCCAGTTACCACATGCTGAAGTAACAGTCAGTTACCACATGCTGAAATAACAGTCAGTTACCACATGCTGAGGAAAAAGTCAGTTACCACATGCTGAAGTAACAGTCAGTTACCACATGCTGAAATAACAGTCAGTTACCACATGCTGAGGAAAAAGTCAGTTACCACATGCTGAAGTAACAGTCAGTTATCACATGCTGAAGTAACATTCAGTTAGCACATGCTGAAGTAACAGTCAGTTACCACATGCTGAAGTAACAGTCAGTTACCACATGCTGAAGTAACAGTCAGTTACCACATGCTGAAGTAACAGTCAGTTACCACATGCTGAAGTAACAGTCAGTTACCACATTCTTAAGTAAGTCAGTTACCGCATGCTGAAGTATCAGTCAGTTACCACATTCTTAAGTAAGTCAGTTACCGCATGCTGAAGTAACAGTCGGTTACCACATGCTGAAGTAACAGTCAGTTACCACATGCTGAAGTAACAGTCAGTTACCACATGCTGAAGTAACAGTCAGTTACCACATGCTGAAGTAACAGTCAGTTACCACATGCTGAAGTAACAGTCAGTTACCACATGCTGAAGTAACAGTCAGTTACCACATTCTTAAGTAAGTCAGTTACCGCATGCTGAAGTATCAGTCAGTTACCACATTCTTAAGTAAGTCAGTTACCGCATGCTGAAGTAACAGTCGGTTACCACATGCTGAAGTAACAGTCAGTTACCACATGCTGAAGTAACAGTCAGTTACCACATGCTGAAGTAACAGTCAGTTACCACATGCTGAAGTAACAGTCAGTTACCACATGCTGAAGTAACAGTCAGTTACCACATGCTGAAGTAACAGTCAGTTACCACATTCTTAAGTAAGTCAGTTACCGCATGCTGAAGTATCAGTCAGTTACCACATTCTTAAGTAAGTCAGTTACCGCATGCTGAAGTAACAGTCGGTTACCACATGCTGAAGTAACAGTCAGTTACCATATGCTGAAGTAACAGTCAGTTACCACATGCTGAAGTAACAGTCAGTTACCACATGCTGATGTAACAGTCAGTTACCACATGCTGAAGTAACAGTCAGTTACCACATACTGAAGTAACAGTCAGTTACCACATACTGAAGTAACAGTCAGTTACCACATGCTGAAGGACATACTAAATATGATATCACAGCATATATGGACGTGTTCGGAGTCTCGTGATGGTGATCTGGCGATTAGCGAACTTTAAAAATATGACAATTTCCTTTGTATACGCACATAAGAAAACAACTAGACAAACACAAGACACCTTCACAACACACGACACCTTCACAACACAAGACACCTTCACAACACAAGACACTTTCACAACACACGACACCTTCACAACACAAGATACCTTCACAACACAAGACACCTTCACAACACACGACACTTTCACAACACAAGACACCTTCACAACACAAGACACCTTCACAACACAAGACACCTTCACAACGCAAGACACCTTCACAACACAAGTCACCTTCACAACGCAAGACACCTTCACAACACAAGACACCTTCACAACGCAAGACACCTTCACAACACAAGACACCTTCACAACACAAGACACCTTCACAACGCAAGACACCTTCACAACACAAGACACCTTCACAACACAATACACCTTCACAACACAAGACACCATCACAACACAAGACACCTTCACAACACAAGACACCTTCACAACACTAGACACCTTCACAACACAAGACACCTTCACAACACTAGACACCTTCACAACGCAAGACACCTTCACAACGCAAGACACCTTCACAACGCAAGACACCTTCACAACGCAAGACACCTTCACAACACAAGACACCTTCACAACACAAGACACCTTCACAACACAAGACACCTTCACAACACAAGACACCTTCACAACTCAAGACACCTTCACAACACAAGACACCTTCGCATGGTGATTTTTGCTATCACAATAATTTATGCATTTATTGTTTGCTATATCTGCTGGCAATATATCAGGTTGACTCAGATGTCAACCTTCGTAAGCTACATGACACAACAATAAGAGACAACCTACACCAACAACGACTACAGTTTATGAAAAACTACCAACAATGATTGGCAACATACGTAACGAATGGGCAATTTTCAAAACTTCAATGACAAATAATCTAAAAAACATTTGTGGCGCCAAAAACAAAACGAAGGTGTGTAAATGAACTGATTGGTGGAATGATAAAATCAAACAAGAAATCAGTAAAAATAAGTAAACATTCAAAATATGGGTAACATCAGGTAATCAAAAGGATTATGTTCAGTATCGTTTAGAGAGAAGCATTTATTGAAGACCTTACTTGAGGGTAAAGTCAAAAGGAGGCGAGCAAGAGGTAGGCAGAGATACAAGTGGGAGAGTAACATCACACGATGGATAGGTTACAGTCTAGCAGAGTGCACCACCAAGACAAGAGACAGGAGATGTTGGAGATACGTTGCAACCAACGTTCGTTGTGGAGACGGCACTTAATGATGATGAGAGAGAAGCAATATCAGACGAACAATCAAACAAGCAAAAGAAAATGCGTGGAAATAATATGGTGAATAACTATCTGATATATGCACCAAAAGTCCAAGAGCATTATTCAAAAATATAAAAACAATAAAAGTAAGAGATGAGAGTTATAACCCCACGATAATCATAAACAGCAGAAACAATGAAAACAATAAAAAATAATGTTACCACCACGGAGGTTCTAGATACACTATTGACATGTAGTCAATACAAAGTTCAAGGGGACCTTTTTCAATTGTTTTTCACTGTTTGTTTTATATATTCTTGAAAAACACCTAACGGTTGGAAACGTTGAAAATGTCTTGTGTATTGTTATTTGTATGTTTTCTTGTTATTGTTTGTTTGTTAAGTACTGGATTCGACTAGGCCATCTCGGGATGCCTAGTAGCGTCACTTTCAACCTAGTCCTAAGAAGGACTTTTTGGTTATATCGCGACGCTGGGTGCGGACAGGGAACTGACGAAAAGTTCTTGAGCCTTGGCGAAAATGACGAAAAGGCTGTCGAAAGTTTGCTGAAGCTTGTTTACAATCTCGGGACGTACTGCGGATAGGAAGAGTCGTTTCTCTCTTGGAAGTTTCCAAGTCCACAGCAGGTTCCCACCTCAGCTGGAGATCATCCGATCCTTGCTACCTTAGCCAGATTGCTCTGTTGCCCAGGGTGCTCCGCGGGGAGGCGTAGCAAGGTCTGAACCAGTATGATTCCTGGTCCTGGCGAGCGAAGCGAGCACAGGTGCTCGCTTCAACGTCTCTGCACCCCTATGTTTTCTTGTTTACATCTCATAACCCCTTAGTGTTAGTGATAGTCCGTCTGTTGTGTTCAAGTGAAACATCACAAACCTGTGATCTACGTAAGTACTATTGTTGTTCCGTTTCACTGCAGTATTACCTTATATTGATCGTCGAATCTCTTCACCCCCCCCCCCCACGACACTTAACAGAACAAGTGGAAATGACAATGGATAGATAGACTATTTCGCTGACGACAGGATTAGCTGGAAATGTTGCGTCACGACACACCATCAGCGGATTAACGTGAAGGTCGACACTTGCCTGCATTTCTTAATGTTCTGAGTGGTAACGATATGAAGATTTTGTTACGGCTGGGCGTATCCGATGTATTATGTAGAATGGTGCGCGCGTGCAAACTGCAGATTGGTAAGAACGCAGTGATAGAATGAAATGCGTTTATGCGCAAGGTGTTTGTGTGAAGAGAATTTCGCAACTACCACGTCGGCGTATTGAAGGAGAAAGCTTGATCGTGAAGATTGACGAGAGCCTATTCTCCGAGCGGATATCGATCACGGGCAGAGTGGTTCCTCAACGGTGGATCTTTGGTGGACTGTGTCGTGAAACATAAGAAGACTTCCTGCTGCCGATGAAAACTAGAAGTGCCGACACCCTGCTGAGAACAATTGTCGAGAATGTGGCACCGGGATCAACCATATACTCGGAGTTTTGGAGAGACTGTCAAACCACAGAAATCGAAACAGCCGGTTTTACTCACTTACTGTGAATCACCGATATCTTCTTCTTCTGCGTTCGTTCTCAAACTCCTGCAGATCAGCAGGATGTAGTCCAGAGAAAGGAATGCACCGTGTCATGGTTTACAGCATTGCTGCGATATCTGCGCCTTACGGCCTGACACATCTGACTTCAGCATGGCTTAGGGTCACTTAGCCTATATGGGATGGGACAGCATTGCTGCGATGTCAGCGCCTTACGGTCTGACGCATCCAACTTCAGCGTGGCTTTGGGTCACTGACCCTATATGGGATGGGCCAGCCAAATCCACCCCATAACCTTCTTAGTCGCCTCGTACGACATGCATGGAAAGTAAACAGTGTTGCTATTCTTTGCTCCCTTTTCGGGCCTCGACAACACACGGGCGACAGATATAACTTTATTAATCCTGAAACAGGGGCCCACACACAAACAATTGAACGGACGTATGGCAGCGTCAAGTAGCGTAGCAAGATGCACCAGGGAACATCACCACACCACTAGCTACCTGGCCGAGTTCATATGGCGATCTAGGCTACCCGCCACTGTTAATCCATTTTACGCCATAGTGAAGGATATGAGAAACTACTGGCCACCAACCTCACGCGACAATGCACCCGTACCTCCCTAATCCCAACCACCCATGAAATCATCTTTAATAAACCCCTCCACTCCTCTCTATGTCCAACATAAATCTCCCCATAAAATCTTTTTAAATAAACCCATTTTCCACCCATTGTTTTCTTTGAATAATTAAAAAACTATTTTAAAAACCCGTCATAAATTTCATAAATGTAACAGGCGGAAATAATCACTCAGACACAAATGTATAGAGTTCAGGAGTTGGGTGTGGAGGTGGGGATATGGTTAGAATTAGGTCTAACACTACTCCTAACCACCCCCCCCCCTTTTTCTAACCTCTAGCATTATCCGTTCTCTTCCGATGTGTACTCGCTGCATATAAATTAGTCTAAGATCATTTTGTGTTTCTTGTTCATCATCATTAAGTGCCGTCTCCGCAACGAAGGTTCGTTGCAACGTATCTCCAACATACCCTGTCTCTTGTCTTGGTCGTGCGCTCTGCTAGATTGTAACCTGTCCATCGTGTGATGTTACTCTCCCACTTGTATCTCTGCCTACCTCTTTCTCGCCCCCCTTTGACTTTACCCTCAAGTAAGGTCTTCAATAAGGTGTCATGTCTTTTGATGAGTCAAAAATATTTTATTTGCTTGATCTTTATTTCTCTTAGTAGTTCTTTCTTCATATTAAGTGTCTTTAGCACCCCTTCATGTGTTTTCTTCTCCTTCCATGATGCTCTCCCTATTCTTCTATATACCCACATCTCAAATGCATCAATTCTACGTAAGTATAATTTTTTTGTGTCTTCTTAAATTATCTGAAATAACGTAATTTTCTTGACGGCACAAAACAGTGTCCACCATTGGAAACACAAATAAACTTGTGCAGACTGTTTTTTTGCTCACAATTCCCATGTTGACGAAATATATGGGGACACGGGTTCCACACAAGAAGCTTCAATCCATTTCAGTGCTTCCACTTCTCATCATCATCAGATGCCATGACGGCTGGCGTAGGCGACCATGGCTCTCTACGGCTCTTTATCTCCAGATTATGTATCAAGATCGTTGTTGTTTTCCTCCCGTGCCAGGTTGTCAAACTATCGAATATTTTCTCACGTTGTCGCCCTATGTCTCTGTTGCCTTCAATCTTGCCTGTTGTTACTATGTTCTCTAAACCTGCCTGTCTCATGTAGTGGCCAAAAAAAGTAGACTGCCTTTTTCTTATATTGTTGATTAAGGTCCGTTTCGCATTTGACTCTTTCAACACTTCAACACAATTAGTTTTTCTGGCAGTCCATGGTATTCTCAACATTCTTCTATAGAACCACATCTCTGTTGCCTCTAATTTCCCACTTTCCTGATTATTTATTGTCCAAGACTCGCATCCATATGTTAGTATAGGAGTTATATATAGCACTGAAGAACTCTCTTCCTCACCTGTAATGACAACGTCATATTACACAATATATTTGTTAATTTTTCTGAATGTTGTTTCTGCCTGTTCTATTCTGCTTATTTCTGTTTAACTTCTTCCATCTGCTGTAATAAGTGGACCTAAATATTTGAATTTGTGAACAAGACATTTAATCCTTCTCAGGGCTTCCATTTATAACAAGATATTTAATACTTCTCAGTGCTTCCATTTATAACACGATATTTAATACTTCTCAGTGCTTCCATTTATAACATGATATTTAATACTTCTCAGTGCTTCCATTTATAACACGATATTTAATACTTCTCAGGGCTTCCATTTATAACAAGACATTTAATACTTCTCAGGGCTTCCATTTATAACAAGATATTTAATACTTCTCAGGGCTTCCATTTATAACATGATATTTAATACTTCTCAGGGCTTCCATTTATAACAAGACATTTAATCCTTCTCAGGGCTTCCATTTATAACACGATATTTAATACTTCTCAGTGCTTCCATTTATAACACGATATTTAATACTTCTCAGTGCTTCCATTTATAACAAGATATTTAATACTTCTCAGGGCTTCCATTTATAACACGATATTTAATACTTCTCAGGGCTTCCATTTATAACACGATATTTAATACTTCTCAGGGCTTCCATTTATAACAAGATATTTAATACTTCTCAGGGCTTCCATTTATAACACGATATTTAATACTTCTCAGGACTTCCATTTATAACAAGATATTTAATACTACTCAAGGCTTCCATTTATAACACGATATTTAATACTTTTCAGGGCTTCCATTTATAACACGATATTTAATACTTCTCAGGGCTTCCACTCTTAACAAAACTTTTAGTAATTTTAATAGCTTCCACATTTAACAAGACTTTTAGTCCTTCTTGTGGTTTCCACTCCGGACAAGACATAAAGAGTTTTAGTTCATCTCAGGGATTCAACTCCTAACACGAAAACACCAAGACATTTAGGTATTCTCAGATTCCACCCTAACAAAACTTTCATTACTCATGGTTCCTTTTTATTCCTCCTAACAAGTCAGCACTCAGATTTTAGTCCTTCTTATAGCTTCCACATCTAACCAAGACTTTAGTCCTTTTCAGAGCTAATACTTCTTTTCGGGCAAGACGATACTTAAACAAAAGAACGTTCACTAAAGGCAAGTGAAATACTGGATGTCATTTAGCCAACACTGTCTTATATAATCAAAATAGACTCTGGTGTTAAAATGAAAAGATCGTGCCTTGGTAAATGGAGGATTTAATCCCTGATTGAACACACAAAGATGACACAGAACACTTCTATTACTTTATTGAAGAAAAGCTTCATTCCCAGCAGTCGCACTAAAAGCAGACAGTCACTCAGCCTTAAATATATTGAGCTATCGACGCTTCCCAAACAATCACTAACTATAGCACATTAGACTAGCTTTGCCCAAACAATGACTAACTATAGCACGTTAGACTAGCTTTGCACAAACAATCACTAACTATAGCACGTTAGAATTGCTTTGCCTAATTTCAAAATGATGTATTTCAGCAAATATATAAGACATATAATTGAAATTTGTGCATTTGAAATGGTATAGACCCTATGAATTAAATTTTTCATTAAATTTTAGTCATTGGTTTCAATATTCATGTATTTGTGACATATATCAAAAGTCTACTTCACAAATCTCACACACATTTGTAAATATATTTAAAGTCAATAATAAAATCTAATTTACACATCTTTTGTCTATCATACAATTTACATAATTTAAGCGTTCTTGAGACTAACGGGAATTGAACCAGTCCGTTCTACGGCACCAAATCGCCTAGCAACAATTGCACACGCGTTTTTCCGTACTTGACTAACCGCATCTCCAAAAAAAATACAAAAACTTTTCTTTTTTGGAGATGCGGTTAGTCAAGTACGGAAAAACGCGTGTGCAATTGTTGCTAGGCGATTTGGTGCCGTAGAACGGACTGGTTCAATTCCCGTTAGTCTCAAGAATTTTTAAAAATTGTCCTCTGGCTTCCTACTTAAATTTACTTGTATAATTTAAGCGTGAAATCTGACTATGCTATAAATTGTGAGTGAGGGTGCGTGCGAGCGCGCATGTTTAAAATCTGACACATGAAGACCCTATATTTATATATATATATATATATATATAACTTGTGTATGTGTATATATGTGCATGTATATATGCATATATACAAATAAGACCTGCAGATTGCGTCTCTCATTTTGGTTGATTTGACTGAAACGAGCTGCTTATTGGTCACCCTGCGCATACTTTTGTTGGCAGCCAAAGAACCCACAGATCAGTCAATGGTCAGCTAACTGGTGTGACCAGCTCGAATGCCTTATTCAAATAAGATTTGTTACACTGAATTGATTATAACTCAAGTTTTAAAAGAATTGACACACAAATTGCTTCCTTGCGTGCTCATACATCAAATTTCACTCAGATTTCCAGCGTTATTTTACTTTCTTGATGTTGCTAAAAATTATAAATTGCAACATGCTTTTAGCAGGTAGTTTATCTCGTCTTTCTTGTTTGTCTTGTAGAGGAATACTGGTCAATCTGGTGGGGTCAAGGGACTGGACCTTAACGTCATTGCTGCCTGGGAAATGGGTTATTCGGGTGCTGGAGTCACAACAGCAATTATGGACGATGGTCAGTATCTTCTTTATCATTAATGTTAGGCCTATATTATTGTTATAGTATTGTTATATTATTGTTATGTTAGTGTTATATTATTGTAAGATTATTGTTATATTAGTGTCACATTATTGTTGTATTATTGTTATTAGTGTTATTATAGTGTTATATATTGTTATATTTTTGTTATATTAGTGTTTTATTTTTGTTAAAAAATTAAAACAAGTTTTCAGATAAATAAGACCAAATTCAGGAAACATTTAATCCCAGAAATTTATCATTTTATTGATAAACGTTAGCCACGGATTCAATTAGATTATTAGGGAATTGAAACTGGTCACACCAGTCAACTAACTTACAACAGCAACACTTCATTCAACTAACTTACAACTGTAACACACCAGTCAACTAATTTACAACTGTAACACACCAGTCAACTAATTTACAACTGTAACACACCAGTCAACTAACTTACAACTGTAACACACCAGACAACTAACTTACAACTGTAACACACCAGACAACAAACTTACAACTGTAACACACCAGTGAATTAATTTACAACTGTAACACACCAGTTAACTAACTTACAACTGTAACACACCAGACAACTAACTTGCAACTGTAACACACCAGACAACTACCTTACAACTGTAACACACCAGACAACTAACTTACAACTGTAACACACCAGTCACCTAACTTACAACTGTAACACACCAGACAACTAACTTACAACTGTAACACACCAGACAACTAACTTACAACTGTAACACACCAGACAACTAACTTACAACTGTAACACACCAGACAACAAACTTACAACTGTAACACACCAGACAACAAACTTACAACTGTAACACACCAGTCAATTAATATACAACTGTAACACACCAGAAGACTAACTTACAACTGTAACACACCAGTTAACTAACGTGTGATACTTTGATGCATTCTTGTTTTTCATTTAGCAAGGCAGGCAAAGTATATATAGTACTTTTATACTGTCGATACTGTATTATTCCCGTTAGGGAAATTTCTAGTGCCATGTGTGATAAAGTTTTTGAGTGACTTGTATGATAAATATTTTGAGTGACATGTGTGATAAGTTTTCGAGTGCCATGTGTGATAAAGTTTTTGAATGCCATGTGTGATAAAGATTTTGAGTAGCATGTGTAATAAAGTTTTTGAGTAACATGTGTGATAAAGTTTTCGAGTGGCATGTTGATAAAGGGTATATGCCCTTGTCGTCGCTATGTAATGTCCAGGGTGAGCTTTTTAATTTACACTCCGACATTAAAAAAATTCGATGGACCACTAAAATAAAAGAGGCGAAAAATTTCATAATATATTCATCACACAAGAAGGCCGTCTCCAGAAAACCCTTCTACCCCTGACGTCGAAAGGCAACAAAGGACTTCAGCAAATAGATAGATAGATTTTTTTTAATCCTGTCCTTACCGTGGAACGAACTCTGGACCTCACTGGTGTAAGACCATGGCTCTAATCTCTCGACCATGCGCTACACATGTATATGTTTAAATACTGGATTCAGGTATATATATATGATGAATAAAAAAGTCGAATTATTCAGATAAGTCAAGATAAATTACCCGGCATACATTGAAGTACGATCTTATTAGGGGTGAGCTGTTCTGCCTTGACACCGGAATAGATCACACGGTGTCATTGTTATTTAAGCGTCTTCTATAGTTTAATACTTTTCAGGGTCGTAGAAATGGAACAGAAGTGGTATTTAGGGATGGGCAACCTTTCAGATCAGCGGACAATATTGAACTTTTTAGCGTGATATAAGGATTTAAAAGCTGGGTTTTTTTTATTGTATGTGGGGGAGGGGTCACGTAGCTGTACATTCTAAACATACACTAGTCGTTACTAAATATAACACTAATGTTATTATTGATAAAGTACACGCTAAACATACGCTTGTCGTTACTAAATGTAACACTTACTATTGACAAATTACACACTGTACACGCTGGTCGCTAATATATGTAACACTAATGTTACTATTGACAAAGTACACTTGCCTTAAAAATAGACACTGTGACATCACGACCAAAAATTGCCCAAATGTTTTGTCTACAATGGAAAATCGAAGGAAAAATTACTGAAGCGTGATGCCCTTCACAAATGTCTTGAGAATTTAATTTCTGCGAAGTAAATGATTCAATGTGGTATCTTGTAGCTGTCAGAAGTATTGATTTTTCCATTGAGAATTACATGATCAATATCATGTTTTTGTTCGTTATTGATGTAATATTGATTTTCAGTTTGTTAAATTAGTTAATCAATCGTAGCTGTTAGCAGAAAAGGACATCGAACAGAATCAAGACAAGCTTTTAAATGCTTGATTTTTATTATTTCCCTACTTTTCTTTGGTCATGTATATTCTTTGTGTCTCTTACCAACACCTATAAACATTGTGCACAAAAATAATCAAAACTGACGTAATGAATCTTGTTTTGATTCTACTCAAGCCTTTACTGTCAATGAAGTGTTCACCCAAACATCCAGACAATGTTGTTTTTCACCCAAACATCCAGACAATGAAGTGTTCACTCAAACATCCAGACAATGAAGTGTTCACCCAAACATCCAGACAATGAAGTTTTCATTCAAACATCCAGACAATGCAGTGTTCACCCAAATATTCAGACAATGAAATGTTCACCCAAACATCCAGACAATGATGTGTTCGCCCAAACATCCAGACTATGAGTTATTCAGTCAATTACTTAGTTGTCTAGCTTGCTTGATAGTTTGTTCATTGCTTTTTTCTTCTTTTTTTTGTATGTGTTTTTTTTAATATTTCCTACTAATGATTAGGATGTAATCCAGAATATTGAATGCAATGTGTAATGGTGTCCAGTTTCGTTGCACAATATCATATTCATCATCATCTCAGCTGAGATGAATGGTCATCGTCGACTTCGACGGACGAGCAGCAATATCTATGATTTTCGATTCTTCTTTTTTGTGTATTTTTGTCCTGTGATATGACTCGGAGACATCCTACATGAGCATAGCTTGTGATTCTAAACATCTTAGAGGGAAAGCTAACCCTGCCCACAGTAATGAAATTAGGTGGCAGGATCTAACCCTGCCCACAATGATGGAATTAGGTGGCAGGATCTAACCCTGCCCACAATGATGGAATTAGGTGGTAGGATCTAACCCTGCCCACAATGATGGAGTTAGGTGTCATGACCTAACCTTGCCCAATGTGAGGGAATTAGGTGGCAGGACCTAACCCTACCCACAGTGATGGAATGAGGTGGCAGGACCTAAACCTGCCCACAGTGATGGAATTAGGTGGCAGGACCTAACCCTGCTCACCGTAATGGAATTAGGTGACAGGACCTAATCCTGCACACCGTGATGGAATTAGGTGGCAGGACCTAATCCTACCCACCGTGATGGAATTAGGTGACAGGACCTAATCCTGCCCACCGTGATGGAATTAGGTGGCAGGGTAAAATCACTAACAAAGATATATTGAAAAGAACATGCAATACCACAGCATTTTTATATACTCACTCTGCGCAGATTCAGATGATTGCGACACAATAGGGGAATGAAAGATGCCAGATACTGAAGTATCTCATTAATTCATTTCTCTTTAGCGTTCAGGTTAGCACATAGGGCAGAGGTCAGATCTCTCCAATTCTGTCTGTTCAAAGCTATTCTGTGCAGTTCTTGAATAGTATGTATATTTTATCTAAATTAGTATCTACATTCGAGAAAATTAGTTTAGAAAAATATCTCTGGGTCGACCTCTATTTCGGTATAAAGACACATGCAAACGGCATACATGTACTAATGCGGAGTCATCGAAACATCGTGCCATTGATGGTGCTGTTGTATGCTTGACATCATTTCGCCTTTTTCTTGTGATTCCTCTCGTAACAAGGTTGCCACATATTTGGAATTTATTATAGCCAAATTCCAAGTAATGAAAAACTACAGAACAAACAATTGCATGTTCAGTGACATTTTAAAATGGCAAAATTTGTAAAATTCTTGCAATCCTTTCTCAAATAAAACAGGCAAAACCTTTTCAGAAGCTAGTGATCAAGTTACTATAACCAGTGACACACAGAAACCATCAGCATTTATATTGTTTGATACTTACAGTTCAAAAGTAAACACGCTGAATCTGTGACTTTCGTTAGTAGAAGACTTCTTTACAGAAAATACACAAAACTTCAATCGTTATATTTTATTATTGCCATGATTTTCTTTGGTCACTATTTATATATTTGCAGACGCCTACCAAAAATAACCAAGACCGACCAACGAAATGAACGGAAATAATCAAAATCGGCCTCTCATGACATCTATACACATATCTTTTATATTTATGGTGCCCTGTTAAGCTGAATCCGACTTGAATATTGTAATGTGATTTATTTACTAATAACATCTACAGCCAAATTCAAGCTATTCTTTCTAATAGCCAAATTCAGCTATTCTTTCTAATGTTTGAATTTCTTCTCTTTCCAGGAATCGACTACTTACATGAGGATATAATGAATAATTATGTAAGTACATGTTTTATGTTACACAGCTGTCATTCATCTTCTTTATTCTTATTTCCTCTTTCTTCGTTTTTTTTAATATGTTTTTTTTTCCTTCTTTATTCTCTACTTTGGGGGTGCAAAGGGAACGCATTCTTCTCGGCGGAACCAGGGTTAGCAGATAACCAAGATCCCAAATGTACCTCCTCGCGGTGCACCCTGAAAACAGAAATACAGCAGCTCGAGCTGATTCTGGCCACATCATTTAGGGATCGTGTACGAGAATGTAGAGGTAGCGGATGGAAAGAGATCTGAATGCATGAAAGACAGACAATACCTCCGACACCACCAGCAACACCACATACAGCGACACTGGCGACTAGTTAGCTAGTTAGCTGACAGTGAAGCTAGTTAGTCCAGTCCGAACATTGGAGGGACGGCCAATGAAAAAAGCATGAAAAGGTGGATAAATGGTGAAAGACAGATAGATTTCATACTGAGTACAATGGAAAAAAATGAAAGGGCAGAACAGCGCTAGAGGGCAGCGCCAACTGCAAATAGATAGTGGAAACGATTACGGAAATGGGAACTACAAACTCTGTTAGCTCATGACGAGCTTCTAGTTACTTGATTTTCTTATAGGCAGAGACCCATACCGAATAATGGACGTCTAGCAAAGCAAAAAAGACCTGGCCTAACTCTAATGTCAAGTCTTCCTATACCGGAAACAGGCTCGCAAAGAGAAAGGGTGCCGTAACCGATAGGCTCAGGCACAAAAGAGACAACGAGTTTAGCCCTGGCCCAACTTTAATGTCAGGTTTTCCTATACCGGAAATACACTTGCAGAGAGAAAGGGTTCAGTACCTGATGGGCTCAGGCGCTATTGGGACAAGGACGCTCAGCTCGAGAACGCCTTGCTCTCAAACGCGTGGTGTGAGACTCAAACTTTGACAATGGGTACACGATGTCGGTGAATGACACCTCGGCTAAGAGGGCGAAAAAGCCAGGGTCCAACTCTTCTGTTGAATTCTTCCTCTTAAGGAACCAGGCTTACGGATGAGAAACGGTTCAGTACCCGATGGGCACAGGCACAGTACGTCCAATTACACGAGGCAAGTTCACAGACTGAAACACCTCGTGCGAGACAGACGTGAGCAAAAATCGTCTGGGCGAAGAGTCACCACACACACGCGTGCCTGGCGACAAATAGAGAGGCTGTCACAGGCTTGGGTAGCCCACCCGAATTGCCGAAATCGGATTTGCTAGGCCTACAAGGCGCATGACGGTGGCACAACGTAATCACGCTCCCTGCGGAAATCGCACGAATATCCATGCTGATTACAATGGAGCAAACGCACATCAACAAACATTCTCTACTTTTGTTTTCATACTCCTGTTGCTTACCAAAGTTTAGGCATATCCGATTAATGACTTTTGAGTAGCATCTATCATCTGTCACAGCGGTTCTCAAACTGTTTGTCTCGCAGCCCTCTTTTGGGACAAATGTCCAACCGCAGCTCCTCTGATGTCTCTAAATAATCAATGACTTTATATACAACTCAACAAGACATTTAAGCTTCATCGCTATAAAACCTTGTTCTTTATAATTATAGACATGGCTGTTTATCATTATATACCTTGCTGTTTATCATTATATACCTTGCTGTTTATCATTATATACCTTGCTGTTTATCATTATAGACCTTGCTGTTTATCGCAGTAAACGTTATTGTTTATCGTTCACAAAATCACTTTTAGTTGGTTAGTTAGTTAGTTTGTCGTCGGCTCAGCATCATTGCAAGCTGGGCACGTCCATAGTTGCTCCGATCTCTCCCTGAGTGTATCCACCATTACATTTCTGCTGACAGTACCGGTCCTCTGCTGGGTGACCATCATTCGTCTACGCCTTCAAATTACCTTTTACCGCCTTTTACCACACTGTTCCCGCTAAGCTGCGCCACCGTGCGCTAGCGCACACATTTCTATCGCTTCGCCCACAGATGTGGTCCTGTCTCATACGACTGAATTATAGAAATGTGTGCAAATGTCCTATAATAAAAAAATATAGTTGGTTTAAATAGAACATGCTGATGAAGATTAACGTTTTCTAAGTAGAAGATTTGCCCATATAACGTGGTATCCAAAACTATCAACCCAGTATGTAGATTTTTGATAACAAACACTCTTATCTTAGATGGAACATTGAACAAATAGCGTTGCTACCCTTTGCCCCCGGTAAGCCACGGTCAGCTTATACTATAAACTATTCACCAGCTCTGCCCAACTTTAAAATGAATTATCTCAGCAAATATATAACGCATGTAATTGAAATTTTACGTGTGAAATATTATAGACCCAATGAAATAATGTTTTTCATTAAAATGCATTCATTAATTTCCATATTCGCTTATTTTCGATATAGATCAAAAGTCTACTTGTCAGCAAACATCTCATATAAAAATTAGAAATGCTCTACACTAAATTATAAGACGCCATTCGCACATGATTGGTTTATCATGCTCTGGCATACACTGTAAAATCAACTAATGAACACAACACACATAATGTTTAAAGTTGCATCCGGTGCAGTGTTCCCAATTCTACTGTTTTCCAGTCCACTTTAATTAGTTGTAGACCCTAGCCGTGGAAAACTCTTTAATTCCGCGGGTTTCGATTTCTTGTTCTAGATTTTTTTTTAATATCCGCTTGCTTTGTAAGCTATTATTAATAAAAGACAAATATGTTCATAATTCGGAAGCAATGATGTCTAGAAATTTTCACTATTTTATTAATTTCCTGCTTCTGTTCGGAGTTGTTGATGTAGAACTGGACAATTCATCTGTGCGAATAGTAGTTACTAAATTACCTCGCAGAATGGCGGAGACAAAATTACAGCAGACAGTAAAGTTTTAGCCGGAAACTCGAC
The DNA here is from genome assembly GCA_034231615.1 of Meghimatium bilineatum. Classification (NCBI taxonomy): domain Eukaryota; kingdom Metazoa; phylum Mollusca; class Gastropoda; order Stylommatophora; family Philomycidae; genus Meghimatium; species Meghimatium bilineatum. The sequence goes on along the minus strand of CM067322.1, from coordinate 93,022,114 downwards.
GATCTTAGAATCGGTGAAATACATTGTGGCAACAGAAGATAAATTTATAAATTCTTCAAGTACTAAAGATGTAATAAAGATTTGGGCTTACCAAAAACGACATTCCATCAACTAAATGTCTCTGAAGCCTGAATTACTTGAAATTGTAATAAAAAAATACACAGAATGCAAAGATTTTTCATATAGACAAGGCAATACATGTTGTTCGTCCATCACAATTGATGATGACCATTTGTTACATCCACTTATGAAAATTCAATTTTAGTTATGTCCTTGATTATGAGTCCGTAGATGGCTAATGAGCCCTATTCGAGCTGTAAATTTCCTTGGACAGTTTGAACATGGAATGACGACTGTAAACGGATCTTGGTCTATCCGTGACTTTCTAGATGCTCTCCGCTGTTGAGCTGCTGCATTTCTTTTCTTTTCACAAGATGATGCGCTCTTTTTTATTTTAGAACGCCATGTAGATATATTTTGTGCAAGTTCTTCCCATGTATCGTGGTCTATTTCAAAGACTTTCAGTGAGTTCTTTAACGAGTCCTTGTAGCGCTTCCTTTGGCCACCTTGAGATCGTATACCCTTCTCTAGCTCACCATAGAGAAGTATTTTTGTCAGACGATGGTCTGGCATACGCACCAAATGACCTGCCCAACGAATCTGTGTCTGCATCAGGATCGTGTAATACAGGAACATGATCCCAGATGTTTAAGATTACCATGTTACCATCTCATCTAAACTAAATAGAATTAGCCTTGGCTAAAATTAAGGAACTAGTAGCAACAGAAAATAAAACGTTCAAATTCAAAGAATATGTAATACTCACATATATCGCCATCTCTAATATAACCAGGGATTATTTGAAGAAATTTGAGAACCATGTGTTACAAGAGTAAGAGAAATATCGGAAGAAAGCTGGTTTGTCCTTTATTCAATTTAACAATTTGTTAAAGCTCGATTCGTGCATTTGGGATACTTATGGATCGCCGCGCATTTTTCCAGAACTACGTGGCAACACTGACCTAGTGTAATGTATGAAGTTATAAAATTTATTTTTTAGAGACACAATAATTAGTATGCCGACAAAGATCGAAGGATTTCATTTATGCATGAAAGCTGGACATGATACACAATAATAAGATATACATTTGTTGGGTAGACCAAAAGTAAAATCGTATGCACACAAAAAGCTGCTCTCATACGTTAGACGGTTATTCAGATAATAACATTTGTTTGAGAGCAAATCTAGTGAAACGTGCTATAGTTTATTTCTGAAGAAGGCAAAAGTACACACTAAGGATATTGCTTATTGCTTCTTCCAGCCCCAGGTATTTATTTTCCATTATATTTCAGAACATTCGATAGCATCTAAATTTAACAAACTCGTTCCTTGGTTCCTATCAATCGGCATGACTATTTTCTCGATCTACCAAAATGCCAAATGATCAACGTGTCGACTAGTTTATGACTATAGATCATCGTCTAGAAAACAGAAAGGGCAAGAATAAAATCCATGTCATTTTTCCATTCATATTTGTCATATAAATGTAGTATAGCAACTAGATCTACAGAGAATGGAACTGTGTTGTGTCGTCGTTTTTTTTAGCCAATGGCCCGACACATCCGTCTTCGGTGGTATGGGAATATAATAGTGTTGACGTTATATCTATTTCGCGTCTCATACTGTATAATGTCTGATAATGTTTGTATATCTTTGAAACTAGATTATTGATGCACACTTGTATAGGACATTGCTTTACAGCAACTGTTGAAATGTTAGTATCACTCATACATCCAATCGTATTGCCAGTACAATGTGAACGGTAGGATTTCGAACCACGTGCACGTTCGAAATTCGTGAGTTTGTAATACGAACCCACTAACTTGTCTACCACCGAGTCTAGTAGATGAAAATCTAGATGGTGTTACAAAAGCTCACCATTAGAGGGGTTCAATGCCCCCCCCCTTTAGGATGGTTGGGCAATAGAATTTCAAAAAAAAGTACCAAGAAATAGACAACACAAGTAAACCCACTCAATTACATGTATGTTTACTATTTTTCATTACAGACAACTTTTTCTAATCAATTTCTTATGTTTAATTTTGTAATAGATTTAGTAATTCACTTACTTTTTTCATACCTGTATACTGTATACCATTGTTCTTGCGTGTAGTCTCCGTTTCATTTTGTGATTCCTTTCTGTATTTGTTCGTCACTATCTTGATTACGACCATTTGGTCGAAACATCGATCATATGTATTGTTCAAATTAAAACCGCCATTTAGCCCTTTTCTATTTTTTATTTTACTATTAATTTTGACGAAGGAATGTACAGAAGCTTATTGTTGAATAGTGGCGGAGAGTTACAGAGCACGTTTCGTTGGCCATGGTACCAGGTTCAGACCACGTTGCAGGCAGTTATACATCCTGATTGTTCAGAAAGCAATGCAAACCTACTGAAAGCATTTATATTGCAAATAAAATCAGTGCAGCCAAATACGTCGCACTTGGGGCCTTTTAGCGCAAACACTGTGAAAAGGAGTCTTCAAACGTCTTGCTTACGGAGCAGAAGTCTTAACATTGGTCCTATCCTTGTTAGACACCACAGGACCAATAGACTGGCTTAGAAAATATTCATTATCTAGGGTCAGAACTGAAATCGACGATGTTCTATGATAAAAGTCGGTTTAATGTCTCATTTGCTAATAGGAGAAATCGATTCTAGCGTCGTCCTGGGGGCGGATATCCGGATGTGTGTTTAGTCCAGGAAGAGGATATCCTGATGTGTGTTTAGTCCTGGAGGCGGATATCCTGATGTGTGTTTAGTCCTGGAAGAAGATATCCTGATGTGTGTTTAGTCCTGGAGGCGAATATCCTGATGTGTGTTTAGTCCTGGAAGAGGATATCCTGATGTGTGTTTAGTCCTGGAAGAGGATATCCTGATGTGTGTTTAGTCCTGGAAGAGCATATCCTGATGTGTGTTTAGTCCTGGGGCGGATATCCTGATGTGTGTTTAGTCCTGGAGGCGGATATCCTGATGTGTGTTTAGTCCTGGAAGAGGATATCCTGATGTGTGTTTAGTCCTGGAAGAGGATATCCTGATGTTTGTTTAGTCCTGGAAGAGGATATCCTGATTTGTGTTTAGTCCTGGAAGAGGATATCCTGATGTGTGTTTAGTCCTGGAGGTGGATATCCTGATGTGTGTTTTGTCCTGGAGGCGGATATCCTGATGTGTGTTTAGTCCTGGAAGAGGATATCCTGATGTGTGTTTAGTCCTGGAGGTGGATATCCTGATGTGTGTTTAGTCCTGGAAGAGGATATCCTGATGTGTGTTTAGTCCTGGAAGAGGATATCCTGATTTGTGTTTAGTCCTGGATGAAGTGATCAGTACGAGCAGTTGCTCATTTGAAAACATTTTGATGCGTTTTTAATGGTTGCTAGTATATTTTTTAATTTACGCTAACTAAATCTCTGCTACCAAATCAGTTGCCAGTTTGACCTTCATGCTAGGATTGGTTGAATGATTCAAATAGATAACTTAGAGCAATGCCTGGGTACCTCCTAAAAATGGAATTGTAACAAAATTATGCAGTCCGTTTTAGAACCCCAAAAATCAAGAAAACAGAGTAAATGCCTTAACCACTACGTCTCATAAATCCAATATTAATTAATGGTTCATACTGAAATCGAATGTGTCACGCCTCATAAATTAAATATTTAATTAATGGTTCATACTAAAATCGGATGTGTCATGCTGAAATGCACAGATATAGCAGTACAACTGGCACAACAAATTTCATTCTCCCAACTACAGACTGTTAACTAGTTGCCATCATTAGGTGAAGTCTTTCATCATTAGGTGCAGTCTTCGCATTATTAGGTGCAGTCTTTCTGTCATCATTAGGTGAAGTCTTTCTGTCATCATTAGGTGAAGTCTTTCTGTCATCATTAGGTGAAGTCTTTCATCATTAGGTGCAGTCTTTCTGTCATCATTAGGTGAAGTCTTTCATCATTAGGTGCAGTCTTTCTGTCATCATTAGGTGAAGTCGTTCATCATTAGGTGAAGTCTTTCTGTCATCATTAGGTGGTCTTTCATCATTAGGTGCAGTCTTTCTGTCATCATTAGGTGAAGTCGTTCATCATTAGGTGAAGTCTTTCTGTCATCATTAGGTGGTCTTTCATCATTAGGTGCAGTCTTTCTTTAATCATTAGATGAAGTCTTTCACCAGTAGGTGCAGTCTTCGCATCGAGGGTTAGCCGCAGCAAATCTTCAACTTTTTCGAAACACGAAACGTGTATTTTGTGTAGTTTGTAACATTTATAAAATTTAATTTTAACTATCTATCGCTTTTTTCACATATATATTTTCAAACTCACAACATGGTAGACAGTTTTACTGTAGTTCTTTTTCCTTTTCACTTTCGAGAGGATGCAGACATAACTTCAGCTGAACTATGCAGATATGAAGACAAACTACTCTAGTGAATACAGACATAACTTCAGCTGATTTATGCAGATATTAAGACAAACTATTCTAGTGCATGCAGACATTGCTTCAGCTATGAAAACACTACTCTAGTGCAAATCTTATAAATAAAAAGTTCGAAGAAACATCTCCAAAACATCTCCGCTCGATAATAAATATAATTTAATAAATACTGAAAATACACTCGTTGTGACAATTTCATCGATCCTTGTATTACATCAAAAAGATTGATTCATATCAATTTTCTTCAGATTATTCCTGCCGGGCGATATTTTTAACTTTTTGTCTATTTTTATATAGATTTTGTCTCTTGACAAAGGTTTAAATAATCATAACGGTGAATTCGTTCTTGTCCATACTGTTTATATTTACTTATTAGATGAGTGCACAGACCCAGAACAACTAGGAATCAAATTGGTAAACATCAAAACCTTGGAAGATCTCACCTTCGCAGATGATATTGCCCTCCTGTGTGCAGCACATCAAGATCTCCAAGAAAAAAACAGAAAGACTCAAATTTTTTGTGCAACAGATAGACCTTCAAATAAACACACATAAAACGAAAATCATGAACTTTACCGGTCTCACAGAATCAATTCAACTAGATGATAATATACTAGACAACGTTTCAAATTTCGTATATTTGGGAAGCAAGATAACAGCAGACGGGGATACCAACTCAGAAATCAAGACTCGAATCGCTCTCGTCTCCAACGCCTTTAACAAACTTTCATTCATCTGGAGATCACAGATCGCAAGTAAACACATCAAACTGCGACTATTCAATGCAAGTGTAATTCAATTATTGACAAATGGATGTGAAAGTTGGAAATCTGCAGCAATAATGAATAAGAAGTTAGTTGCCTCCGAGAATAGATGCCTCAGAAAAATCACAAACACTAATTGGAAAGACTTCAAGTCAAACGACATACTAAGAGAGGAGACAAAATTAGAATATATGACGAACATCATCAGAAAACGCCGCTAGACATACATTGACCACGTACTTAGAATGAAGGAAGACAAAATTCCACGACAAGTCTTCATGTTGACACCAGATGGGAAAAGAAAACAGGGAAGACCAAAAGCAACGCTCAGAAGAACATTTATGAATGAATAAAAATCAACAGGCATAAAAGCACAAGGTCTGCAATCCTTGGAAACTGACCGACAGGCATGGAAAACTATAACATCCGCCCTATGTGTCAAACTTGGCAGAAGAGGAACTGGCATACTGACTGACTGATTAGATGAGCGGTCGCAGTAGTTCAGTTGTTAGTGAACTGGCTTCCTGCTATGGTGATTGACATTTCAATTTTCAGTTTAACTTCTTTAAAAATCACCAAATGAAATTGGTACCAGTTTCTTTTGGGAGAATAAAGGCGACGGGCGTGATTTTGATTCATCTGAAGGTAAGCTGTTGATAAAGGAAAAATACGGAACATAACACCGTTTTCCCCAGTACGCCTCAATGGCGTGCAAAAGGGAAAATTTTACTTTAGTTATAAGATTATGTGTTTTTTTTTATAGAACAAATATTAGTTTGGAAGGGAAACCTGGACAATCAACATAATATTAATAAATTATGCAGAGGTAGTATGGCTGTAGTTTTATAGAACATTCTATCAATCAAGTGCCATGCCGAATAGTGTAGACGATCATATTTCTTCACGAGTCTCTGTCTCTTGTGTAGACGATCATATTTCTTCACGAGTCTCTGTCTCTTGTGTTGTCAATAAGCTCGGTTGGTGAACTTCTGCCGTGCCACAATGCTAGTCCATCTAGAAACTTTTCTCTTTGTCGTCCCCTGTTTCTTATCTCATTGATTTTTCCATATAGAACATTATGGACATATAAAACAATGTAATGAAGCTATTTTTAAGAAGACTAATTCAAACAGAGCGAGTTGCTTGCTGACATCAGAAGAAGAAGATAGTACACATTCTTTGAATACGTCATGAGAATTGGAAAAAAAATCAGAACATGGGGATAACTGGAAAGGTAAAATAGCCAAATTCCTAACGTTCGTTCACTTCTAATAAATCACTTCTAGTAATACTAATATATTTTAAAATTAACCACAAATACAAAAATGATCAAAACATAAATTTTATAGCAAACTGTTCTGAATCGCATAAAATTATACATTTTCTGAGTTTTCTATAACTACATTCTCGCTAATCTCTTGTCTAGTCTAAAATACATAAGACTTGTCACTGTAGCTCAGGAGACACCCGTTGTATTAATACAACCTCATGTTAATGGATATCGTTTTACAAAATGGTGGTATCTACTATAATCAGACGTACCTCCTAAACCCTAGCTATGATTAGAAGACCCTGGTATACGTTTCTAGCAAAGTAGATGGTAATATAAATGACGTCAAAACGTCAAGAAAGTGTGGCCGTGATTATAATTCACATTTGAGATCAGCGTGCAGTATGAGAAACGCTTACAAACAGATGGTAATATACGACTGGTCTACTTTCGATACGACTCAGGTCGTTCACTACTCAATGAAATTAGTAAAATACTGAAAGTATTAGTTGTCATGGTCGATGTTGGATGTATCCGTGAATTTGAGCAAATAAATTCAACGAACCAACGCATCTTCGTCAATGGCTACATCCTGCTGGAAATCTAGTAGAACCATTGTCATGCTACAAGAGAGATCCAGTGAGAGTTTGAGAACGAAGACTAGAAAAGAATGTCCTTTTCCCCATACATTGGATATCACTAAGAGCCAAAGTCTTACGTTGGATATCAATGAGAGTCAAAGTCTTACATTGAATACTACTGAGGGTCGGAGTCTTACATTGGATATCACTAAGAGTCAAAGTGTTTCGGTAGATATCAATGAGAATCAAAGTCTTACATTGGATATCACTAAGAGTCAAAGTCTTACGTTGGATATCAATGAGAATCAAAGTCTTACATTGGATATCACTAAGAGTCAAAGTCTTACGTTGGATATCAATGAGAATCAAAGTCTTACATTGAATACTATTGAGGGTCGAAGTCTTACATTGGATATCAATGAGAATCAAAGTCTTACATTGGATATCACTAAGAGTCAAAGTCTTACGTTGGATATCAATGAGAGTCAAAGTCTTACATTGAATACTACTGAGGGTCGGAGTCTTACATTGGATATCGCTGAGGGTCGGAGTCTTACATTGGATATCGCTGAGGGTCGGAGTCTTACATTGGATATCACTGAGGGTCGGAGTCTTCTTGTTAGGAAAGAAAACTGTACAAGATAACGTACCAGCGATAAATAAAGTCATGTGTACTGCTTCAATAAGGAGATTGAGGTAGTTACCATAAACACCAAACATAAACAGTATTTGTTCGTTTTCGTGTGCAATTTTCCTTCTTTTAGCTGAGTAATTTGATGACCTTATTGTTAAAAATCTTCTAGAGATGGATTGTGCGCACTTTATGGCTGGATAACTAGTACTACAAGTCATATTTTTATTTACTAAAAGAGGGGAATTTGAAACAAGCCCACCACCCTAAACCTTCTCCCTTATCTACGAGCTTGTGACTAAATTTTACTATTTTGTTTTCGTGTATGCTTTGTTTTTGTTTACAAACTTATCCCAAAATTCTAAAACAAAGACTTCAGTGGTAAAACTTTGCAGCACGTTTCAGTAGAAATAATAATATAAAGATAATAAATGAGAATTGTTCCAAAATTCTTCACTGTAAAAATCGATCGACGATAACTTGAAATCGATAGACTATGAGTTGAAATCGATGTAGGCTCATCCGGATAGAGCTAGATCGATTCTTGATTGTTGACTTCCGATTCTCATAGTAAACTTGAGCACGAGTACGTTCAAGTACAGACATTGTGTCATGTATCCTAAAATCCATCAACAATCTACACATTCTTAACGTGAGTCGAGATCGCCATCAGTTTTAGAATATTGATCTTTATTAAGATCAAGTCAAATGTGATATTCAGCCGACGTCTGCCGTAACAAAGCAAAATTAGTAATTCGTGTATTTAGTGGGTACTCATTGCAGCTATATTTAGTTCATCATTTGAAATCGGGTGTTTCTACTTTTCTACTGTGTAAGGGGTCTCCCAGGAATGGTGGTTAAGCGTTGGTTTTATGTTAAAGAGGTCACGGGTTTGCATCCCACTGTCGGTGTCTTCTTTAAAAAAATTGTATTTCGTAAAAGATCCCTGCAGATTATCGTTTGAAGATGCGGAGTTAGGTGATACTGTCCACAGGCGACGTCCTACTTCGTTGAGAGTAACGAAGAGCATTAGCATAACCCGATTACAGTAAAGTCGATCCTCTACGCCTTTTCATCTACAGATTTAAAATGAGTCGTGTGTTTATATGAAATATAATGAAATATGTATACGCTATGTTTATAATGAAATATGTATACGCTAACAGTAGACGACCAGGAGATACGAGATTGTCACTCTTTTCTCCTATGCCAGGTTGTAGAGCTGAACTCTTAGACAATTCGTGTTTGTTTGTTTGTTTTTCGTTGGCTCCATTGTAACCATCACGGATATCCGTGCGATTTCCGCCGGGAGCGTGATTACGTTGTGCCACCGTTATGCGCCTTGTAGGCCTAGCACATCCGATTTCGGCATGACAATTCGTGTAATTTTGTTATTTTTATTGATCAGAAAGTTAACTACAGTTCCAGATGATTGCTTTGTTCAATGTAACTCTAGATTCAATGATATGAGCTGAACAGGTTTCAACTCTCAAGTGACCTTTTCCGTGACTTACTTACAATCCCTTTCTTACAAGTTCTTGTTTTGAACGCGTACCACCCCTCCAACCCACCCCACCCCCCCCCCTTCCAATGTGATTATTTCTCTTGGCATTGTTTTTATGTTTATGTTTATCCTATATTAATTTTAATTAATATTTTTAAAATTATGTTAAATTTTAAATTATGTTAAATTAAAAAATAATTTAAATTTATTTAGGGATTGGGCTAGTTATATGATTGCAGTACTGAGGCCTGATGGCACGTAGTAATGTTAAATGTTTGTTATCCTCGAGGAATTTACATACATGTGCAATATGGCAGCTGTCAGTGTTTCGATAAATTGGTCCATGTTCATAATAATTTGAGAATATACACGTTATGAGACTTTACTGAAATTGCATCTTTTTTAGATGGTGGTCGAATTCTTATAAAGTGTTGATTGAAGTTGCGAGGCGAATATGTGTCAGTTGAACAGACATGGTTCACATCTCGTTTATTGTCTTCTGAATTGTGGCATCTGTGAATGAATCACGGACAATTCACGCAAAGAGGAGCAATGTAAAATTAGCAGGCGTGGTTCATGGTATCAAATGTGAGTGCCACATGGATGACGGCATAATTAGTTGTGATAATATGTTTCGTGAAATTATCTCCTGCCAAATCAATAAAATGTAAATCGATCTACTTCTGAAGTGAAAGGAGGAAAGGTGGTTGAATAATTTACGGGACTTGTGAGATGGGACGTGTGAGAGGTGACATGTGAGAGGCAACGTGTGAGAGTACAGGAAATTCGATTTGTCTGATAGGACGAGACAGAGTTCATGAGAAAAGGCGAGAAAATATATGTGAGGAAAATTTATGAGATAGGATTGAGAAAGACTACTAGACAGACACGAGTAAGGACTTGTGAAAAGGGAAATGCGAACACTTATTCTTGTAGAGTGGCAACACAGAGGACATGACAGATGAAACTTAATGGAATGTGCTAGAGGACAAACGAAGTGAGATAGGACATGAGATTTTTTAGGTTCATTACGGAAATCAATAGCCACATTTTAATGAAACAAACATACAATATTTTACGAAACGAAATTTTGATACATACGCATAAACCTCAGCATCCAAAGATCAGCGCGCTACGCATTGAGAGCCCTCGCTGCCACTGATCCTGGAGGGGGGCTCTAAGTGCGGTGCGCACAGAGCGATTCATCGGCAGCAGAAGTTAAGACTTTTCTATCTCCGATTCGCGATTACTGTATGAAAAACGCATAATATTAAAAAGTTGGAATGAATCACGATATGTGGCGGCTGATTTCCTTATAGAACAAATTATTTAATAAGTATGGCGATGACAATAATTATGATGATTATGACAATGATGATGATGATTACAATGGTGAGAATAATAGAGCTGGTGGGTGTTGGTGATAATGATTATGATGATGATGAAACAGCTGCGACGCCGACCCAATTAGTATCTGTGTCATTCTCCAAACAATGATTTCTGGCTTATATAAATCTTTAAAACAAGGATACCTGTATTAATGTTGTGTTTATTTTTCTTTCAGCATGCAGATGCCAGTTACGACTTCAGCAGTAACGATCCGTACCCATACCCGAGATACACGGACACATGGTTCAATAGGTATGTATCATTCATATCAAGGCTATCATCAATTGCCCTGTCCGTTTCATAAACCACTGGGGACAATCTGTGACTTTATTAGGAAACGTTACGCTATTTACAAGTTGTGTGTGTTGTTGTGTTCTTGATAGAGCCTTTTTGGGTTGCAACGTCGATTTATTTGGGTGTTTTCTTGTATATTTTCTATGAATATTAAACGTTCATTATCATGTTTCTAATTTTTTCCTGACTTACAGTAACCAATTGTAATTTTGTTATGTCAAGTTGTAAGTCCTATTCGACTGCGGCGTTCGTTCTCGAACTCCTTTAGAATAACAGAATATAGTCCGTCATGACTTATAGCTTTGCTGCAGTATCTGCACCTTTTGAACTTACACATCTGATGACAGCATGGTCTATTGATTACTTTGACCATATGTGGGATAAGACAGTCACGTCCACCACGAAAACTATCTTAGATTCTTAGTCGACTTTTACAACATGCATTGTAAGTAACTTCCTGTTATATCTTCCCTTTTCGGAACTCGACAATATAAGGGCGAAGCGTAAACTCAATACTGCCTATAATTTTACCTTTTCTCTAGAATTTACACGTATATAATAACTTACGCCATCTTGAAACATAAATTAATCCCGATTTAAACCTGACGGTACATTATAAATTCCATTTTCATGCCAACATTGTGTTATCAATGTCAAACATGGACACCAACAAGAGAGAAAGCTTACTAGGTGCGTAATGAGATGTCTAAGAAAAGCAGACAACAGATCATGTGAGAAACAATGATAATACAAGATATGCTGTGACAACATCTGTGGTCAAATATATCGAAAAACAGACTGAAATGGTTCGGCCACTTAATTAGAATGAATCCATATTGGTCATCACAAGAGCAAACAATGTGAAAATGAAAAAAAGAAAATTAATGGGTTACCTACATATAAATGTTATGTTATGTTATGTTCCTCCAGGGCCATAGGCGGCGCATAGGGCAGAAACCATAGCCTTCCATTTCTGTCTTTGTGTTGCCAGGTCTTTCAATTGTTGCGTGTTGTTTAGGTTCATTGACATGCCTTCTCTATTAATTGTTCTTCGTAGAGTTTCTCTAGGTCTCCCTCTTCTTCTTACTCCATTTGGCACCCAATATGGTGATTGCTGGGGAATTCTTAGGCTGTTCATTCTGAGAACATGGCCGATGTAAGTCCAACGCCATTGTCTAATGAAGGAAGATATATAGGTTTGTTTGCTTTCCTCTCTTATAGTAGTGTTAGATTTAAAGTCACTCCACTTAACGTTCAGAATGGTACGTAGGCATTTGTTTTCAAAGGAGTCGAGTCTTTTATCTGTCTACATATAAATACAATATAATATTATTACTCCATATTAAGCGAACACACATGCCATAATACGAACACAGATCGTCACTCCATACACGCTTCTAATGACGTAATCTCCATACTCGCTTCTAACGACGTAATCTCCATTCTCGCTTCTAATGACGTAATCTCCATACTCGCTTCTAACGACGTAATCTCCATTCTCGCTTCTAACGACGTAATCTCCATTCTCGCTTCTAACGACGCAATCTCCATTCTCGCTTCTAACGACGTAATCTCCATACTCGCTTCTAACGACGTGCAGAAAAGGTAACAATGTGGCTATTCTTTGCTCCCCTTTCGGAACCATACAAAACAAGGACGCGTGTTACTTTCGATCCCCAGATATTTCTCTCTATGAAGCTTCTGTTTCATACATGCAATGATGACTAACCAGCATTTCTAATGAGCGGAATAAAAAATGAAATGTGAATTTCTATGCAATCTATCTACTATGTGGATGTGATAGTTGAGTTGTTTGTGAGCTAGCTTTTCAATGTTCAATTTGTAGTTCAATTGTTGTTCAATCCAAGTTTCAATTTGTAGTTCAATTGTTGTTCAATCCAAGTTTCAATTTGTAGTTCAATTGTTGTTCAATCCAAGTTTCAATTTGTAGTTCAATTGTAGTTCAATCCAAGGTTCAATTTGTAGTTCAATTGTAGTTCTATCCAAGGTTCAATTTGTAGTTCAGTTGTAGTTCAATCCATGGTTCAATTTGTAGTTCAGTTGTAGTTCAATCCAAGGTTCAATGTGTAGTTCTATCCAAGGTAAAACCAAAAAATGTGTGGCTGGTAATATGTCCATTCCACGAACATCAGTGGCAAAACTATTCTATAGATGTGTTTAATAATTATACTTCTGAGTATTGGTTCAGAACGGGAACTCCCGATATGAACATCCCATCCCCCCCCCCCCCCCCGTGTAATGCGTTCTTCGTCTATTTATATTTCTAGATCTTCATGCACATAAACATGTTATAAAGGATCCACAAATTGACTTCCTTTGTTTGTTCCCTTTGTATTATGTCTCATTATTGAGATTCATTATGCCATTTTCTCCACAGCACACACACACACACACGCACACACAAGCATACACAGGATGTTGTGTTCATATACACACACTCAGATCCTGACATAATCATATCTAGTTAATTTGTTTATAAAGTACTTCTTATGTTGATGTACGTTACTTTCAACCTTGGACATTATTCTAATTTGGTTATATCAGAATGGTTTATGGCAAAAGATAATGGAGGTTTAGTTTCGTCGAATCATAACATCCTAGGTAGAGTAAAGGTAACATAATTTTTACTATTTGTTAAAGTATTCCGTTCTCCATTTCGCAGAGGCATGACCCTTTCAACCTTTGACAGGAGACATAAAATAATCAAACTAAAATCATCCAGATTACATAAGAAAAAAACTACAGACGCCACATAAATTGTCTCCTTTTTTTTACTAACAATAGAACCTTCATGTTCCAATGTTTATCGAATACTTCTCCAGAAAGTCGATATACTAAAATAAACAACGATACATGAGATCACTGCGCAAAAATAACCTGAAGATGTCCTTATTCTCTAGCTAAATTAGTGAGAATTCGTTCAAAACGACACATTCAGAAGGAGAAACTCCCTTAAGTGTGAAGAGTGTTTCGTCAATATTTATAAATCTACATTTTTGCGAACATACGCGCAGATATAATCTCAAATAAACACACTTAATCTCTGATGTATGCGCCCCACATCTCATTAAATTAAGTAATACTCCCAGTAGCCTTGTACGGCTGTGATTCAAGGACATTCGTGCAGTAGCATAACGAATGGCTCCCTTCGAATGATATATAACAGAATGAAGTCAGTGACAAAACAACAAGGTAAAAGATAAAACAGCAAGAACATAAAATATGGAATATTTGTCAACTTTAAGGCATTAATTCACTTGTGGAATCCTGTCACATAGGTTTCTCAAGAGGCTTTCAAGATCATGACACAAACATGTGAATCGCAAATATAGGTCGATCATAAGCCACCAACCTTACGAAGGGGCCTTCAGCACCAGATCACGTGGAAGAATATTTCACGAAACCGGGAGGAATTTTGCTGCAGCAACAAGTAGTTAACAATAGAGGTGTTTGCCTAACAAAAGCCCAAAACTGGTTAGTATCGCAAGCCTATCCCCCCGGATGCATACTGAGTGACTCAATGAGTATGATCCCGAAAGTCACAGCGAGTAAAGTGATAAGCGATGGATTAGGTCATCTTAGAGAGGGCTAAGAATTTGGTCTCATTCGCGCATTCACTTTCATCTTTGTTCTCAGATACTCGGGAATTGAGAGAAATGAACGAGTCGACAAGCTGGCTCGTTCTACTTCTATAACAGATGGTAAATCTATGGGCAGAGCAGACATACTTAATTTTTCTACGAGAGTCTGCACAATCTGATGTTAATAAGCATGAATCAATTTCGAGAAAGCGTGAATTGGGAGTACTGACCGGAGTAGCACAGCGACAATACATTACGAAACTTTCACAAACAACGCTAAACCAACTAAGCAGTTAATGTCATTGGCCGCATCCTGAGAGATTTACTCGAGCGGGGATATGATCATCTGTGGAGATGTCCGGTATGTGAGGATGGTAAACAACATGCTTAGCCTAACCTTAAATGTGGAAGAGGACTGTCGCCTTTCCAACATTATTACAATAAAAATGAGGATGTTCTGACCATAACAAATACATAACAATTATATAAAATAAACAATGAAATGCATGATTACTGGTAATAGTGAAAGTGGCCACCCAAGACGTCGATGGACAAAAGACTTCTCAGAGCGTTTAAGCATATCCTTAGCTGCAGCAGAACGACTCTTCCAGTGTCATGAGTTCTTCAGATCGCCCATGAATAAGACATTTAGATTCACGTAGATTTAAGGAAGACAATAAGTGCCTAGACATTATTATGTGAACGTCGAGAGTGTTCTTTCTTACTAGTTGTGTGTTATGCTCTAATTTTCATAAAGGCATTTTAGTCGAAGTTTGCGTATGTTATCATGATGTTCTGTCTGGAAAGAACCGGCTATCTTACTTTATATATATATATATATATGCGTACGTGTTTCACCAATCAAAATACATTTTCGGGGGTGACATTTGAAAGACAAATAATTTAAAGCGGTGGCATTTCAAAGATTTGCATCATATATATACATACTCACTCGCAAACCCACTCACTCGCTTACGTGCATGTGCAAATGCACAGGAATTGCATAATCATACACACACGAGCTCACAGACGCAAACACCACAACTTTGGCTCAAACACACTCGCTGGCGAGGACCAGGAAGCCAGTATTGATTATGCGATGCTCACCACTTGATATGTTAACCGGAACTTCACTCACAGGAAGCGCTCAACAGCGTTACTATAAATAGACATGAATGACAAGTTACCATTTCCATCTTTGTTGCCGTTTGTCTTCGTCGGGAAGATGAAATGATAAAACGCAGATAAGATAATGAAAGTTTAGATCACACGAGAGTCGATGAAGATAACTCAAGAGATAAACGATGTATGAGTTTTGCGTATACATGATTCTGTGAGTAGGTCCCCATATGTAAGGATGTATGTAAAACTGAGTTTGTATTTTTTTTTTTTTAAATCAGAAAGCACTAGATGGGATTTGAACTATATTTAGCTGGCACCCAACGACTCACAACTCGCCTCGAATTCGACCACACACCAAAAGATGTGATTTTAGATTTCCAACGAGTATATTATCACGCTATTATTACTATATACACACATACTGCATAGGTTAGGCTATTTCATCAAGGACCACAAACATTTAACATTATCACGTGCCACTAGGCATCAGTACTACAATTATCTTTAGGCCTAGTTGTAAACATAAATAACACATAAGCAGAAACTAAGGTTTTTTTTAGAGTGTTGGATACGTGGTTCATATGATATGTGGATAAGCAAAGTGCTTCTCCAGGTGAAGGATTTACTTAAACCATTTGCTTTCTGCTCTAAGGATCACGGGTTCAGTCCTGAATCAGGAGGTCTTTTTTGCAGAGAGATATTTTTGGAGATCCCTAGGGGTTATTGTTTAAAGCTACGGAGTTACGTGCTATGAGTGTGACTCTTTGACATGCATCGTGCCACTTCACCGTGAAGTACAGAGTAAATATAAAGAACACTGTGCCGCTTCGCCGTGAAGTACAGAGTAAATATAAAAAACACTGTGCCGCTTCGCCGTGAAGTACAGAGTACATATAAAGAACAATGTGCCGCTTCGTCGTGAAGTACAGAGTACATACAGAGAACAACGGAGGCTATCTTTTAAGCCTTTTAGGGGTTTTATATTGCGAGTGTGTGAATATGTGTTTGAGTTTATGTGGGTAAGTGTATGTTTGGAGAAGTGTAGTTAAGTGTATGTTTGAAGGAGTGTAGGTAAGTGTCTATGCGTATTCCTGTGTTCGCTCGTGTGTATGTGTTTGTGTTTCTGCAATCATATGTATGTATTTATATGGTTGTGTGTATGTGTGTGTGTGCGTGTATGTATGTATGTGCGTGTGTGTGTGTGCGTGTGTGCATGCATGTATGTATGTGTAGGCATATGATTATGTTCGTGAGTATGTTGTTTGAGACTTAAATAAATTATGTTTGACTACATTAAAATGAATACATTAAAATTGAGGAGCTCGGTAGTCTAGTGGATAGTGAGCTTGCTTGCTATCATCTGGTTACAGCGTGCGAGGTTCGAAACCACGTCCGGACATTAAAAAAAAAAATCCGGGTTGTGATTTCTCACTTGACACGACCACTCCTCCAGTCGACTCAGCTGTAAATGAGTACCTGACGCATGAGTTAGGGAAGGTAAAAAACAGCAAGGAAGGGAACTGGCCACCCCACCTAATAGTTGCTGCGGCTTAGTACATGAAGAGTTATCTTCATCCCCGACGGCAGATGCCATAGGACCTACCTTTACCTTTACCTTTAAAATGAATAGGTTATGGCCTTTTGTCTCGCACCAGGGTGGAAGATGGAGACACTACTGGTTCACACTTGCTGTTGAGAGTAGTGTTGGAAGCTTTAATTTTCGATCCAACGCCACATTGTGTGGCCTCTTTGTAATATATCAATGTCCGTTCAAAATGTCTTTGATATTTATTATCCGTACATTTCTTTCTTGGTCTTCCTCTGTCCACGTGACCTGGTCGTGTTTTACTATATACACTTGTAAGGCGTTTGGTGTGTTCCACTCTCATAAAATATCCAAACCGTATAAGTTGATGTCGCTCAGTATATTCAATACATGAAATAATGCCTGTTCTATTTGTGATATCCTCATTTCGATATCGATCTAGTCGGCTAACTCTGACAATATTTCTGAAACATTCCATTTTACATCTTATTAGCTTTTTTGTTGAGTGAAGACGTCATTATTCAAGTCTGGAATTGCTATTGGCAACAGAGTGTTTATAGAAAAATATTCTTTATTATTTGATGTCTGGCTTCCATCTTTATCTTCAGATGTTTCAATCTGGATGTTACAGCTGGGTGCATTTTCATAGTAATGTATATACAATATGCTTTCTGACTGACTGATCGGGGACGCTGAAGTATGCAACCTATATAAGGAACAGTGCGGTTAATATGTAACAACTGCGGTAAAACTGTATTCTGACAGGCGATACTTGGTAAACGGGTAATGAAGTTTGTGTTAACAACTGGAAACACGCGGGAAATTACACGTTTCAATTAAAATTCATCTATCTGTAGCACAATATATTACACAACGAATAAAAGAACGACAGGGTTAACGATGATATAATAGAATTAACTAAAAACCTCTATTGTTGACAGTGCCGTACTTTACTAATCGTTTATTATGTTGTATTCCCCATAAAGGCCATTTTAGTTTAAACATCGATTCTATATTCGTGCTATGTGTGTTTTCAGTAATAAGCACAACTTCATTACAGTATTTTCAATCTCACTTCTCAAAGTTTTGCACCACAGATGAGAGTTGGAGTCGTTCGGGTATGTAAGAACATCCTGGATAAAAAGCAACCATTGCACAAGGAAATATGAACGTCGTCGCTCGCAATTCGTAAGGATTGAAACACAGTTATACACATATGTCCAACTAATCTTAGCTACCTGGTCTATATATAATTATAACACATAATTTCTGTCAACAAAGATATCTGCAACCAAGGAAAGCATGTACCACATATTTAGAGGAAGCATGTAACCATGAGGAGCGGGGGTATACACCTGTTCATTCACTCTTTATTTATTCATCAATTGCATTACGTAAAACACAGGTTTTTATAATCGCTTCACTTAGACACGACGGACTATAACTAAAACTGGTGGGTAATAATGTGCACACAAGAAAACATACACATTACAATACACAAAACATATTCAACGTTTCAACCAAAAGGTCTTTATAAAGAAATGCACAAAACATCACAGGACGACGAATGGAAATTATTACAACAAATAAACGTATCCAACGGAAATATGAAAATGAGATGCCGGAAGGACAGGTAAAACGTAAATATATATGGAAACGAAACGAACAAAAAGATAACGTAAATGACGGAACAATATGAATGACGACCAAGACCGCACCAACCCAGTACTAGACAAAAGAGTGGTCTGAATTGAGTCCAATAGGCTTGGGGGTACCCAATTCAAAAATAAGGCGAATTTTTAGAGCGTACCCAGATCTATCATCGGTGGTGCAGGATCTGATGGCAGTGACCTGAATATCAAAAGCACCATGATGATGATCGCCGTTGAAGTGTGTGTCCACAGGAGTAGGTGTTCTGTGCTTGGTGGCATGAAGATGGTTACAGAAGTGGTCGCTCAATCTTAAGTCGGTTTCCCCGATGTACTGTTTGTCGCAGCGTTTACATATTATCAAGTAAATATCATTACGGGATTCACATGTAAAGGCCTCATCGATAGAGAAAGTGACCTTGGGAAATGAAATGGAGCGCATCTGGACCACATACGGATATGTATAACAACGTCCACGTGAACAACGTACAGTGCCAAAATGGTCTGGAACGGAAAATTTAAGGTGGCTATGGACCAAGATATACTTCAGATTTTTGTCGCGCCTATTCGCCAACAGAGGTAAGTCGTGAAAAGCGTCACGTGCGTCAGGATCAGACCTGAGAAGAGAATAATGTTTGAGCATGATGCGTCGAACAGAAGAGTTATGGGGTTGAAAGGTAAGAACAAGTTTAACCCTATCAGAAGAGGAGGAAGAATCCTGAGAGTTAGTCAACGTACATTATTTATCAAGCTGTTTTTTTCTCTAGTTTAGACACCTTTCCTTTTCTACGAAGTTCATTCTCAAGCTTCTGCATATTAGCAGGTAGTAGTCCTAGAAAAAATCCAAATCGTTGTGTCATGATTTATAGCATTGCTACGATATTTGCTCTTACATCCGACTTAAGACGTTCTACAAACATCCTTTGCTACCCAGTTTGTTAGATGTTCCACGAACGTCTTTTTTTGTCCAGTTTGTTAGATGTTCCACCAACATTATTTGCTATCCAGTTTGTTAGATGTTCCACGAACGTCTTTTGTTGTCCCGTTTGTTAGATTTTCCAGTTTGTTGTTCCGGACATACCTTTATCTTCCTTTTAGTATTACTACTAGTACTAGCATTAGTCTTAGTTTTAGTATTAGCATAAGCATGAGTATTATTATTTTAGTATTGGTATTCACCATCGCTGTTGAATATTGTCTGTCTTCATTTATATAGGATATGATAGCGAACATCATGTTTAGCACTACTTGGTGCCTCTTCCTACTGCACCAATCTAGTGTCTTCCTACTGCACCAATCCAGTGTCTTCCGACTGCACCAATCTAGTGTCTTCCGACTGCACCAATCCAGTGTCTTCCTACTGCATCAATCCAGTGTCTTCCGACTGCACAAATCCAGTGCCTTCCGACAGCACCAATCCAGTGTCTTCCGACTGCACCAATCCAGTGCCTTCCGACTGCACCAATACAGTGTCTTCCGACTGCACCAATCTAGTGTCTTCCTACTGCACCAATCCAGTGTCTTCCTACTGCACCAATCCAGTGTCTTCCTACTGCACCAATCCAGTGTCTTCCTACTGCACCAATCCAGTGTCTTCCTACTGCACCAATCCAGTGTCTTCCTACTGCACCAATCTAGTGTCTTCCAACTGCACCAATCCAGTGTCTTCCTACTGCACCAATCCAGTGTCTTCCTACTGCACCAATCTAGTGTCTTCCTACTGCACCAATCCAGTGTCTTCCTACTGCACCAATCCAGTGTCTTCCTACTGCACCAATCCAGTGTCTTCCTACTGCACCAATCTAGTGTCTTCCTACTGCACCAATCCAGTGTCTTCCTACTGCACCAATCCAGTGTCTTCCTACTGCACCAATCCAGTGTCTTCCGACTGCACCAATCCAGTGTCTTCCTACTGCACCAATCCAGTGTCTTCCTACTGCACCAATCCAGTGCCTTCCAACTATGCTCCAGTACTTCTTGCTCTACTGATTGCAACATATGAGAGAGATTTTTCTTTACCCTCTAGATAAAAGAGGAACATTTACGTATAAGAAATACTAATGATTAGATTAAAATTACCCAGACAAAATACGGCAAAAGTGTGATGTACCAAGTTAGCAATATCTACCCCCCTGGATAAAGAACACTTTTTATTAAGTTATATTAATACTATTTTATTTTTATAAATTTGGATTGTTACTGTCCTACTTCAAAGAAATCAACATGAGAAATTGTACTTGAAGTTGTATTTTGTATCTCTATTCTACAGTCATGGTACAAGATGTGCAGGTGAGGTATCTGCGGCAAAAGATAACGGTGTCTGCGGTGTAGGAGTGGCCTTCGGGTCAAAAGTTGCAGGTAATTTGTTTGTTATTCTTTTTATTATTCAGTTCGTCTTCTTCGTCATTACAAACTGTATGAGCTTTTGAGTAATACATTCACACACACATACATACACTAGTTTCGATTTACTAGAGCAATGGCTCTTAACCCTTTCTCTCCCTTGGCCTTCCTGTCAGTACAAAACATTTTACGTTGACTGTCTAAGTTTTGAAAAATAATTTTCATGTTCCATCGCTTATCACAAATATTTATCTTACTAAATGTCATGCGTAGTGATGATGATGTTGTACACGTCATCAGTCGTGTTGTACGCGTCATTCGTAACACACATTACTGGGAATAAATATATTTCTGTCCCAGCCTTATGTGTCTGGAAACATTATGCAAAGAAAACAATATGGTATTGCCTGTTCTTTTTAATACATCAGTGTTAGTGACTTTGTCCTGCCATACACCAATGTTTGTGACTTTGTCCTACCATACACCAATGTTTGTGACTTTGTCCTGCCATACACCTATGTTTAAGACTTTGTCCTGCCATACACCAATGTTTAAGACTTTGTCCTGCCATACATCCGTGTTTAAGACTTTGTCCTGCCATACATCCGTGTTTAAGACTTTGTCCTGCCATACATCCGTGTTTAAGACTTTGTCCTGCCATACATCCGTGTTTAAGACTTTGTCCTGCCATACATCCGTGTTTAAGACTTTGTCCTGCCATACATCCGTGTTTAAGACTTTGTCCTGCTTCCTAACTACTAGAATTCTACGTAGGCATCGCATGTGAAAACTTTTTAGTCATTTTTCCTGGTGCATATAGAATGCCCATGTTTCACTGCCTTAGAAGAAGATTCTGATGATCCAAGCACGGTAAACCAGGAGTTTAGCTTTTATAATTAATTTTCTGTTTCCCCAGACCCTCTTTGTTAGTCTGTTCATTGTTCTAGATTGTTTTGATTTGCTTTTGTGCTAATTCTCAGTCCAAACTCACGGAAGGCATCATAAAAGAAAACTATTGTCTTCAGTTCTGCAGCTCACCTTCAGTGTGTCGTTATTGCAGCATCATTTGCAAAGAGTAACTCTGTCTTATCAATATCATCTTTATCCTAATATTTGCCTCAAATCTTTTAACATTTTAGAGAACACTATCTGTACAAGAATGTAGTAATGTTTCATTTTAGAGAACAACATCTGTACAAGAATGTAGTAATGTTTCAATAGGAGAGAGAAGTATATTCCGAATAGCCTGGTGCCATGAATTCTTCTTCTTCGTCGTCGTTCGTCATGAAAAGGACGTTTGTGGCGTTATGTCTGTTTACATCTTTGCTGCGATACTGCAACTTCCGGTCGACATATCCGACTTCTGCACGGTATTTTTTGTGGATGGGTTGTCCTTCCTTCTTCGATCCTTAGAACTCGGCCGGGCTACATTACTGTACTCCTGTTTCCAGACCCGCTGCGTGGAGGTGTCCTAGGGTATTGGTCAGCTTTGGTTCGCTGACCCTAATGCGCAGTTACTAGCTATGTGTGCTAGTCCCTAGCACTCTGGTGTATTTGGTATCTTGGGTCTCGCAAGAATTCAACTACCAAATTCCCTGTGAATAATTTCAGTAATTATTTTAATGTGCATCCCTAGACTAGACCATAATCCCTCAATTGTCATTTTATTCGTTATACCCCCTTCGTGCAATGTGTCCCACTGAGTGACAGACGGCACTACACTAGAACACAAACCATGTAGCCGTTCAGACATTATTAAATTTTGCTGCTCTTCAATGTGCATAATAATATGAATACGTTATTCCAGGACCTGTATTTATTGTGTTATTTGTTTACTCTAACCAATACTTTATCACATGTCAATTTAACGCTTCATGTGCGAGCTGTAAAACTCATGTCTGTTTATTATCGTGTAAAAAATCATATATGTTGTTAAGCAATTTATTATGCTATTCAAAAGCCACATAATGCAACTCTTCGGCTACAAAGGGTTAATAAACATGTAAAACTTTCTTATCACTTCTATCGCTTTATATCTCACTCTGTCTATCTTTATCTTCATCAATTTGGCCTATATACATATAAGTCTATCTAAATCGCCATCAACTTGGCGTAGATTTATTGACACATTATTTGAATCTATAATAAAAACAATATCCCGTTAGTGGCATAGTAGCGCCACCTTAAAAATTTAAGAACAAAAAAGCCAACAGACATTTCTCTCTTCAATCACTAGGACGAATGTGGGGAAAAATCCACGCCCTGACCGTTTCTTGATGTTAGCAAGACAGGACGTTCTTTTTAACATCTTCTCCTTCCCCCTCAACTCTACATTACAAGACAATCTTTCACAGATAATTATGTCTGGCTACATTGCGAAACAAGAAAAACTTACGCGGCTTCATCACTATCGACAGTCGTTCCTCCAAGTTTTGTAATTGTATCTCGGACATATATATTTGTTTTATGTTATCTAAAGCAAATTTGTAGCATACTATAACACGTGTATACAAACCTTCCTTCTGTATCTGCAGTGTCTACATAATATTCCTTTCAGTGTATTCTGCACAATGCATACAATCGATAACAATTTAATATTTCTTTCTGTCTACGATAGCAAGTGTAAAATACGAGTATTAACATCATTAATGACAAATTCTCTGTTGCCAGGTCTCCGCATGCTTGACCAGCCTTTTATGACTGATCTAATCGAGGCAAATGCCATGGGTCACATGCCCAACGTGATTGATATCTACAGCGCATCCTGGGGCCCGACCGATGACGGAAAGACAGTGGACGGACCACGCAATCTCACCATGAGAGCAATCGTTAACGGTGTCAATAATGTGAGTACATCCCAGTTCTTGGAGATAACATTCATTTATTGAAATATGTCAGCGAGAACAAAAATGTGTGTGTGTGAGTGTTCGTGCATGCTAGTGTACGTCTGTGTGTGCAAGCGGGCCTGCGTGTGTGTGTGTAATAGAGTGGTTCTCAACCTTCTTCAACCATAGTTCCCTTTTGTAACAACTTGTTTCCATGGCCGCACTGTGACCTAAAATAAAAGGAACATTGACTTCATTTAAACCTGCAGAAGTTAAAACATACTATAGAAAATATACTTCAAATATGTTGTCATTATGATATGATGAGAATAAAATATTGGCCAATAGAAACAATATTGGGATAAAAATAATATACTGACCCTTTGTGAGATGCCAGAAATGAAGTTTATTGAGGGAACACAATTACAGATATAAATATATTTAAATCAACCGAAACTAAATAGCACAGCAACAGCACAAGATAAATGTCAAATTGTGACAGCTGAAATGGCATGCTTGCGCAGAATTCTAGGAATATCGCTAAGAGACAGAGTGAGAAATTAAGACATTATACAAAAAACAGGCACCATCTAAATCTTGGAATATATTAAGAGACAATAGATCAAATGGTTTGCACACATCAGCAGACTACCATCAGACAGCATACAACAGCAAGCTATGCTACACAGATATAGTCAAGTCAGACCTACAGACCGACCACGAATAAAAGAGGCGACAAATTTCACAATATACTCAGCACACAAGAGAACCGTCTCCAGAAAACGAATCTACCCCTGACACTGAAAGGCAACAAAGGGTTTAGCGAATAGATAGATATATAGATAGATAGAAACTAAATAGAAAAAGAATGTAAATTTCGGTAAGACTCCTTAACATACATCCAGACATAATTAAACTATATTTTGTTCTAAATAATAACCATTTCATGGTCTCCATAGACGGGTCTGTGACCTTCCAATTTCAATGTTATCTCTGTGGCTCCTCTACAAATTGCTGTTGTCACCACGAAGCACATGTCTCACATTGAGAACGAATGGTGTAGTGTATGTGTCTTATATCTGCTGAAGTTACTATTAAAAACTAAACAATTTAGTGTTGTTTGTTTAGAACCCTAGAAATTAGGTTCGCTTAAGCTCTTCTTTCCTATGAGCAATGGGAAATCGAAGTCTCTTCAGTTTTCTATTTTATCCAGAAGACTTCAAAAATCAGAGGTTTCCAATTCTTTGAAAATGTACCACCTTCTTATCGGGAGTCTATGTCTGTATGTAAGAAAATATGGTTCACCTTCGTAGAGGGGGTATATGTCTGTATGTAAGAAAGTATGGTCCGCCTACTTAATGGGTGGGGGGGGGGGTTCTATGTCTGTATGTAAGAAAATATAGTCCACCTATTTATTGGGGGTAGGGGTCTATGTCTGTAGGTAAGAAAGTATGGTCCGCCTACTTAATGGGTGGGGGGGGGGTTTCTATGTCTGTATGTAGGAAAGTATGGTCCACCTACTTAACGGGTGGGGGGTTCTATGTCTGTATATAAGAGAGTGTGGTCCACCTATTTATTGGGGGTATGGGTCTATGTCTGTATGTAAGAAAGTATATGATCAAGTTACTTAGAGGAGTCTATGTCTGTATATAGGAAAGTATGGTCCACCTACTTATTGGGGGGGGGTCTATATGTAAGAAATTATGGTCCACCTACTTGGGAGAGGGGTCGATATATGTATGTAAGAATGTTCGATCCATGTTTATGTATGCAAAGATTCAATAACATGAAGATGGCATCATAGTTGGTCTCTTGTTATCATCAATGTATACAACTGTTTGAATTCAATAAGATAAGAGACAAGCTATTATATTGTAGCACTGAAATAGTTTCCGAACAAAGCGGCCTAATTTAATAACTCCAAGACTAAGATAACGAATTTTAACAACTGTAATATCACTCAACGGAGAATTTTAACAACTGTAATATCACTCAACGGAGAATTTTAACAACTGTAATATCACTCAACGGAGAATTTTAACAACTGTAATATCACTCAACGGAGAATTTTAACAACTGTAATATCACTCAACGGAGAATTTTAACAACTGTAATATCACTCAACGGAGACACAATTTGGATAGACCATAACTTTTCCCGTTTTGGCAGCAAAATGACACAAGATGGAAATACAACAAAAGAGAATTCTTCCTGAATTTGCGTTGACATCCAACGCATTCAACCAGCTAACAAACATCTGAAAATAAAACACAGTACGTAAATATATCGAACTACGACTGTTCAACTTCAATGTAATATCTCTATTAACATATTGTTGCGCAATCTGGAAAATAACAAAAGCACTGGAGAAGAAAATAAATTTATTTGAAAATAAATATCTTAGAAAACTCTTAAATGTTGGCTGGGTTGAAACAAGCCAACTAAGTGAGTAATTGGGTTACCTCTTAAACACATCCAGTTGAAACAAGCACATACAGAAGAGACAAAATGACAATATATTTCTACATCAAAAAGAAGAACACAATTGACTTATAATAGGACATGTACTTAAAATGAATGATAAAAGGCTGGTGCTACAGTTATTAAAATAGGTAGGAAATGGCAAGAGAAAAACACGGAAGAAAAATAGAGACTCTTCGCAGAACAACCATCAAAGAAGTTGTGACTATGAGCCTCAACAACATACAAGAATTACACACAATAGCATCACATCGCTCGACCTGGAGAGCATTGGTTTCTGCTCTATCTACCATATTGGGCGCTGAAGGAACATAAAAATATTACAATGGTAAACAATAAAATCTGAAGATCATGTAAAGAAAAGCACAAGAAGAATGACCATTACCTGAATTGTTCAATTGGTTATTAGTGAATGAAACAACTACAAAGATCTCTTGTTTCTCAAAGTAGGCGATACCGCCGCATGTTGGCCCTTACGAAACCATAAGGGAAAGTTTTAGGTTGTCACAGTTATTGGAATAAATTTATCCCTGTTTTGGTCCCCGGTAGCATGTGCATACTTTTATTGTAAACTCCCACAAAATGCCACCGTTGATGAAAAATATATATAATGGGATCACAAAAGCACAAATCACTTTCGATAGATTTTATACAAATGTATGGCATAGAAATTGCAATATATCACAGACGAAGCGGAATGTTTACAGATCCTTGGTACTTCCAGTGCTGGTGTATGCTGGAGATGGATCGTATACAGGAATCACGTGAGAAAGCTCAATCACTTCCTGACAACTTGCCTAAGAAACATAATGAACATTAAATTGCAAGATAGATCTGCTATCCCTAGCATTGGTATAATTCTGATGCAGACACACATTTGTTGGGCAGGTCATGAAGTATGTATGCCAGATCATCGCCTACCAAACACATTCCTCTATTGTGAGTGGACGAATGACCATATAGCTTATCAGCTACTCACGAACTCAAAAACAGTCATACAATTAATTGAATGTTCATACAATGCTATGTGACCTAGTTGCACGGAACGCCTCTGCGACGGACAAGGTACGAAGTTCGAACCCCGCCACAAGCAATTAGGCATACAGACCGTCCAGAAAGCAATGACAAAAACTAATGAACATATTTATATTGCATAGAAAACCACTAGAGCCAAAAAATGCTGGATTGATGGCTACGTCCTGAATAGGATGCGCTACCAATTTTTGTTATTGTGTGACTACAGATTGAATTTAATTGAATATTACAAGAGAACGTTTCACCATCGGTATCAGAAACAATGAAGATCTAAAGAAAATTGCAATGAATCGAGAGACATGGAAATCTATGACATCCACCCTATGTGCCGTCTTTGGCCCTAGAGGAATAACTAACTGATTGAAGAAGACTGTGCTGGAGGTGATAATGTGCAGATATTAAGAGTTGCAGATGTGGGGAGGACCAGGGTGAGGAGAGAAAGTGTTTCCTCTTTTAAAATTACGAAGAACACATAATCAACATCTGACTAGGACTTTGAATTACGAAGATCAAATAATCAACATCTGACTGGAACTTTGAATTACAAAGATCACATAATCAACATCTGACTGGGACTTTGAATTACGAAGATCACATAATCAACATCTGACTGGAACTTTGAATTACGAAGATCACATAATCAACATCTGACTGGAACTTTGAATTACAAAGATCACATAATCAACATCTGACTAGGACTTTGAATTACGAAGATCACATAATCAACATCTGACTGGAACTTTGAGTCTTCACACTCTTAAATGGCTGCTGGAACAGAGAGTGGATCATTTATAGGAATGTTCCGTGTGCCATGATGATGGTTTCTAATCAGGAATCATGAATGCTTAGCCCACCAGAGGTCGCCCAGTGAGTGAGTAAGCTGTAAATGGGATATGGTAGGCCAGAAGTCGCCCAGTGAGTTAGTAAGCTTTGAATGGAATATGGTAGACCAGAGGTCACCCAGTGAGTTAGTAAGCTTTGAATGGAATATGGTAGACCAGAGGTCACCCAGTGAGTGAGTAAGCTTTGAATGGGATATGGTAGACCAGAGGTCACCCAGTGAGTGAGTAAGCTTTGAATGGGATATGGTAGACCAGAGGTCACCCAGTGAGTGAGTAAGCTTTGAATGGGATATGGTAGACCAGAGGTCACCCAGTGAGTGAGTAAGCTTTGAATGGGATATGGTAGACCAGATGTCACCCAGTGAGTGAGTAAGCTTTGAATGGGATATTGTAGAACATCTCCACCGTGAAATCATCAAGTCACGTGCTTTATGTTGAGAGTTCGAAATCTTGTCATGACGTTTCTTTTACATGTTCAACATTTTGCAGATCGCTTGGTATTCCTATTGTAGCTGCAGAGTTTCAATCTCAGATACTCTCAGCAGGCATCCTACTGCTCTGTCGTCCTCTTCGACTGTACTAATGATTCTTTACATTGGTTTTTTTTTTATCCTGCAAACGGTAATGGTTCTGTGAAGAGAGACGGTGTGCAAGTGAGGAAAATAGTAATATATATATATTGAAGTTTGTTTGTTTTGCATTCACTCCATTGTAATCAGCACCAATATTCGTGTGATTTCCGCCGGGGCGTAGTTACGTTGTGCGACTGTTGTGCACCTTGTAAGCCCAGTATATCCGATTTCGGCATGTCTTGACATTTCGGGTGGGTTACTTTAGCCTGTGACAGCCTTCCTATCTGTCGCCAGGCAGCAAATGTGTACTGACTCTACTCCGAGAAGGTTTGTCCTTCACATCTATCTTCACGAGGTGTCCCGTCGCCAGTGAAATTTGTCTCGTGTAATTAGACGTATTGTGCCCGTGTCCATCGGATACTGAACCTTTTCTCATCCTCGAGCCTGGTTCCGGTTTAGGAAGAACTCGACGGAAGAGAGTTGGTCTCGAACTCGTTCGCCATCTTAGTCGAAGTGTTGTTCATCAACGTCGTGAACCACTCGACCAAGTCCAAACCTATACAAATATTTAGGAGCATCAGAAACAAGCATTTTGTTCTAGACCTGAACAATGCTTGTCACCTTTGACTGCTATTCCTGTGCCCATCAGATACTGAACCTTTTTGTCTCTGCGAGTATGTTTCCGGTATAGGAAAAACTCGACAGTAAAGTTGTGCTCGGTCTGTGATCATTGATAACTAGAAGCTGATCTCGAGTTAACAATATTTTAGTTCCAATTTCCTTGAAGGTTTTTCGTTCTCTTTGTACAAGCCGTTGCCCTCTAGCGCTGTGCTTCCCTCTCGGTGTACTCATTTTTGCTATTATTCTTATGGTGACTTACGCACCAATTCTTTATATTTCTAATAGCATCTGCCCACTTCGTAACAACTGCATTAGCTGCCCCTCTAATGATTCTGCCGAATTGACTAGAGTCACTGTGTGTCGACAGTGCTGCTGCATGTGTTCGCGCAGAGATATCGGAGATATTGTCTGTCTATTTGCAGTCAAATCTCTTTCCATCTACAGCATTCATATCCACGGACACGAGCCTAAGAGTGTTAGCCAGGAATACAGCAAGAGCCGCTGTATTTCTGTTTCCAGGGTGCACCACTAGGAGGTACTTTTAGGATCTTGGTTATCTGCTAACCCTGGGTCCGCACGAGAGCAATGCGAGACCTTTTGCACCCCATATATTGAAGTCAATTCTCTGCGTCTTTTCAGCTCATGTGAATCTTTTCTATATTGTGCTGGGACATGAAATGAGAGGAACGAATAGTAATTCCCTTTATTTGTCATGCATGTCGTAAGAGGCGAATAATGACTATTTTGGATGGAGTTGGCCTTCCCATCGCATTGATCAAAAGTGAAAAAAACCTTAAACTGAATTTTTCAGACTAAACGGTACATAAATCGCAGTCAAGCTATAAACTATTACACAACGAATTCCGTTCTCTCGACTATGTCCTACTAGTCATAAGAAGTTTGAGAATGAACGAAGAACCTGAAAAAAGATAAGGAAAAAAAATGTACGTAAAGATTTATTCAACTATAATAATTCAACTTTCAGTTGAGAAAAATCTGTTACATTTAACCTGTTGGACATTATTTTATTTATACTCTGTCTTCTGGCAAAATTCCTTGTGTGCTCGTATTATTTTTACAAATGTTCTTTCTTTCGAAAAAATATTCATCAGACTTTGACGTGATTTTTTAAGATAAATTTTACTTCGTGGTGTTCCGTTAGAAATTACTCTATAACGCCTCGCAGATCTGAAATAGCTAGCTTGCGTGATGTAATATTCTCTGACATACACTGGGCTAATAGAAGAATATATTCGTGCTTTCAGTCAAGCTCTGACAACTTCTCCCCAGGGCGATTTACCAGAAGTGTGCTACAATCAGTACCTAGTTATTTTGATTTGCTTGGCGTCACCTAGACATCAGAAATTACTCTAGGATCGTTGAAGCTTGAGTCCTCGGCAATCATTGCTTGTTATCATTTGTCTACAGTTCAGACGCAATTCAAGTTATTTTTGAAAGAAGTGCCTTTGCCCAATTTAAAGTTTAGACTAAGCCACGATTTTAGCTACAAACATTTTGCTTACAATAAAAAAAAAAATTAAGTATACTATAGACCACTGTTGAGTAACCATTTTTTTAACCATGCCCCACTTGAGCCTTTCTAAAATTCTTATGCGCCCCCCCCCCCCTATGTAACATATACATATTTTTTTATATTCAAAATTTAAATAAACTCTAGACGAGCTCATTTTCGAATTGCCCACCAGAGCAATCAAATTGCCCCCTTGTGGGGAGTGCGCGTCACCTTGAGAAATTTTGCTATATACTATACCTAGGCTATTGCTGGAATACCGTGATCACAAAAGAAAACAATAAAGTATACTATAGACCAGGGGTCGGCAACCTTTTGCTAACTGTGTGCTAACTTAAGGTTTCAAATTATTCAGTGTCAACACTATATATCATTTTATACAAGTTGAGGCCAATATTCTAATTTTACCATATATTTTATTTTTATATTTTAATTAATTAATATATAGTCATATTCAATCATATGTAAAGTTGTAAACAACATTAAAAGAAATATAGTTTCTTGAAAGATTTTTTAAAATACTTTTTTATTATTAATGGGAGCCTTGCCCATGCATGGTCTTGGCCCGTTGCTCAATATCGACAACATACTTTGTCACTTTGAGTTTGACACAATTTTCTGAATGTTCAGGCGCGAGGCGAGAACGATGTGGATTTAGCACTGCTTTCATGTGAGAGAAAATTTGCTCAAAGGAATAGGTTGATCCAAAAGCTGAAAGAAGAGCAAAAGCAATTTTCTTCAAATAGATGTAATAATTTGGAATGGATTTCCAACAGCAGAGAATAGCTGCAGACTATTCTAGATTATCATTTTCCAGAGACTTCCGTAGTTCAACAAATTTTGATGTCAGCGTGCCAATTGAAATTTCTTTGCGTGCCAAGTGTGGAACGCGTGCTATAGGTTGCCGACCCCTGCTATAGACTATACCTAGGTTATAGCTGACATGGTTGGTTACTATAGTAAACAATATATATTTAAAATTTAAACTATAACACGGTTATAGCTGACATGGTTTGTTACTATAGTAAACGATATATATTAACAATTTAAACTATAACAAGGTTATAGCTGACAATATAGGTGACTTCTTTTTGTTTCACAGTGACACCCCATCAAGAAATTTCTTTCTTGGTCTTCTTTTGTCTCGTCTCCCCTTGATCGTTCCGGTGGTTGCTAAACGTTCACGTTTCTTTTTCTCGTCAAATGTCCTAAAAATCATGATTGTTTGCTTCTAATTTTTGCTATAATCTTTATTTTTAATCCAGCATCTCTGAGAACTTCTACATTACTTTTTATAGCTATCAATGGAATTTTCATCATTCTTCTTAAAAAGCATATCCCAGTGGCCTCCAGCTTATCTTGGGCACTTTTGCTTACAGTCCATGCTTCGAATCCATAGAGAAATATTGGCTCGTCTCGTATTGAGAACTCGTCTCGTAGTGTGCTTGTGTCCATCGGGTACTCAAACTGTTCTCTTCACGAACATGATTCCGGATAGGAAAGCTTCGACGGTAGACTTGGGCCCGGGCTCGCTTACCCTCTTAGTCGAGGTGTCATTCACTGACATCGTGAACTCCACGTCCAAGTCTGAGTCCATACACATATTTAGGAGCACAGGGGTTTAGAAACTTGTTCCGAACTGAACTAAACTTTAGTTCCGATTTCCTTGCAACTTTTTTTCCGTCTTATCTGCCCGCTGGCACTGTACCGCCGTCTCATTGTACTCATTATGTTGTCATTACTGAGACTAGCGTACGACTCTCAGTATTCGTCATAACATCTACCAATTTCGTGACATATGTATCAATATTGATTTTATACACCTCTATAGATTTCTTACCCTCTTCACTAGCACATGGTTCAAATTTCTTACTATTGAAATTATGGACTTCTTGTTGTGATATGGCATATTTTGTATCTACGAGATAATGATTCTAGTTCTGTTGCTTGACTTTTCTTATTTTATCATTGTCCCGTTCTGTGGCGGAGTGGTACAGGGCCGTCTCTGACGGCCAAGGTACCGAGTTCGATCCCCACAACAGGCAATTGTGCATCCGGACCGTTCAGAAAGCACTGGAAAACTACTGAACGTATTTATATTGCATAGAAAAATCACTACAGCCAAAAAATGCTGAGTTGATAGCCACGTCCTGAATAGGATATGCTACCAATTTTTTTTTAATATTTTCTTCTTCTTTCCTTCCTCTTTTACCCTTTACGGGTGTCGAGGGAGATACAATGTTCTTGTTCTCGCTTTTCTGGCATCTTCAGATAATGTTATTTGGTGTTCGTGTAATGTCTCTTTGATGTTTTTGATCCAGAGTACTCTAGGTCTACCCTTGGCTATTCTTTCTGCTTCTCCTCTCTTCATATGTGCTTTCTATCATCACCTTAAAATCAGGAGGTATAATTGAAACACTGGTTTCCTTGATGTAACATAATTTGTAACATTTTACCAGTCAATGTTTTAATTAAGGACGTTCAGGCCTCTTCCTAAATATCAAGAAAACAGAAGTAATGGTTATTTCAAAGAAACAAAATAACTCACCTTGCAAGATCAAAGTGAATGATATTGTAATAATACAGGCCCACCAATTCAAATATTTAGGTACAATGATTACAGCAGATGGAAGAAGTTCAACAGAAATAAGATGCAGAATAGGACAGGCAAAAACAGCATTCAGAAAAATGAAAAATATACTGTGTAATATGACCTTGTCATTAGAGGTGAGAAAGAGAGTTCTGCAGTGCTATATAAAACCTATACTAAAATATGGGTGCGAGGCTTGGACAATAAACAAACTGGAAAGTGGGAGATTAGAGGCAACAGAGATGTGGTTCTACAGAAGAATGCTGAGAATACCATGGACTGCCAGAATAACTAATGTAGAGGCTTTGAGGGAATCAAATGCGAAGCGGACCTTGATCAACAATATAAGAAAAAGACAATCTTCTTTTTTTTTTTGGCCACTTCATGAGACAGGCAGGTTTAGAGAACATAGTCACAACAGGCAAAATTGAAGGCAACAGAGACAGAGGGCGACAACGTGAAAAAATATTAGACAGTTTGACAACCTGGTACGGCATGGAAACAACGACGACTTTGATACATAATACTGTGGACAGAGAGCTGTGGAGAGCCATGACCGCCTACGCCAGCCGGCATGGCACCTGATGATGATGAAGGACGTTCACTGGACATGCCATGAGGTTATCACGTATATTTTCTCTAATAATGTAATCCACAAAGATGTGGAAGACGAAAGAGAAAAACGCTGATAAATATCTTCTGTTGTTGTGACAAGATCACTTGAAAAGTCATCATTCCTAAGACAATGTTCTCTTGTCACATTATAGCTTGAAAAGTTCTCATTCCTGAGAAAATGTTCACAGAAGTTTTATTTAATGGCAGTCTGCAGGACGCAAAAGGCTATACATATTATACAAAGTAGCCACAAAAATCTACCTAGAATTCAGAATATGTCAACACACAAAGACTATTAATATAAAAACTCGTACCCTTCACCCCCCTTCACCCCCGATGAGTAGGTCTTCTCCAATAGGCACTGCATCAAACCGAAAGGTAAAGTCTCCTGGGTATAAAAGAAAGCTCAGAAACCTCGCCATTGCACATAGGAAGTAAGAGCTAATCGCTCGTAATTCCTGGAGTTTTCAAACAAACAAATATCTAAAAAATCGCTAGTTATCTTTTAAAAGTTAAAAGATTGGTTTATCTATCTTCTATATCTATCTATATCTACCTATTTATATATCTATCCATCTCTCTATCTATATTTATCTATCTGTATATATATATATATATATATATATATATATATATATATATATATATATATATATATATATATATATATATATATATATATATATATATATATATATATATATATACCTATTTAAATCTTATATATTTATCTATCTATCTATCAGTACTCACATCGGGCCGACACATCGGTACTACACTTTTAAGGTATGCGATGTGCACTTATGTATACATCAAAAGTAATGTATCAACTAGTATTTACACGTCTATACAATCCCTTTAGTCCATTCTAATTTCTATCGGCAGATCTTTGACATTCTAACATATCCCCAGATCTTCGACATTCTAACATATCCCCAGATCTTCGACTTTATAACTTCTATCGTCAGATCTTCGACATTCTAACATATCCCCAGATCTTCGACATTCTAACATATCCCCAGATCTTCAACATTCTAACTTATATCCCCAGATCTTCGACATTATAACTTCTATCGTCAGATTTTCGACATTATAACTTATATCCCCCGATATTCGACATTCCAACGTATATCCCCAGATCTTCGACATTCCAACGTATATCCCCAGATCTTCGACATTCCAACTTATATCGTCAGATCTTCGACATTATAACTTCTATCCCCAAATCTTCGATATTCTAACTCCTATCCCCATATCTTCGACAAACTCCAATTCCCAGATCATCGAAATTCTACCTTGTATCCCCATATCTTCGACATTCTAGCTTCTATCCCCAAAGTTTCGACCTCAAAGATCTTAATTTGTTTTTGCCATTTATTTTTCAAGTTTAGTATTTGAATGTTTCCATTTGTCGTTACTACATTTTCATTACTTCTCGTGCGCTAATTTGCTAATACGAACGGACGTAAACTATACATCGGTTTAAACGAGTAAAATAATTGGCTATTGACACGTAAATTGTTCGTTTCTTTCTAAACCAGAGATACGTGTTGTTACGATTCTGTGATGATGGGATCTCAATTCTAATATAATGTTCCCATTATTCTGAAAGAGTACAATTATGGAATCAAGTACTTTTGCAGATTATTCATGGGTATGATCAAAGCGTGATAAAGACGCATTTTTCTGTCGTCAGTATCACTCTGCCACCAGGCAGATAAATAGCACTTAACCGTTCATTAATGTTACATTGCCTGTAGAAATGGTGAAAATTTGATGGGTATAACCTCTTCCCATTCCTTTCACTTGTAGATAAATTTATAACTATATTTTATGCTATGGGAAATAGAAGATATGTTGAAAAATATAACAAAAATATTGCATTAAAAAACATCAAAGATTTTTGTAGAAAAATATAACATAAAAACATCAAATTTTGTTGTTGAAATATTTCTTAGATATACAGTTATACTTATCGAGTGAAAAAGTCATTAGTCGTTCATAGGCACATGCAACTATTAAAAAACTGCCAAAGCTGCTTCTTTCCTAGGTTAAGAAGTTGCAGGGAGGTTTCGAGTGGCGTGTGTGATAAATACTGCATGCCATTGCTGTTGCCATGTAGTGTTCAGGATGGTCTTTTTAAATTTGCACTGCGACAGAAAAATCTCAGTCCTTACGGTGTATCGAACCCTGGTCCTCACGGCTGTAAAACGCAAACTCTAACCTCTCAGCCATGGGCCAAACGCCCGACTATAAAAAGATTAAATATAAGCTCTGAATTCCTCCCTTTCTCCTTCCCCTCCCCCATAACAAAATCAGATTTTAGAATTTTAGACCTGCAAGTTTCGCCACTGAACCTTCGGGTTAGAGATGATGTTATTGAAAATTCTAACTATGCGGGGTAGAAACGATGAACGTGCTTTTACGTTAGGGCATCGAGTCAAATTACGACATTGAACTACAGCTTTCTCCAGATTATTGGGGTTCCACAATTTGTCACACCAATAGACTGATCTTTGATTGATCCATACTTTTCATTGGCGGGTGGACAGAAAATATACTCAGTGACCAATGGAAAGATCGGATCAGCAAAAATGAATGACGTAAACCGATATTTGTTGTCAGGTCGTACATACACTGAAGTAGAATCTTGATTGAACCGAGAGTCGATGGGTGAACATTAAATATCTATTTATATATTTTTTTCTATAATTCATCATATAACACAATTCTATTGTTCATGTTTATATCTTATCTACAATTTATCATATAACACAATTCTATAGTTCATGTTTATATCTTATCTACAATTTATCATATAACACAATTCTATAGTTCATGAAAAACTATTGACATCACTAACCGAAAACGATTCAATTTTGAAGCTCACGAACATACAATCATATATTTACCAGTTATTGTGCGGTCCAGTATGTACAGACTGCATATAAAGTCACTTTGAAATCATTTCCATTGCAAGTGACTCTACATCACATGAATTGTGGGTATTCAGTGCAGATCTATGTGACGTCATAACACTACTTCTAAAAGGGGGGGGGGATACTACTGCTCACGTCAATCGCTTATTGGGTAAAGAAAGTTGTTACAAAACATTTATTTTTTGGTCTGTGAATAAAAGTTCACTTTGCAGTTAACAGCAATCTGCTTAGTCACCAGTACAACGACCATATAAATACACAACTTTCAATGACATCATATTGATCACATATATTTCATTTCAAATTCAGTGCACATCGACTTTATATATACCATATATTTATCATTTTTAACAGTTTTACTTACAGCATTCGCTAATAACATCGGCGAGGATGCTGTATACATATATGGGTATGTGGGTGGGAATCCTGGCCTGCTTTCTCGCTAGAGTACATTATAAGGTCGTAGCCGGGCGCAACAGGTCATACGAGATTGTATGAAGATTGTCCTTAAGTGGATGGAAGTTGTGCCATTATTGCCTTACTCTCTTCTTTTCCTTCCTCTTTCATTCTCAAACTCCTACATATTAAAAGGATGTAGTCCAGGGAATGGAAAGCGCTGTGTTATGGTTCACAGCTTAGCACCGATTTTATATTTATTCCTTCGTGTAGCACATTTATTCCTCCTGTTCTCCGAAACGGATGTATCGAACCATTGGCGCAAATAAAACCGCGACACAACGAATTTCCATTCTCTGGACTACATCCTGTTGGAAATCTAGTAGGACCATGGTCCTACTACAAAGGAGATCCAGCGGGAGTTTGAGAATGAACGCTGAAGAAAAAGAAAAAGATTCCTCCAGTCACATTTGTATTTATTGCTCCGTGTAGTGTATCTTTTCCTCCCTGTAGCATATCTATTCCTCGTGTCACATTTCTATTCCTCCATGTAGTGTATTTATTCCTCCTCTCACATCTCTATTTATTTCTTCCTGTAGCATACCCTTTCCTCCTCCATTTCGGGTATCTATTGTTCGTGTTATATCTCTATTTATTCTTTCCTAAAGCACATCTATTCCTTGTTTTATATCTCTATCTATTCCTCCATGTAGCATATATATTCCTCTTGCAGCATCTCTATATTTTTCTCCCTATTACGTGTTATTTCTCAGTATGATCTATATATATATATATATATACACCTGTCTTAAATGCACTTATTCCTGCCTACTGCGTATTTTCCCCCATTGTCGTACATTTATAGAAACATTTATGCATCTTTCTCTATTTCTCAAACTGAATTTTATTTCCTTTCAGTTTTCAGCTCAATTCATGTTGGGTGAATTTATTTTTTTTTTAAACAAGTTTCCATGTATGTTGCAACCAATTCTTCGAAGTAATCATATTTTTTTTTAATTCTTAATGTTATCGTACCTTTTCTGCACGTTAAACGATTTCAATAGAACTTAAATTTTAATTCCGTTAAATTTGTATTCTATTTTTATGTTCAGCTTTTAATTATTTTTATGTGTTTAATTATATTGCGTAAGCTGGCAATAATAATTTGGGGTTTTTTTCATATCAAAATGTAGACTTTTTTACGTATTTTTTTTCCTTTTTGCTTACTTTTCAAAGTAAACTTTTAATCCATATATCTAATAATTTGTTTGCCTTTTTTCTAAGACTTTTTACTAAAATATTTATAAATATTTGTTTTGTTGCGTGATTCATCACATGTTTCATTTGTTCACTATTTTCTTATTTATGTATATGTTGTTTTTAGTTTTTCATTATAAT
Organism: Meghimatium bilineatum; assembly: GCA_034231615.1. Classification (NCBI taxonomy): domain Eukaryota; kingdom Metazoa; phylum Mollusca; class Gastropoda; order Stylommatophora; family Philomycidae; genus Meghimatium; species Meghimatium bilineatum. The sequence goes on along the minus strand of CM067322.1, from coordinate 92,983,084 downwards.
AATAATTTTATTTATTGATTGTCTGCTATCTGGTTGTTGTCAGGTATTTCAGGGATGGATGACGTCGGTTATTGCGCTTCGGTATGTTTGGTTGCTTGATATGCAGTAATATTTTGACGTTTCATAACGTTGTTAACTCCCTCAATCCACTTTTGTCTTAGTCTTCCTCTACCTCTTGCTGTTTCCATTCTCATGTACTTATTCTCATTAAGTGACCGTAATATTCCAGTCTCCTCCTCATTCTCATTAAGTGACCGTACTATTCCAGTCTCGTTTTTTTTTAAATATTTGATCACAGACATTGTTCCAACAGTTCTTGTGATCTCGGCATTCCTCGAATGATCTCTTTATGTTTCGTTTGTCGTGTTTCTTATACATCTCATTTTACACGTAGTAAGCTTTCTCTTTTGTTCGTTAGTTAGTGTCCGCGTCTGACATTAATAACAGAATGTTGGTATGAAGATTTAATTTATGATTTTATTCTCAACAGCCCACTATATTCCCTAAATATGTGCAATGAGGTGGTTTTTCTGAGCTTTCATACCCAGGAGACTTCAGCTTTTGGCTTAGTGCAATGCCTATTGAATGAGCCTTCTATTCGGTTGGGGGGGGGGTGATAATTGTGCAGATGACATGCTATAAAGCTTACATAAGAGAGCTGCAATATAAAGGCATGCCATATACTAAGGATTTCTGTTGCATGGGTGGTTTATCTAGTGGGCCGTTGGTGAAACCCACAGACGAAATCGTATGCGTAATACATCAGTGAAGCATTATACAAAATAGCATCTAGTAATGTTTTAATCAATAACGATATTTGAGTTTTTCTTTAAAACAATTGCAAGAGTTCGACAGGGATGCATATTTTCGCCAGTGCTGTTCAATATATTCTTAGAAAATTCTCGCAAGACAGCTCCAGAACCATCCAACAACGATTCAATCGATGGCCGTCTTCTATGCAACTTTCGGTTTTCAGACGGCAACGATATTATTGCTGGCAGCGAGAAGGAACTTTACGAACTTAGTTATAAACCTAAGACAAGATGCAAATTTCGTGGCATGGAAATAAACATTGAAACAAGTAGGTAATGGTAAACAGAGATGACACTATGACTTCCGTCAGCATCTGAGTGAATGGATAGAAACTAGAAGAAGTTGTTGCTTTTAAATACTTATAGTCTTATAGGAACAACAATGTAAGCACTTACAAACAAATCAAGACTAGACTTCAAACAGTTGTAATCTTGTTCATAATTAAAAGAAAATACCACCTTCAACATCGAAGAATAGATATCGAATTATTTCACAACGAAAAATAGACAATCCACGGACGACCAGAGGTAGGCAATAGATTTAACAATACAGAAAATAATATTGATTTTCAGTAATAACTAACAACATATATATAAAATCTATGGCATATTTCAATCCGACACTTTTGTTGTAGTGTAAGCATTTCTACTCGTCGTCTTTTAATGTTATGTGCGTATCTTGACAAAGGCCTATTGGGTCGAAACATCGATTATGTCATGTGTATTGTCATTTGTATTATATCCTGTGTTTTGTTGTGTATATTACTTCACTAAGCATCCGACATTGATAGTGTGTCAGGCGTCATTCAGTAGAACTTCATAACCTGTCTCCCACGTGAGTATTATTTCCAGAAATAATTGCATGCAACGCTTCTTAACTCAATTCTAGCGTAAGCCCGTTATAACGGGACAGAGTCGGCACACTTTAAGGACGTAAGCCCGTTATAATGTGACTCCTTATATACTCTCCAAATTGCCTTGTTTTGTTCGTAAATGAAAAGTATTATTGTTCTTACAATTCTTATATTTTTATATTGTATATGAATTTCACATTCAATTATCTTTCTTTTGATACCTTAAATGACTTTCCATAGCTAATACTTTGTCTTCATGACGCTTGCGCCTGAATCATGATGGGGTCCAAAAAGTTAGCCTAAAATTAATTACGTCTAAACCTCGGGTATAATTACGTGTTGAAAGAGTTAAACAATAAAGCATCAACATTTTCAGCAATAAAACATAGATTCCCCTACGTTTCTTCTGCAATCAATATCAAGCAATTTGCGATAGTCTTCGAGTATACAAGAGACACATATTTTTGCAAGTTTTAATTTGCAGTCAACAATAACATTTACTATATATAAGCCTAATGATGGCAAGTCCCTTCCACAAATAAATATCCAATCTAGCATCTTGGATTAAATATTGCCAGAGCAGAACAGCGTGTAATGTTCAAAATGAAAACTCATAAACATTTCAGAGAAGCTAATTTACAGGTCACGTTGACATCAAAGTCCCCATACAGGCGTTTCTAAATGATATGTCGACTAAAGTGGTATTCATTAATGGTGTTATTGCTAGTGTTCGTGCCGATGCTGAGATTGAAAAAATAATTGTCACATTCAAGCCTTGACAGACATCGTAGCTACGTTTGACAGCATTTTTTTAAATTGTTTTTAAAATCCGCAGCTTGGAGATTAGCCAATTACGAAATGGTTCTTTGTTATCAGGTTATCTGACACACTGTTACTTTAAACTTAGTAATGGGTCCGGCGGCTCTGATGTGTGCTTGAGTGGAACTATCACCTATTTGAATGCCAAGGTACTTGATTCAAACCTCCACCGCATGCAGATGAGCATCCGGACCGGTCAAAGAGCAACGGCAAACTACTAAACATAAATAATGTCTAGGAAATTACTATCGCCAAGGAATGGTGAAATTTGTTATTATATCCTGAATAATATATAATGCCAATTGTGTATGATGTGTCTTTATTATACAGAAGAAACTAGATATAGAGGTGAAACTAGATATACAGAAGAAACTAGACATATAGAAGAAACTAGATATACAGAAGAAACTAGATATAGAGGTGAAACTAGATATACAGAAGAAACTAGATATAGAGGTGAAACTAGATATACAGAAGAAACTAGATATAGAGGTGAAACTAGATATAGAGGTGAAACTAGATATACAGAAGAAACTAGATATACACAAGAAACTAGATATACACAAGAAACTAGATATACACAAGAAACTAGATATACACAAGAAACTAGATATACACAAGAAACTAGATATACACAAGAAACTAGATATACACAAGAAACTAGATATTTAACGACAGTTTCTGCCAGCATTTATATGATACAGTGGAATACCTCTATAACGCATTCATTTATAACGAATCCCCCTATTAAATACTTTTTTAAAATTCCCAATTATATTTATTATTTATTGTTTTCACTGTATATAACACATTTATGTTATTACATGCATATTTATCCTACAGTTACGGCTGCGAAATATGGAAAATAAATAAAACAACCAAGAGAGCATATGCTTTCGAAATAAAGTGATATAGAAGAATTCTGAGAATACCATGGACAGCAAGGAAGACCAACCAAGACGTACTAAGAAAAATCAACGTTCAAGAAGGCTGGTTTTTAAACACCATATTAAGAAGATAGTTTGTTATTTTTCGGCCATGTGAAGAGACACAATAGCATGAAAAAAGTGGTTGTTAGAAGGGGCGATAGAAGGCAGAAGAGGAAAAGGTCGACTAAGACGACGCTGGACAAGAGGTATTCAGGAATACATACACATTTCACTACAGGAGGCAGAACAGCTTGTCAGATACCGCGTGGATTTCATGAGGTTCATAGGGAAGACTACGTTCTGGAAGGAATGATTTCATGAGATTCATAGGGAAGACTACGTTCTGGAAGGAATGATTTCATGAGGTTCATAGGGAAGACTACGTTCTGGAAGGAATGATTTCATGAGATTCATAGGGAAGACTACGTTCTGGAAGGAATGATTTCATGAGATTCATAGGGAAGACTACGTTCTGGAAGGAATTATTGCATGAGATTACTAGGGAAGACTACGTTCTGGAAGGATTTATTGCATGAGATTACTAGGGAAGACTACGTTCTGGAAAGAATGCGTGACGTGACAACAACATACATATTTTGTCGGTCTTGACCAAGTTGTTATAAAGTAATTTAACTGTCAAAAAAACTGTAAAATAATGCACGCTAAAACATTAAGAAGTTGCAGGGGGGGGGTTGTTTCTGTGTGATAAAGGCCGCATGCTCTTGCTGTCATGTACAGGGTTGGTTTTTTTTAATTTACCCTCCGACAGAAAAAAACACTCGGTCCTTATCGGTGATCGAACTCTAGACCTTACTAGTGTGAGACCAACGCTCTAACCTCTCAGCCATGTGCCACACCAATTTAACTGTATTAACCACAAATTCCATATTCCTTGTGCTATGTATTTCATCGATACGTGTTATCTTATTCCCCGCACCACCCAGGTCACTTCAATAAAATCGTGCTCCACTAACGATAGGTAGATCGTTGAGAATGGTTATATATTGTAGTATGGTATCCTTAATCGACACACACAAAATTCAAATCAGCAGCAATTGGATATCGACACACAAAAATCAAATCAGTAGCAATTGTATATCGACACACACAAAATCAAATCAGCAGCAATTGAATATCGACACACACAAAATCCTTGTAAACATCACATTCTCTTTGTTTTAATTTGGTCCATGTATATTTATCTGAGATGTTCGGCTGTATAAAAGACCTTCCAACATAATTAATTAGGACCCAACCCGTTACGTTTTTATTATTGTTCGGTATCCGGTTGGTCGCAATTTATAGCTTGGAGTCGAATTGGCTATTTTTGGCATGCACTTACAAGTATATAATTAGTGCGCAACCGAAAGCCCAAAGATAATCAAAAACGTAAAGAAAGAGGTTCTAATTAATTCTGTTGGATGGTCATTTTTTAAGATGGTTATGATTTATCAGATATTCTCTGGCATATTGGATACAATTGAGATTAAATGCATATCTCGTTTGTTATTACAGGGTCGGAACGGGCTGGGAAATGTGTACGTGTGGGCCTCTGGTGACGGTGGTCCCAATGACGACTGTAACTGTGATGGATATGCTGCCAGCATGTGGACAATCAGCATCAACTCTGCCACCAATGATGGACAGACTGCTGGTTACGATGAATCATGTTCCTCTACCTTAGCTTCAACATTTAGCAACGGAAAGAGCAATTCAAGGGATGCAGGCGTGGTGAGTACAAATATAAACCTGAACACGCTCCTGGAGCGAAGAAATAAACTGTATATACGTAGATATAATAACTTAACTGTATATACTTAGATAATAACTTATCTGTTTATACTTAGATAATAACTTAACTGTTTATACTTACATAATATCTAAACTGTTTATACTTAGATAATAACTTAACTGTTTATACTTACATAATATCTAAACTGTTTATACTTAGATAATAACAACTGTTTATACTTAGATAATAACTTAACTGTTTATACTTAGATAATAACAAATGTTTATACTTAGATAATAACTTAACTGTTTATCACTTCGCGGTTTATCAGTCCTGAGGTAATTATTTTAGTAACATTTTATTTAAATACGTTGATTCCCCCACCCCCCTCTCTCTGCGTTAGGCCGAGAGATGTACCTAAGAAATAGCAACAGTGTGCCCTGTCGAGCATGTCACAAGCATTCATTTTATATCAGTATGCATTTCTAGATATATCATGTACTTGTTTTGTGTGGTCTTACCTTAATTATTCATATTTATATGGTTTATAAAGCTGTATTAGTCCTTTCCACCGATTGGTCCATATTTTACTGTTGTACACCTATTATCCAGAGCAAATGTCTACAAGACGACTATAACGGGATTGAAAGGGGATTGAACATTGGATCTCACAGGTGTGAGACTAAAGCTCTAATGTGTTGGCCATGCGGCCATACACACACGCTAAAACTGTCTTAAAGATGAAACGGTTTTATGTATATATCGTATGCATGCATGCGAGCGTACATACGTACGCACGCACATGAGCACACACACACACACACAAACTTAACATAACATAAACTAACATAGCACAATAACATTACATTACATCACATACACACACACACAGGCACGCGCACGCACATATACACACAGATATATATAGATATATATATACATACATACACATACTGTATGTATACATACATGTATCTAAGCATTTGTTCCCGTACAAAACCCACAATAAGACACATCGTACCCATTTTGCTTGTTGTAGTGTTTTGTCTTCTACACCTCTGTAGTTTCCATCCCTGTTGACGTTATGAAGACATCCTTGTTAAAATAAGATGAGAGCCGGAACAAGTTGTTAGAATTCTAAAAATCATTAAAAATCAGTAGATTCTGAGACGCAGATCAGAGCTAATGAAAACATGATATTTCATTCTGAGACGCAGATCAGAGCTAATGAAAACATGATATTTCATTCTGAGACGCAGATCAGAGCTAATGAAAACATGATATTTCATTCTGAGACGCAGATCAGAGCTAATGAAAACATGATATTTCATTCTGAGACGCAGATCAGAGCTAATGAAAACATGATATTTCATTCTGAGACGCAGATCAGAACTAATGAAAACATGATATTTCATTCTGAGACGCAGATCAGAGCTAATGAAAACATGATATTTCATTCTAGATAGAAACTGAAGATAAAACTCACTAAATTTTATGCAAAACAGAATTACATGACTCAAATGTCACTAGCGCAATTTTATTATGTCATCTACTTAATTACAGATCAAAGTTTTCGCATGCTTCCATCAGACAGTGCCCATAAAAAAGGCATTACAATAGACACAATTGATACAAAGCCAGGGACAGACCTTGTAAACGATGGATTGCAAAAATAAGAGGGTCAACGGAAACAAACATATATGAAACACACAAAAAGTCATCAGAAAGCACTTCTACCTCTAACCCTGCATGCAAGGCATAAAGGGGTATATAACGAAAATAAACGATCTAGCGAGACTTCATAGTTAAACAGACGTTTTGGGACATTGAAATTATTTCAGGTTTCGTAGTGACCAGAATCACAATCGATATTATTTTCGATGGTCAAAAAGCTATGATGTAACATAACTTGGCTCGATTCAATGGTTGAAAGAAGCGTTAAGTCACTTCGAGTGATTAGTTCATGCTGATGTTGTCCAGCTGCTGTGTGGTTAGTTCATGCTGGTGTTGTTCAACTGCTGTGTGGTTAGTTCATGCTGGTGTTGTTCAACTACTATGTGGTTAGTTCATGCTGGTGTTGTTCAACTACTATGCGGTTAGTTCATGCTGGGGTTGTTCAACTACTGTGTGGTTAGTTCATGCTGATGTTGTCCAGCTGCTGTGTGGTTAGTTCATGCTGGTGTTGTTCAACTACTATGCGGTTAGTTCATGCTGGGGTTGTTCAACTACTATGCGGTTAGTTCATGCTGATGTTGTCCAGCTGCTGTGTGGTTAGTTCATGCTGGTGTTGTTCAACTGCTGTGTGGTTAGTTCATGCTGGTGTTGTTCAACTGCTGTGTGGTTAGTTCATGCTGGTGTTGTTCAACTGCTGTGTGGTTAGTTCATGCTGGTGTTGTTCAACTACTATGTGGTTAGTTCATGCTGGTGTTGTTCAACTACTATGCGGTTAGTTCATGCTGGGGTTGTTCAACTACTGTGTGGTTAGTTCATGCTGGGGTTGTTCAACTGCTGTGTGGTTAGTTCATGCTGGTGTTGTTCAACTGCTGTGTGGTTAGTTCATGCTGGTGTTGTTCAACTACTGTGTGGTTAGTTCATGCTGGTGTTGTTCAACTACTATGTGGTTAGTTCATGCTGGTGTTGTTCAACTACTGTGTGGTTAGTTCATGCTGGTGTTGTTCAACTACTATGTGGTTAGTTCATGCTGGTGTTGTTCAACTACTATGTGGTTAGTTCATGCTGGGGTTGTTCAACTACTGTGTGGTTAGTTCATGCTGGTGTTGTCCAGCTGCTGTGTGGTTAGTTCATGCTGGTGTTGTCCAGCTGCTGTGTGGTTAGTTCATGCTCGTGTTGTCCAGCTGCTGTGTGGTTAGTTCATGCTCGTGTTGTCCAGCTACTGTGTGATTTGGTCATGCTGGTACTGTCCAGCTACTGAGGAGAAAAATGAACAGCGCCAGTGCGATTCCGGGGACTGAAAATGGAACACAACATTGTCAATAATGAAAACAGCAAACAGTGACCTGCAACACTGTGACCTGCAACACTGTGACCTGCACCACTGTGACCTGCACCACTGTGACCTGTAACACTGTGACCTGCAACACTGTGACCTGCAACACTGTGACCTGCAACACTGCGACATGCAACACTGTGACCTGCAACACTGTGACCTGTAACACTGCGACATGCAACACTGTGACCTGTAACACTGCGACATGCAACACTGTGACCTGTAACACTGCGACATGCAACACTGTGACCTGCAACACTGTGACCTGCAACACTGTGACCTGCACCACTGTGACCTGCAACACTGTGACCTGCAACACTGTGACCTGCAACACTGTGACCTGCAACACTGTGACCTGCAACACTGTGACCTGCAATGTATGTTATTAATACACTTGCCAGTAAGCTGCTGCATGCAACCGATGATAGTGGTTTAAGTGCAAGCAAATTATATTTCCTCTAAGTCGTAGCAGATATTGTGTAAATCTTGTGGAACTGACACTAGGAAGTAAAGCTCGGTTACTGAATGTACCGTGGTGACATTGATTTGTTCTAGTTAGTTGGCTTCATCCTCCTTTTTTCCAATCACACCATCTTGCTTCAAGGGAAATAATGATATAGATTTGAAATTAATGATGTCCCTTCAGACACAGCTTCAGGGCATTGAAATTAATGAAGGATTTGTGAAAAGGAATTCTCGAAATAAGTCTAGATCTTTGGCTATTTTATTGCTTACTTATTGTTGACATTTATACAATTTTATAATTGTAATTTGCTGCATCGCCCTGTCCCGTGTCGACTGGCGGGTGCGAGTATGGATCTCCATAACTTCCTATTTCGAGTATTCTTTATCAGGATCGTTGTTGACTTTACCCGTGCCACGATGTCAGACTATCTAGTAATTATTTTCTCACATTGTCGACCTCGGTCTCTCTTGACTTCTATCTTACACTTAGTACTCTCTTGCCTTCTATCTTACACCTAGTACTCTCTTGCCTTCTATCTTACACCTAGTACTCTCTTGACTTCTATCTTACACCTAGTACTCTCTTGCTTTCTATCTTACACCTAGTACTCTCTTACCTTCTATTTCACACCTAGTACTCTCTTGCCTTCTATCTTACACCTAGTACTCTCTTGCCTTCTATTTCACACCTAGTACTCTCTAGCCTTCTATTTTACACCTAATACTCTCTTGCCTTCTATTTCACGCCTAGAACTCTCTAGCCTTCTATTTTACACCTAATACTCTCTTGCCTTCTATTTCACACCTAGTAACTATGTTCTGCTAGAATATAACTTGTATAGGCCTATATTTATGTACGATGCATTGAAGTTTGTTAATTTATCTCAATTGAATTAAGTTGTCTTTGTGCTACCGGGGCCCAGGAAATACTTTTTTCTTAACAGAAGATTTACCAAAACAAAAAAAGTCATGCGTGCTTTTTTTGTGTATCAATTCTACCTTTTAATGACAAATATGATGACCTTGTAAAAAATATCAAAAGGGTGTGGCCCATTAATTAGGCCCACCTAATTAAAAAAATTGTTTTGAGTTTTTGTTACCTCCAATATTTTATGGTAGTG